>CM076579.1:1132099071-1132581108 GCA_034641835.2 Pinus albicaulis
TATTTAAATAATATTCCTTGTTAAATTTGACTAAATCATTTATAAATAATTGAATAAATCACTATTTATTTAATTATTACTCAGCCACATTCTTAAAATAATAAATAAATCATTTATTTATTTACTATTTACAAATAAAGGGATTTGACCAAATTCAAATTCATTTTCCCTCCAACAAAAATAATAAAATATTCCATAAAAGTTGGATCTAGATTTGGTTAATAATATTTTAATTATGCACCAATATCTAGACTAACTCAATATTTTGTTATAAATAGAAGGGTTTTTCCATTCATTCACTACCTTTTGTTGCCTAAATATCGCTCTAGATCTATACTTTTGGTCTGACTTTGATCCTCCATCATTGTCATATTTTTCTACCCTTTTTCTTGTGAGCTCCTTTTGAGTTCCATTTTTGTCTGGGTTTTCTACACCATCAAGAGAGAGAGAGATCTTAGATATGAAGCGCTGAGGACATATAAGAACCCATCCCATTGAGAGGGACTGGTAACATCTTTCTATGTTCCCTTCCCAGGTGTCATAAATAAAAAAATTCTTTAAGAAAATTATTGTCTTGCTCATTGGATGCATGGAGCAACTCTGGATTTTATTTGTTTTTTAATGTCTTTAACTGCATAGATCTGGATTTCTATACCATTTATTCTTATCACTAACCGTAGATCTAAGGAAATTGATAGCCATCTTTGATGTTAGGGTTGTTTTTTATGCACAGCTAAAGTGGCTGAATCATAATGTATGGCTGAAGCACTGCATAAATATGGCTGATCATTCAAAGAAATTGTTGTAGCTCCTTTTTCTAGACTTTCCAGGGAAAGTTTGATCCTCCCCCTGGGAAACTTGCTCTCAAACAAGGGATTAAACCCCTCCACTGCAATACCTTAAGAAATAATGTAGTTTCTGAAAGGGACTTCATTTTTACTGAAGGTGAATACTTGGCCTAACACCAGGTAGTGGAAACTATAGCACAAAATGCTCTCCTTATATTTATTAAACAAGATCTCCAAGCAAGAGTGGGGAATTCTTGCATGAGAAAGCCCTTGCGCTAAACAATGCAGCAAACTTAGCTAAACAACCAAAGGATGCAGAAATTCTAAATAGACCACATCCAAAATATAATCTCCAATCATCCCCTTGTGGTTTCCATTCCTTTCATTATATAGTTGATGAGCTTCCTCACGAAGGGTCCCACCCAATTATGAGGTTGCTTCCATGCAAAGGCTCCTCCTCCAAAATTACGTTGTCTCCATTAGTCATGCTCATCTATTTACAGCACTATTTGATTTAGTCAATCTTGACTGGATCAATCTTGACTGGATCTTCATGCCTTGTCTCCTTTCACACTCAAGGTGTCTTCATTTTGACTAGCTATATTGATCTTCATTCTCATTGAGTTGTCCTTATTTAGGATCCACTCCTCAAATAATAATGTTGTTAACTTGGTAAAACTTGACTTTGTCCACACATTTTAGACCCTTTTCACACATATTGATGCTTGATCTGGTTATTACATGATCCCTTTTCACATTATGAGGGATTTTATTCCTACTTAAGCAACTTATGGGCCTCCTTACCCATTTATTCATCTAACTAGATTTTAAAAGAAAAAATAATATTCCTATTAGCTGCATGCTAATTTAGGAATATTACAGTCTTCCCCTCCCAAATTTTGCTTGTCCTCAAGCAACTGCAAGGGTGCTACAAAATCTCCCCTCCTCCTCTTGTGGCCTTCATGTCCAATAGTCTCCACCATTGCTTCAAATATTCTGCAAAAATTATGTCTCCCAGTCTTCCCTTCCAAGTGTGCAAGTTGGACTTTGGTGAATAACCCAAATGACTCTCATCATGAAAGAATGAAAGGTATTTATGGAAACCTTCTTGCTGATCAATGGCCTCCTCAAGATAAAAGTGATGAAATTCATGGGGAATTTCATCATGAATGAAGGACTCCCATCTCCATGCTATCTTCCAAATGAAATGAATCACCTCCCAGCTTGGTAATTCGTAGAAAAGCTCCTCCCAATTGCTCATGAGAGGTATTTCCCAAGTGCTCCAAACAATCATATGGCCTACCTCATAAAAGAACAAGTGATATACTATGGTAGCCATATATTTTCCCATCCTCCCCTTGAAACATTTAGTGCAAAAAGTGTGGGATATTTCTTTCCCTAGGGACACTTCCAACCAATGTGTCTCTCGTCCAACCATGTCCTCAACAATGATAAGAACATTTTCAGCATATGGAATCATAATTAGAGTCATGCTAGCTACCATATATAGTAAAGGAGAAGGAAAATGGTCCCTCATGTGCAACTAGCGCAGTTTTACTCCCCACTGCCATAGAATATGATTTTACAAGTGTTTTTCCCAACACTTGTTTGTTGCCCCATCCTTCTTGCATGCTTGGAGAAGGTGTATGATGGTTGGTGTTAATGAATGACACCATGAAGAGTACATCATCTCTCCAAGATCTTCCAAGGAATGACCAACCTCTCCATTTTTCATGGCCCAAAGTGGCCTATGAAGCCCATAAGAAAAAGTGCCTCCCTTGGAGAAAAGCCCTGCACATGAGTGTTAAGAAAATACAAGCATATAGTAGATACATTAGGATGTTCAGAAATACAATTTCCACCATATACTTGATTCAAATTAGTGAGATAACTTATGGATGAGCTCCTTCTTATACTCAACGAATAAGGAGGTGATAATGATAATTCTTCCCAAGAGCTATGTTCCTCCTCAACCAACAAATGATTTATGCACTTCCTCATATGAGAGTGCATCTCCTCTTTGAAACCTTCCCTTATGAATCCCTCCAAGATAGTATGGTATGTTTTAATGAAGCTAGTGGGTTTAGGAAGCAAGATCTCATAGGTTGCATTAAGTAGTTTATACTTGAGCTTGGAATCTTTAGTTAAGTATATATATTTGATCATGAACATAAATGATTCCATCAACTACATTATACCTCCCATCCATCACTTTCCCATCAAGAACCTTACATGTGAAGAGGTCCTTGGAATATTCCATCAAGAGTTGGGACTCCCAATAAGGATCTAGGCTCCCCAACAATGATAGCGCTGTAGAAATCTGAAATGCAGCCCCTGTCATAACATGGCTCTCCTCCTTGTCATACTTGATGCCAAATTCACATGTTGGAGTACTATCAAATTTATTTTGTTGCCTCTCTTGCAGCTGATCTTGCTCAAGACAAGATTGAAGCAGCTGGAAGTCAACCTCTCCTTGAAAATTTTTTGCCTTCCAAAACTTCCTTAATTTGGCCCATGCATGCAAGAGTGTTGATATCCTCTTGTCATGTTCAGAAATCTCTTTTGTGAGTGAAAATATCATTGGCTGCCCCAAAGATATGGAGTGGCCATGTGACACCATGTGCATGCCATCATAGATTTTTGAATTCTCCTTTTTTAGCACAAATAACTGAGTGGGAGATAGCAATGTCCATTTAAGAAAATTGCTTTCTCTCCTTTGAATCCATGAAAGATTCTATGCTCTGTGCTAGTTTCTCCCAAGGCTCATTCCTTAGCCAAGTATGTAAATGCTGCCCATATTTGAGAGAACGCTTTAGTCTTCCTCCAATCAGGAGGTCTCCCGAGTGGAATGCCTCCATGCAAAGAGACATCAAGGCATAGAGCAGGATGTATATGTGTGTGGACATATTTGTCCTTGCCTTCCTTGCATAGATCCTCCTACCTTATTTGTGTATCCATCTTCTAAAATAAAGAGGGGTGTATACTCCTCATCATATGATGCTTTCCCTCCCCTATATCTTCTTCTATCTTCAAGACCTCACCCTTTGATAATGATGGTACATGTTGCACATGGATTGTGCCACGATCTCCATATGTGAGATTCTTTGGAACTCCTTGCAAGAGTGCAAGAGTTTCTCTCCTTGGAGCAAGTGCTCCATCTTCCTCTTCGTGAGGTCCTAGATGTTCCCTTGTCATGACTGCATTGTTATCTCCAACCCTCTCTTCCTCCTCTTCAATATTTGAAAATTCCTCATCATCAATAAGGGACCTTAGATCTTGGTCTTCTTTTGAAGGAGGAATATCCATGTCTTCCTCCTGAGAAGAAAGCTCTTCTTACAATGGGGACTTTGCCTTTGGCAAGGCATTATACAAGTTTCCTTCCCCTTCAATGGTTTTCTGAAATGGAGTTGAGTTTATGGATCCTTCCAACCCATGAAAAAATTTTGTTTGATATGGTTTGATAGATTCCATAAAAGGTGTTTCACAAGATTTCTTATCAAACCTTTCCACTATTCTCCTAATGAACTTTGCATAAGTAGATGAATTTGTATTTTTTGAGGAAAAAGATTCAAACAACCACCAATCATAAGCCTTACCCTCAAGATGCAACGCTTCTACTTTGATGGCTTCCTTTTCTGAAACTTGATGTTGTTGCACATAGGTGTCTAGCTCCTTCACCCAAGCTCTAGCTGGACATTTAGGCGATCCATCAAAAGTAGATAAAAAAAATCTACCCACACCATGTTGCTTAATCCTTGTGCTTCTTTCCTCCTTGATCTTGCAAAACCCTTGGAATTTCAAGTGATCTTTGAACCCCTTATATTGAGCTTCATACTCTTGTAAATAATCACCGAGAGTCTCCTTCTTTGGCACATCTCCTTTCTTCCTCTTCTTTGTCATGAACAAGTGGCTAATAGAGCGTTGTAAATATAATGATGTGGCTGAATGATCACACCCATAAGATGATGAATTAGATATTTCCTCATTTATATAACTTGCAGATCTTGTTGAGGGATCTCCATGTTTTTCCCTCCCCATTGCTTTGATGTCTTTGCTTATACCCTGCAGAGTTTGAAAGAGAAGTTTTGAGAACCTCTTCCCTCCAGAAAATAAGGGTTTGCTTTGATCTCTCTTGTAGATCTTATCCTTCCCATGAGAAGACTCCATAATGGTTTAAGAACATAGGCTAAGCCAATATTAGGGCTTTGGTACCACTGTAATTTTCCCAAATGGGAAAACTCAGCAATACATGCATGAAAAACACATTTTTCAGAAATATAAGTTTAAATAGAAAAATTTAGCCCATGAATCCATTATATCTGAAATTATTACACTTATATCTAAGAGGATATTAGAAACAAATGACTTTTTCTTAGTTAAACAGACCTCCCATGCTCAAAATAGCTCAAAAACACTGAAACCCCAAGACTTCTACAAACAGAAATTACTGCAAAAAGAGACAACGCAGTTATTCGAGGGTTATACTCAGAAAATGGAGATAAAAATCATATCTAAAGATTTATTAATCAATAGAGCACCAAAACAGAGATCTAGTCTCTTTTACATAGATCCAAGATGACCCAGTAAGGGTTTCTTGACAAACAAAATATACATGAAATATTTGCTGCAGATCTATGGCTGAATCATTTTGTATGGATGAAGAATTGCATAAATATGGTCAATCATGCAAAGAAATGGATGTAGCTCCTTTTTCTAGACTTTCTAGGGAAAGGTTGATCCTCCCCCTGGGAAACTAGCTCTCAAACAAGGGATTAAACCCCCTTCACTGCAATACCTTAAGAAATAACACATTTTCTGAAATGGATTGTGCTGTTGCTGAAAGTGATTACTTGGCATAACACCAGATAGTGGAAAATATAGCACAAAATTCTCCTTATATTTATTAAACAAGATCTCCAAGCAAGAGTGGGGAATTCTCGCATGAGAAAACCCTTGCACTAAACAGTGCAACAAACTTAGCTAAACAGCCAAAGGATGTTGAAAGTATAAACAGACCACATACAAAATATAGTCTTCAATCATCCCCTTATGGTTTCCATTCCCTTCATTATATAGTTGATGAGCTTCCTCACCAAGGGTCCCACCCAATTATGAGGTTGCTTCCATGCAAAGGCTCCTCCTCCAAAATTACATTGTCTCCATTAGTCTTGCTCATCTATTTACAGCGCTGTTTGATTTACTCAATATTTACTGGATCAATCTTGACTGGATCAACCTTGACTGGATCTTCATGCCTTGTCTCCTTTCACACTCAAGGTGTCTTCATTTTGACTAGCTAGATTGATCTTCATTCACATTGAGTTGTCTTTATTTAGGATCCACTCCTCATATAATAATGTTGTTGACTTGGTCAAACTTGACTTTTTCCACAGATTTTATACCCTGTTCACACATGTAGATGCTTGATCTTGTTATTACATGATCCCTTTTCACATTATGAGGGATTTTTTTCCTACTTAAGAAACTTATGAGCCTCCTTACCCATTTATTCATCTAACTAGATTTTAAAAGAAAAATTAATATTCCTATTAGCTACATGCTAATTTAGGAATATTAAAAAGCAAGTCATCTAAGATTTTAGTGTGTTAAGTCATATTTTAGATCTGAACCTCTACTTTTAGATCCATTTCATACTATTTATTCATCCATCCAAAATACCTCTTTCAATTTTGTTTGGTCCTCCTTTAGGGTCCCCTCTGTTTCCCTTCAGGTTGTAGCCTTTCCCCACCCTTTTTGCAGCATTTTTCCCTCTATTTTTTGTTGTTTTCTACACCTATTTCTAGCATATCTGACCTTTAGATCCCTGTCCCTCCTGATTTTAGATCCATTGGTCATTTTATGTGTTTTGACTAAACTTCGCCCACCCATAGACTAGTAGTTGGGAAGCCCTCCTCCTTGGGTTTAAATTGATGCATCTTTTTCTATTTATTTTCTGTCATATTCAGTTTCCTTTACTGTCATTTTCAGATTTATTTATAGCTATACAACATCTTTTTTCTTTTTTCTCTACACACATCTAGGCTTAATTAAAATTAACACACTTATCACATGCACGCACACCCTGAGTGAAGAGTGCCTGGCTTACACCATCGGGCCAAGACTAAAACATTGTAATCAATTGATCCTGCACCTCCCTACCCTTGTTTTGACATTGTAATCATTTGATCTTGCACATCCCTGCCCTTGTTGATCTCTCTTCCTTCTGTGATCCATGTCTGTTTTCCATCATTGCACCCCCAAGGCATTTATCCCAGAGACTCTTAGGCCTTCATCCTCAGTTTCCATTAGGAAGACTTACTCCTCAGTGTAGGGTTCGAGTTTGTCCTCCACCGAGTCCCAATTCTAACTCTGCTTCTGGTTCATCGGGTTCCCCTTTTGGTTCTATTCCCGGCTCTCCTCCACCTTTCACCTTCACCATGTCTAGTAAAGGACCTAACGCTAGTGGCAGCCCCGACCCTAATGCTGGGAATGCTACTAGTCATGCCGTAAAAGGAACTATCTCGGCTGCTTCCTTTCTCCCTTATAATTAGGCCTCGTTCTTCTCGATTTTAGCCAGTTGATTAATGACCCCATACACCATGAAGGGAATTCAGACATCCCTTCAGACATCCCCAAGTTTGAAGGAATTGCTGGAGAGGATCCTACCAAGCTCCCTTCAGACATCCCCAAGTTTGAAGGAATTGCTGGAGAGGATCCTACCAACCATGTTCGTTTTTTACACATGTGGTGTTCATCTAACTCCATCACTGATGACTATGTCCATCTTCAGTTATTGCAGTGTACGCTTACTGGAGAAGCTTCCAAGTGGTATGTCGACCAGGCCTCCTCCTCTCATACTACTTTTGCGACTCTTTCTATGGTTTTTCTATCTTACTTCCAGCTTCCCCTTCACTATGACACTGGTATCGAACTCTTGACCTCTTTCTGTCAATCATATGTGACCTGCCTATCTAATCATTTCCAAAAATGGCGGAGAAGAAAGAAGCTATGTCAAGCCCCTACCTTCAAAGACCGTGTCTACATGGACTGGTTTTTCAGATCCATTTTGCCTGCTATTAGCAAATGTCTCGCATCTCACTTCCCTCATACCGAGGAAGATGCCCTCCAGATTGTGTTGAAATATGACCTGTCTAAGCACAATCTAGTTATGTCTATACCGTCTTACCTGATCTCCCTAGACCCGATGGTGCCAATGCACCGGGGGCATCCCATGCCGCCGATGGTATTGTTGGAGCCCTTTCTCATCTATACACTCATCTTCCCATGGGTTATGGTTTCCCTCAGGGAGGGGCCAGCTCCTCCAACACTTTCCCCCCTCCTGGTAGCATGTATCCAGGATACGGCATGCCTCCTCCTTTTTCCCAACCTGTTTACCCCAATGTTTCCCAACCTCCTTATTATATGTATCTGCAGCTTGGTGCTTCAGCTCCTCCAACATTAGCACCTCAGCCTCCCTTTCCTTCTCAACCCCTGCAATAATAGCCACCACCCCCTCAGGGTCAAGTGTATGCACAACAAGGTGCCACTAATCCTCCTACTTCCAAAAATAAGAGGAAAGGAAACCAAAACCAATCTGCACCAAGTAATCTAGGAAACAATCCCCAAATGAATGCACCTAACACAACAACCCAACAACAGGGCACTTAGCCCAAGCAAGACAGGCATGTTCGCACGAAAAAACCTTGTTATTATTGTGGTGTCTATGGTCACTACACCCATGATTGTCCTCTTTTACCTCAAATTCATCAGATGTGGGAAGCTCAAGCAGAATCCCGAGGACAGTAAGCCTCCCCTTCGGTTCCTCCCAATGATGCCCCTATCCAACCAGCTTTTTTTACCAATTATTTCTTCCAGCAAGGATTCGTGGCTACCCAACCCCCTAGAAATCAGGCGGCCACTCAACCTCCTCCATCTGGTATCTCTGATTACCATATCCTCATGATGAAATCTGACCAACTCATTACTGTTGACCTCAACCTTCAAACTCAGTCCCGTCGGTACAACAAGCCCCCCATTACGTCTGCCCCTGAGCCCCTTTCTTCAGGTCCCACAGAGCCTCTTTTAACACCCAATGGTCCTTTATAGATCCCTCATCCTAAGGCAGAGGTTCATACCAAGATCCCCATAGGACCATTACATAGAAATGTTTCTTCTGGTAAAGCTACCCATTTGTATAGTATTGTAGATGATTTGGCACAATCCCCTACTGTCAGGTCAACGCTGGAAGTTCTCCAGTCATGCCCTTCACAACGAAAAATCTCTACTAACTACCATGGGCGCTGTGGATCCTTCAAAAGATCATTTTATCATATTCGATGTTGACCGTTCAGAACATCCCTCCCTTCCTGCTTCTGTCGCCTTCCAAATCCTTGTCAAGATCCAGAATGCCAACATCTCCCATTGTATCATTGACGAGGGGGCATCCACTTGTGTGATGTCCGCTTCGGTTTGGAAGCAACTTGGATCTCCTGAGTTAGCCCTTTCCACTATCACTCTCCGAGCGTGGGATGGCCACTCTTCCTAGCCCCTTGGCATGTTTCGCAATTGTCCTATTACTCTTGCGGGAAATACTATTTGTGTTGACATAGAAGTCATTGATGCCCCCTTAGACTACAACATTCTATTGGGTCATAGCTACACTTATTCGATGTCCGTTTTCCCATTTGCGATTCACCGTAAGATGTGCTTTCCTCACAACGAAAATATCGTCACCATCGACCAGTTGACATTTATGAAATGAAGTCTCAAACCTCTCCTAAGTCCATCATCTCTTCGGTGGCCAATAAAAAAATAGTCGAACCTCTAACTAGTGTCTCACCCGGAGTCTATAAATATTCCTCTTTTCTTGGTTCATTCCCTGGTCTCCCTCCTCCTATCTCTGACCCCAGCTCGTCGAATGTTTGCATGATGCAATCATCTTGGTCCGACCTCAAATGGACTGGTTCAACTAGTCAGTAGCCCCGCCCCCAGCAACCTGCTCCTAGCACCTAGACCCAGCCTTCAGGACCCCATCCTTAAGGCCCCTCATCTGCAGCTGGTTTCCATGAGCCTCTCTACCCTCCTGGAATAGTTCCCCCTTGCCTTAACCATCTCGGAGTTGTCATGCTTGGTCATTACCCCTCCTGTTAGATACCATTTCTGGCTCCCCCTCCTGGCATATTTTCGATACCTGTTATGGCTACCTTGTCTCTTCCTAACATGACCCTGTGGATTATAGTCTGGTACATTGATCCCCCAGCCACTATCCCACCTAGTCAGCCCAAACCTTATACTTCTTTTACCCCAGTCCAACCGGTCACCATGACCTCCGGTCAACAGGAACCTACTCCTATTGCAAAAGCTTCGGGAAAGGGGGGAAAATCCCATAAGAAGGCACCTAAGGAAAAGGCCGCCCAGACAACCGCTGCTCCTCCTCAGCCTCCAAAGTGTACCCCCCCTGTGCTTTGTATGATGTTTTCGGTCATGCCACCCATCATTGTCCTGAATTGCCCCGTATCAAACCCATGGTCAATGTTGTGCTTCTTGAGTCTAAGGTCCCTGAAGCCTCTGTTACTTTACTGACTGCAGCCAAGAACCCCAATATTTTTCACACCAACCACCCCTTTGCCTTGTGTGATCTCCATGGCCATTATACCCACCTCCTTCCCCGCCTTAAGCATTACTGCGCCTCTTTGGAGGCAGTTTTGGAATACAAAACCGGACTAAACGAGTCTACCTCTCTGGTTCTCGCGCAGTATGATTTGGTCAAACATGAGGATATACCTTCTCCCATTGAAATTCCCCCTCCTGATGTCGAGATGACGGAGTCTTCGGCCACCATCCTCTAACTATCATCATCTATGAGATCCATGGTGGAAGATCCCTCTGGGACTTCCCCTTCTATTTCACCTGACCTCCCTTTAGTGATCACCCTGGGCTCAACATCGGTGGATCCCTTATCTTCTTGTTCTTCTGTCACCCCCTATAACAATGCGCATGTGAACCTTTCTTCTCATGATGATGAGTCATGTGCTTTGTCGCGTCATGTGGTTACTCTTCCACTAGTCACCCCATCTTCTACTGTGACGATGACATCATGGTAGCCTTTTCTAGCCCTCACTTCATCTTTCCCACCCATAAGAGGAATGGCACCATCTGTGTCTATGGTGACTTTCACGACCTGAGCTCAAGCTGCCCCCAAGGTAGCTCCCCCGCACCATCTACCTTCCGATGTGCGGGTGGTAGAAATCCTACCCAAAGTACTCCCTCTAGTAGTGTTTTTTTTA
The DNA here is from genome assembly GCA_034641835.2 of Pinus albicaulis. NCBI lineage: Eukaryota > Viridiplantae > Streptophyta > Pinopsida > Pinales > Pinaceae > Pinus > Pinus albicaulis. The sequence goes on from CM076579.1 coordinate 1,132,110,146, forward strand.
TTTATACCTTGCACTCGGGTTTCCAGCATTGTTCATCATCCTCTCATTTGTTGTCTTGTGGCGCCTTTCAGATGGACCCCTTGTCCACACCATATATCGATTATGTCAATGGTGCAAGTCGCTACTCCCAGAATCTAGCCTCGGTAGCCTGGGCCATTTTTACCCCTTGCATTCACTTGATCTCTCTAATGGCATATGCATTGATACTGCCACCAATAACCAGGGCGAATATGATGCAGTGCAAGATTCATTAGCTGATGCCCTTTCCCGTCGCATCCTTCACCTTCATGTTCGTTTAGATTTCTTGTTGCTTGTCATGCAATTGAATGGTGTCTATCATGTGCATAATCCTATCCTTTTTAGAAGATATTTACGAGTGAAGATTTTGATGCGTGAATTTGAAATCATAACATTTATTCATGTACCTAGAGCACAAAATCACATTGTATATAGCATTTCAAACAATATTCTAGATTGGTATTTATCACACGCATTTCACAAAATACAATAACAATAAACCATAAGACGATGCATATCCATTATATGTGTCGTATAAAATGTTTTAGAGTCCATCAACTCTGATACATATGACATGCCCATAGCATGTTACAAAAATAAAAACTGGGGGCACCACATGCCCCTACATATAATCACTATCTGGAGGATTCTGGGCCAATGGCTTGGCTCTGGCATCTTGTAGATCGTGCATCCCCTGTCCAGCCATCACCATGCACCACATGACCCCTCGCCACTCCGAGGGTAGACCAATACATGGCTCTATGTACCGGTTGTCGATATCTTTCCAGTCACGCTCTAAAACACTGATCAGAAGCCTCTCACATCTACAATGGATTTCCTCCAGGAGGGAAACTGCATCCTCATTTTTCAAACCCCTTGACCCACTAGGTGTTGTAGCTCTTGATATTGCAGGTCATCCCATATACCCAACCAGCTTCACCGATGCTTTATACGCATACCAAAAGTGAATGAATCAGTACCATATACAATATTCTAAATATTTAAAATGCAGATACAATATTAGCAACTTTTCACTTACCATCAGCCCCCCATGCTCGACCTGGTGATAGCAGCAAGTCCAGTTCCCCATGAAAACTCATCCCACTATAGGGATAGTCGTCTATGTACAGTGGCATCTGATTCCAATGAGCGAAAAAATCGGGTCAAAACACTCATCCGACTACCCCACCTCCCCCTCTGCATAGTAGCTACCCCCAATAGCGCATCCTGGGCTCTCTCAAGCCCCCATCATGGATCTTTATGCAAGGTCGAAGTGTCGGGATATTGTCAAAGAAGAGCGAGCACGACACTGTGCCATATGCACAGTCATGGCTCACCTGCCTCCTGCATAGTGACAACTATCATTTCAATGACGACAGCATCATTTGGGCCCACCCATAGTAGGTCCCACTCAGCACACTCTCAACAAGTATTAACTGACCCCCAGTGATGTGGTGGAGCGCCTAGTTGCCCAGGATCCGAAACACCATTGCGGCCATAGCACGAGTCTCTAGCTGCTCTAGATCTTCGATCAATATCTGTGTCCCCTTCACATGGAGACTTGGTCAACAATAGTGCTCTACAAACTCCATAATGTTTCACCCTCATGGTAACACTGGCTGTGTGTTTCCTACCATCCCAAGTGGCGGGAGACCAGCCAGAAAATATATATCCTGGACAGTCAGCTTGATTTAGTGCCCCTGCACTCAATAGGGGAATTTTAAGGTCTAAAATGGGCCTCCTAAGGAAATTATAAAATAATAGTGGAAAAAATCAAATAAGATTTGGTGACATCATCAAATTTTAGAGGGAAAAATAAAAAAAACTACTTTTTCAACTTATCTCCCAAAGTTTTTACTCAAATTTCTAGCAAGAGTACTCGTTGGATGCGAAATTTAATTCCTCATCCAAGGAGTACCCATGTTTCATACTTTCGATGAGTCCTACTACACAAAAAATGAGAAATACATAAAAAAACGTGATTGTAATCACGTTTTTTTATGTATTTCTCATTTTTCATGTAGCAGGTTTCATCGAAAGTATGCAACATGGGTACTCCTTGGATGAGGAATTAAATTTTGCATCCAACGAGTACTCCCACTCAAAATTTGAGTAAAAATTTTGGGAGCTAAGTTGAAAATACGAGTTGAAAAAGTAGTTTTATTATTTTATTATTTTTTAATATTTTTACCCTTTTATTTAAAAAATGGTAAATCATCCCCCATGGTTGACATCATCATCTTGAATCCTATTGGTTGTTATAAATTTTATTTTGTTGTACATTTTTCTTAGGAGGCCCATTTTGGACCTCAAAATTCCCCTAATGATAAATATCTCATGATCAGGATCCCAATAGCTAACAATCCAGGCCAACGAGGGCTCTCCAGCTCTCATCAAAGGGTTCTCCACAAACTTCAGGACCCCAAACCTGGCCAATGCAGCACAGACACCATGATCCTCCCGAATCTTAGACCGTAATCTGTCCAGGTCTCTCTTTCTCTCTAGTTGATCCTCAACTCTACCATATCAGCACAAAACCATCATGTTTGTCAGTGTACAAAAAGGAAAGACTGCATCACAACCATAAAAACCCATCTCTCAACCAAAAACAACACCAAAATCCCTCTCTCTGACAGGTCGCACTTTCCAAGCCATTCCTGGGATAGGTCGTATTTTTCTGCCCAAAACCTGCTACCCGAGTCGCAGATATTGCCCCAAAAAGTGCAACTCGACCATGAAGAAAAGAAAGGGTTTGTTCGTAAGCTCTTGGTGCCTAAACTAAAATTTTAATCCACTAAATTGAAATAGTAGGGATAGGCCTCTTACCTGCAACTGACAGATCTCGATTCCAACGTCGGTTTGTCCGCTACAATCACCGCAAGATTTAGGGTCTTTTCTCCTCTCTACATTTACCACATCTATACTTGCAAATGAATCAAATTGGAGGTCAAATTCCTTATTAAAAGGGAAAACCCATATTTTTCTTTCACCAGCTATGACCAAACTGTAGCTTGGTTTGACAAACCATCAGCACGTTGGAAAGCTCTCACCGAGCTCTCAAATGGGTATCCTTTATTTTTTTGTGATTTGATATCACCCAGACACATTTTTTGCAAGAAAGGTCACTTCACCACTCCTCAAAATCGAATTTCTTCACTTGTAACACTTGTACTTGGGGTGCCACTTTGTCTTCATACTTGTCCATGCTCATGTCAATTTTCGTCGTGAGTAACCATCTTGTACTCATGTTTTTATGGTCCCCACTGGGCCTGTTCTGTGTGGCAGCATCATCAATTCTCCCTTGTTTAGAGCATCTGAGTTAAGTCATCATCACATCCATGGAGTCTATCCCGAGTCCCTTAGTATCCCGCTATAGTCCTCCATCCTTCATTGCTTTGTTCCTCTCTCGTGTCGCACATTTTCGCCTTCATTCATACTATCCCCTATCCCCTCCGGTGTCGAGTCAGTAGCTACCATGCCATCCATGCCCTTTATGCTCTAACAAGGGAATTCTTCAGCCCGCTACTCAGTACCCCCTATTCCACCATCATCCCTGGTGTCAATCTATCAGTCACTTTACTATTATCCCTCGTGCCTTAGTTGAGGATCCATTATTACCTCATCGATGGCAGACCTCCTTTTATCGACATCAGCTTATTCATTCCAGAAGACAAGTCTAGAGGGTGGTGTACCTTGGTTCCAGCTTCCACTCTTGTTCAGTGCCTTGGATCAAGAAAAGGGACTCTTTTTTTCCCTTTGACTTGATTTTTTCTCATCTCCAACTCCTTATGGCATGATCGAGATCTACTTGATGCTTCAGTGATGCAGCAGATTGTACCGGTGATTCCCAAGTGTGTGTGAGATGTTTCAGACCTCATTAGTGGATGGCCCTTCAGGTAGCCCCCCACATGCTGGATGACCTCTCTACTACATCCTTTGATGCAGCTCCATAGATCCGACGGTTTCGGCCTCAGTCGCTTGCAGCACCTTTTAGTTTGCATGTATCATTCACATTTCAGAGCCCTTTCCTGTTTTACACGGCCTCTTTGGTTGTACTTATATCTCATGTACTTAGATATTATTTTATAAGTACTGGTTGTTGTCCCAGGCATAGTATGTATGTGGGATCCATTATCATGTTTTTCTCTGGCCCATGTTTATGCCAACATGTACTATATAGTTCAGTCCCTTGTTTACTGGATGCATTATTCTTTGTACTTTGTTATCTCAGCGAGCATAGGTATGCCTCCCCCGCCTCATGTAGAACAGGTACTCACTCATAAAAGAGACTTTTCACACCTGTAAGTCTTACCTCCTTAGGGTCTTGTCCTCTCGCTCTTTAGTCTACCTTATATTTCTCTCTCTCTGACTCCCCCTTCGGTGTCTAGTGATTGAGTCCTTACAACGTACTTCAGTCATATGATTAGCTCCTAACACTCGCACACTGGGGGGAAATCTATTACACCAATTTTTGGTCATTTAACCTATTACTATTAGATGGACCAAAGTACACCATGTAAGACCAATTTTACCCTAGTAAAATTTTTTTCACTGTGAAAAATAACTTAGTAATCCATACTTTATGAAGTTGTTTATGGTCTAAACAGGAAACCCCACGAGGAATAATTGAATAAATCCATATTTGTTTGATTTTCCTCAAGGGATAATTAATTAAATAGTAGTTTAATTAATATTCCTGGTCATATTTAACCCAAAGCAGGAAAATTAATTAGACAAATCATTATTTATCTCATTATTTTCTAGGAATAATTATTTAAAACATTATTTAAATAATATTCCTTGTTAAATTTGACTAAATCGTTTATAAATAATTGAATAAATCACTATTTATTTAATTATTACTCAACCACATTCTTAAAATAGTAAAAAAATCATTTATTTATTTATTATTTGCAAATAAAGGGATTTTACCAAATTCAAATTACTTTTCCCTCCAACAAAAATAATAAAATATTCCATAAAAGTTGGATCTAGATTTGGTTAATAATATTTTAATTATGCACCAATATCTAGACTAACTCAATATTTTGTTATAAATAGAAGGGTTTTTCCATTCATTCACTACCTTTTGTTGCCTAAATATCGTTCTGGATCTATACCTTTGGTCTGATTTTGATCCTCCATCATTGTCATTTTTTTCTACCCTTTTTCTTGTGAGGCCCCTTTGAGTTCCATTTATGTCTGGGTTTTCTACACCATCAAGAGAGAGAGATCTTAGATCTGAAGCAATGAGGACATATAAGAACCCATCCCTTTGAGGGGGACTGGTAACATCTTTATATGTTCCCTTCCCAGGTGTCATAAACACAAAAATTCTTTAAAAACATTCTTGTCTTGTTCATTAGATGCATGGAGAAAATATTGCTTTTATTTGTTGTTTAATGTCTTTAACTACATAGATCTGGATTTCTGTAGCATTTATTATGATCACTAACTGTTGATCTAAGGAAATTGGTAGCCATCTTTGATGTTAGGGTTGTTTTTTATGCACATCTAAAGTGAGATTATTTTGTACGGTTGTGATTAGAATTCACACTAACACATGCACATCGGATGAAAGTCTCCCCTATGTCCAACATAGCTATAACAGAGCTCTCCATAGCTCAACTGGAGACATCCCCTTTCAGGTGGGTTTGGTATTCCATCTACTATGTCCCATTAATGTGGCCATACCATTTGCAGCTCCTCAAGAAAATTCGGCTCATATCAAGTCCAAAGATGACAGGGCTAAAAACTTCATTGAGCACATTCATCATATTTTCCAATAGGTCCATGACATATTGGATAGAGCCAATGCTAAGTACAAGTAGCAACATGATCAGCATCGGGTGCCAGACAGGTTTCAGGTGGGCAACAAAGTTTGGCTACATTTGTAGAAGGACTGCCTCGTTGGGCCTCACCACAAGCTTCACCCACTCTAATATGGGTCGGACACCATCACCAAGACTATAGGGGATAATGACATTTATCTCAGCATTCCACGATTCCTTGGCTTGCACCCAGTGTTAAATTTGGACCACATTCCACCATACTTTCCACCATTACTAGACACATTCGGCATTGTAGAACAACTCACACCAACAGAGTTATACCCAGACTGCATGGAACAAGCCACAACTGATCGGATCATGGACACACAGATCAATAACACTTGCCAACATAGGATCCATTTATATCGAGTTGTCAAATAATACCAACTCCTTCACCAGGGCAACTGGTTCACCAGGGACTAGGTTCAACAAAAATTTCATCACCTTATGGAAGTTATGCACGCAATGGGGACCATTGCTTCATAAGTAGGGATGTCTATTCCAAGTTTATATTGGTTTCCACCCACCTATTCCACCTAGAATTCTAATTGGTTTCATCAATTTCCTTGTTTATAGCGGCATTTACTATTTTTAGAACTTCCGGAGCAGTTTGACCCCCTAAATGGTGTTTTTTTTAGGTCTGTTGTAGGCTCGTATCCATAGGTAGGGACCTATGAAAAATATTGCAGTAGTTGGATATATCGTACATGCCGAACAGAGATAATATGACCAAGTTATGACCTTGGGAGGTTGGCTTCCCAACTAACCCCAACAGGGCCCCCAAACTCTTGGTGTTCCATCTCCTGGGGTTTGGGTTTTCTCATGTTGTTTGATAACAAAAAGGCCCTTGAGCCTCATTGTAACACAGTTTAGAGGCATTTATCTGCCACATATTTTCTTAGATAAGCTACCATCGCCCGAGCTAGTTTATTTCCATTATGTCTATAGCCATTTTCTAGTTCTTTGATATTAATTAAATGAAGTGTTATTTATGTTGCATCTTTTTATTTATAGTTATATATGTATTTTTTGTGTTCCTGTTTAATTTTGGATCAGAAATAAATCTTGGGTTTTCTATAATCCCGCGGGACAACAAATGGTTCCATTGTTGGGAGTAGGGATCATTGTGTGATGTGAATATTTTGTGGTAGGTATGTGGAGGCCATGGAATACCACCAAGGAGGAGATCACTCAGTGGCTTAAGTGGAAAGAGCATGAGTTTGCAGTGAAAGAGATCGGGGATAAAAAGAAGAGCATGGAGAAATGGTTGTAGAAGCACGTGTTTACTAAATTCGATGATGCTTTCTTTAGAGAGTTCTTGAATATCTTAACAGAGTGGATTCAACCGCTGAAGGAAAAAAATCTAATATATCGCCACAACAGACCAAGGGGGTGGAATCTATGGGAATTTTTTCAGTTGCAAGAAGTAAGTAGAAAAAATCATGTGTTGTATATTTCTTATTTGAAAGTGTGTTGGAGGGATACATTATTGAGTTTGTGGTGGAAGTGACAGTATCTTATACTGTGACATAGAGAAATTTTCTGAAGGGACACAACGAAAATTTATACGTTCATTACCAATAGCCATTAAGATGTTACTATATGACCATGGAGTTCTTCCTTTGGAATCAAACAACATGAGCAGCTAAACCACTCACGTGCCAAGGGAAATGGGGGAGAACCAGGAGATGATATGAGAATAGAGAAAGGAGAAAAGGTAGGAAGATTGTAGTGGAAGTTGACAGTGAGTACAGAACTGCAAAAGTGAAGTTGAGGAGACAGTATGGAGATATACATTTTTAAGGGTGTTTCTTTAAGGATTGGAAGGAGGTTTCAACAGGGTGATGTGGGAGGAGTCTAGTCAATGTCGACGTCTGTCGAAAGGACAAGCCCGTGAAGAGGGGCTAGGAGAGGCCACCAAAAGACAAGGAGCAATGCAAGTGACCAGAGTTACGATGGAGTGAAATTCGGTACTTCGCGCACCAAAGAAGAGGAAGAAGATAAGTTGAGTCCATGCAACATGAGGTCTTTGGATCCTAGACAACAGAATGTGAATATGCCTAATGTTGAACCCACGGTCCAACACACTTCTACAAATCAAGAGTTAAGCACTCAACATACTATCACGAATAGTGTAGAAGGTAATTATAGTCAAGGAGGTGGAGGTATTAGTAGTATTGGAATTGTTTAAGCTATAGGGGGATTGTCGCAGGGTGCTCAAGCTCAGTTTGGTGCGAAAATGAATGCAAATAAGATCGCACAACAGGAAGAAAATTTTAGGGACTGCGCATTTTTTAAGCTATAGGGGGATTGTCGCAGGGTGCTCAAGCTGATTTTGGTGCATAAATGAATGCAAATAAGATCGCACAACAGGAAGAAAATTTTAGGGACTGCACATTAACGGGGTATATGAAGTTCAAGAGTGCGACTCCAGGTGGACAAAAAAAGAGATTGAATGAGATTAAACGTGCTTTAATAAGGAAATTTCAAAATTTTAATTCTGAATCCCAGTGCATCATTGAGTTGAAGGAGATCAAGCAAGGCTTAAGCGAGTCTATGTGGGACTTTCATCAATGATTTAATATTTTAAAGGATAGGCTGACGTTCAAAATTTCGGACGCATAGCACAAAGAGTGGTTTATTGTTGGATTGTTTCCCCACATTAGGATATCATTGATGCCACAGTGAATAGGTACGCAATTAGAGGCATTAGAGCTCACATTAAAGTTGGAGGCTTCACTAGAAACAGGTGGAGAAAGAAATGGCATGGATCAGGTAAAGTCATAGTTGGTTGTGCTGACCTTGAAGCTTCAATACTTGACTAAGGGAAATGGAAAAGCACAAAGAAGTATGGTGTGCCATATTTCAGAAAAAAATGTCATCATAGGAATGAGTGTAAGTTTCTAACGGACTACATGGAAACTAGAGCACCTAATCTGCTTGTGCAGGGTAGAGGGATGCGGTGTAAGATTTACCAAGTGTGGAGCCACACTCCTCAGAGCTATCCACTGATGAAAAAGTATGAATTTATGGCCCACACTCTATTTTTTTATTTCTACAAGTCGGTGGGACATGATATCCACCATTTTCGTGGATTAGAATTAATGTGTGAATTAGGTTTCGATTTGTTTATGGTGTAGGGACCTATGCATAGCTAGTTGGTTTCAATCAACTAGAGTATAACCAACATAGAAAATACAATCAAATAGGGTAGGGACAAGGAATGGAAGTTAAAGGATTAGGAATACTAGCTCGAGGAAGAGGAGGATTTCGATGAGGTCAAGGAAAAATTATATTCTATAATTGTGTACATCGGGGACAGTGGGACTGTAATAATCCGTACTACATGTGTACTAATTGTAGGATGTTAGATCATTCGACTCAAAATTGTCCACAATTGATTTCCAAATGGAAAGAGAAGGGACCAAATGTGCAGATGATAGTTGTTAAGCCCTATAAAACTCAACAATGAGTTCGTGTGGTGACATGAGGAGGTGTTAGGACTGGAGCATATGTTGTGAAACCAGGAGCATCACAACTGCAATAGGTGAGAATGACGCTTGAACCTCCTATGAAGTTCAATCTTGTGCAAGAAAAGGTGACGCACAAAAAAGCATGATGGATATGATTGTTTCTGAATGGGATAAACCGAAGGAAATTCGTCATGCAACCATGCATGCTATCTATGATGTTATTATAGGTAGAGAGAAATTGACAGAGGTAAATTTAGTTCAAAACCTACTTCAAATTTGTCTGGAGTTAGTGATGGATACACAAGTGCTAGAAAAAATTTAGGAAGATGATGGAACAGTTTGCCAAAGAATCTGGAGAAACTACCTCGCAAGCCTCACGGTGCGCAGTGAACCAAGTGGCTCACGGGAAGAGAACTAGTAAGTGATTCAGATTTGGTGCTCAAATTGGAGAATATGAAATGGATAATATCATATTATATTTTGGGTCCAATTTGAAAATTTTGTCGCAGAGTACATGGGAGAATATGGGGAAACCCAAGCTGACTTGGTCCCCCATCCAGTTAAGGTTGGAAAATCAACACCATATTTTCCCCATTGGTATATTGACAAGAGTGCTATTGGATATTGATGGATTGGTGAGTAATGTCGATTTTGAAGTTATTGAGATAATTAATGACATTCATCCCTACCCATCCTTGTTGGGGGTCGATTCGGAATTTGACAATCAAGTAATCATTAATCTGAAGAAAAGACAAATGATTTTTGAAGGTGGATACATTTGCGTGATAGCGCATTTGGATCCATGGGAAAGAGACTCGTATGTGGAGTCAGTTAAAGGCAAGATAATTCGGGAAGAGTTGGAAAATATCTACAATGTGACGGCTCAATGAGAGGATTACGTGAATCCTACTGCCGATGGAGTATTGAGTTGACCCAGTATTGTCTCCTATGCCTCAGATTCAGAAGAAGCTTTGGAAAATTGGCAGAACAAACTGTAGCACACACACATCACTAGAGTGGTGCACTAAATAGGGATCAAGGTGCACAATCCACCTTGATTTGATGGGCTGTCTGAAGTCAATATTTTTGTACAGGACTTTAAATACCATATACTATAACACCGAAGGATACCCACACTGGATTTCACCATGTATGCAACCTCAACCAGATGGTGGGTTGTGCATAAGGACCAGGTCACAGGGTGGAAACAGTGTACATATTTAATGTGCCTTAGATTCATGGCCACTTTGGGGGTCCCTGGGAGAAGTAATTGGGCATGGAGTTCCCAAGAACGCACTTATAATGGTGTTTCGCAGCTTGGAAAAAATGATGTGTGCTACAACAGGAGTGGTTATACCGAATTATACATACGTTGGACACCATTCTTGCAAACTGGTATGTTGAGTTAGAAGTGCATAGAGGAACAAAGGACTAGAATGAAATGGAACAAAGTTTTAGAGCCAATTTTATCTTTGAAGTAGAAGAACCAGCACTCGACGAGGCCTTGAAGGCATTGCAATAGAAAATTTTCACCATAAGGGAATCAATAGGGCAGGAATGTGAACTGTTGTGTTCTGCACATAAACATTTACAGCAAGTGTAAGTTTTTATAGGATGCTAAAATTTGGCAGAGAAGGGTGAAGATGAGAATGATCCTTGGAATATACAAATCCCATAGGTTGAAGGGGAACGTGCAATAGATGGACTGTCGTTGCAGTTCATCAAGTATGTGCATCCTATCAGGAATCAAAAGGTGAACATTGGGACAGAGGAGACTCCAAAGAAGGATGCAATTGGGTACTATTAGGATGATGAGACAGCTGATAAAGTTGCAGACCTATTGCGTGAGTACTAGCACTTGTTCCCTAATACATTTGAAGATATGAAGTGGATTGTCTGAGAATTGAGAGAGACGAGGATTCCTTTGAAACCTTATGTTAAGCCTGTGAAGCAGTGGGCCTATTGGTTAAATCCAATATATAAGGCATTAGGGGAATTTTGAGTTCTAAAATGGGCCTCCTAAGGAAATTATAAAATAATAGTGGGAATAATAAAATAATATTAGATTACATCATCAAATTTTGGAGGGAAAAAAGAAAAAAAAAAAAACAACTCATATTTTTAACTTATCTCCCTATGGGTTTACGCAAATTTCGAATAGGAACACTCGTTGGATGAAAAACATATTTCTCATCCAAGGAGTACCCATGTTGCATACTTTTGATGGACCCTACTATACAAAAAATGAGAAATACATGAAAAATGTGATTGCAATCACGTTTTTTCATGTATTTCTCATTTTCAGTGTAGCAGGTTCCATTGTAAGTATGCAACATGGGTACTCCTTGGATGAGGAATTAAATTTTACATCCAACGAGTAATCCCACTCGAAATTTGAGTAAGACCTTAGAGAGAGAAGTTGAAAATACAAGTTGAAAAAATAGTTTTATTATTTTAATATTTTTTAATCTTTTTACTTTTTTACTCCAAAATTAGTGAATCATCCCCCATGGTTGACATCATCATATTGAATCTTATTGGTTCTTATAAAGTTTGTTTTGGTTGTACATTTTTCTTAGGAGGCCCATTTATGTTGGAAATACTGAGAGGGGGGGTGAATCAGTATTCCTTTCAATTAGAGCATTAGTTAATCTTCAATTATTATTAGTGTTTGTACAATGATAGCAGCAAACAAAAGGAACACAAATGCACACAGTTTTTAAGGTGGAAACCACTCAGGGACAAAAACCACCTAATGCTTTTCTAATAATTCTTTAATATTCAACTCCAATTGAAAATAAAGCTCCAACTTCCTAGAATCTAGAAAATCATTCTTCTCCAGCTCCCACTGGATGGATGCTCCAACGCCCGAGATTCCTTGGTAGTCAACTAAACGGATGCCCCAACACCCAATGAGCTACAACTCACCCTAGCACCACCCTACCACCCTATAGAAGAATAAAATAAGAATGGATTCTCGTACCAGGGAAAATGGTCCACTTTACAATGATATAGAATGATGTAGAAGAAGAAGACACACTAGACGATAACCCCAACTATGACGCAACCACCTAATGATGATCCTAGACCTCCTGACACTGCCTCTTCAACTCTTGGCAGATAGACACTAGAAAAAATTTTACAATAATGTATTTACAATGACTTAGTACAATGATACCTTTACAGTGACTATATGCAGTGCTGCCCACTTGAAGACTTCATGTGATGAAATTCTTGTTGTTGTTCTGCACCTTGGTTGCTAATCTTGTCATGCTACCTTCTTCTGCACCTTGCTTCGCTTTTCTTCCCTAGAAATTTTGGTCCTTTGCAGCCCATGACAACACATGATCTAGCTTTTTCTTTCCTTCTAGGAGCTCGATGTTGAATCTGGTGTATCTCTGTTATTTCAAATCCCCAATATCTTATTTTTGGTCTTGTAGTATTCCTCTAAGTCTTATTTCCATTGCCACAAGTCTGACCCAATTTGGATTCTTCAAGAGAGGGTTATGCCCAATCTCTCACAATGCCTTAATTATGGACTGTTTCAATAGAGCAAACTTGTACGGCATGCCACATGTCACTGTTTCCTCATTCAGCTCTGAAATTTATAGAAAAAAAACTACAATCCATGCACTATCTATCAATTTTTACAGAATTCCAATCCGATACTCAGAGAGAAAATTATGACAATTTTCCCAAGGTCACTCCTTTGAGATGAATTTCAGGAGCCTGGAAAAACATTGACTTCCACAGATCATATCTCTGAAAATATTACACACCTTGATCTGAAATTTTCATACGAGCTTCCTCCAGATTTTGGCTTCACCTCATAAAAATTTCAGCTTATGAACCTTCGTAGAAAAAAAGTTAGAGTTCAAATTCCACAATGACCTGTTTCAGATGGCGAAATCCCTTGCATAAGGAGGATATGAGGATCAAAATTTATATAAATGCTTCGGATGAGTGGGGCTACAACAAGTGAACATGGGACGGATTTTAGGAGCTTAAAAAATATTAATTATGACTTTTCAATGACCCATGCCACAACCCCATGGGGTTTTATCTCACTAACTTGGGGTACAAACTTCAAACATGAATATCTCTCAAACTGTGAAGAATTACATGGCGTGCCAAATATCAACAGAAACATCTCGACAAGTAAAAACCATCAAAATCATTCTTGACCCAGAATATATTAATTTGGTAGGTCAAATATCCCATGCAATATTGGGGTAGCACCTGGTGTTGTTTGGGTTGACATCAATGACAACCGTTGATCAACATTTTAGACCTAAAAATTCCCCTAATGGAGAATTTCAAGTGAGAGCTAGATAAGATGTTGCAATCGGGGATTATAGAGCCCATGGAGGAGTCTAAAAGGATAAGCCCAATGGTAGTACAGAACAATAATACAGGTCAAATTATGATCTAGATTTATACAGGAACGCAACAGAATACACATATAACCATAAATACAAAGATGCAGTGGAAATAACACTTCATTTCATTAATATCAAAGAACTGAAATTTGCTTACCGACAAAATGGAAATAAACTAGCTAGGGTGTTGGTAGCTTATCTTTGAGAAGAGTTGTGGTGGATACAGGCCTCTGAAATATGTTACAATGAGGATCGAGGGCCTATTTATTATTGAGAAACAATGGAAAACCCTAAACATCCAAAAACCTAACCCTAGGAGATGAAGTGCCAAAACTATGGGCCTCGTTTGGGTATATTGGTGTTTCAACTTCCCGGGGACATAACTTTGGCATACGATCTTCGTTTGACATGCACCATACCTCGTTAGAAAGATCTATCTGAGGAATACAAATTTTGACGTGAGGAATGTCGATCCATGGACCCAATTTTCTCTCAGTTTTCCCAAAAAATGTCGTTTAGGGCCCCAAAACGGCTCCAGAAGCTCAGGACCCAAAAAACTACTAAAAATAGTAAGTGCGCAAAAAATGAAAAACTTAAAGAGAAAATGGTGGGGCCCCAAGTGGAATAGGTGGGTGGCCACAAATATCCACCTGGATTATTCCTCCCCCCTTAGGAAGCAATGGTCCCCATTACGTTGAGTTCCTCCATGAAATGAGGAAACTTCTGCTGAACTTGGTCCATGGTGAACCATTTTCCTTGGTGCAGGAGTTGGCCAGCTTTGACAACCTGATACTGTTGGATATTTTGTTGGTGAGTGTTCTTTATTTTCATGTTCATGATACAATCTGTGGTGGCTTGTTCCATGCAGTCTTGGTTTAACTATGCTGGTGTGAGTTGTTCTACAAGGTCGGAGGTGTCCAGTAGAGGTGGGAAGTAGGGTCGAAGGCGGTCCACATTGAATACTGGGTGCAGACCAAGGAATGGTGGAATACTGAGCTCGAAGGCATTGTTTCCTATAGCCTTGGTGATGGTGTACGGCACATATTGGAGTAGACGAAGCTTGCGGTGGGGTCCAATGAGGTGCTCCTTCTACAAATGTAGCCATACTTTGTCGCCCACCTGGAAGTTGTGTGGCACCTGATGTTGATCATGTCATTGTTTGTAATTAGCATTGGATCTGTCCAATATATAATGAACCTATTGGTGGATGTGATGAATTTGCTCGATGAATTTTTTCGCTTTTTTAGCTTTTGACTGGACATGAGTCGAATCAGCCTGAGTAGCTGCAAATGGCATGGCTACATCAATGGGACATAGTGGCTGGAATCCAAAGCCCACCTGAAAGGGGCTATGGTCGGTTGAGATGTGGAGAGCCTGGTTATAATTGTGTTGTACATAGGGGAGGCTCTCATCCCATGTGTGTGGATGCTTTGAATTGTACATGCGCAGAATGTGTACAATCATCCTGTTGACGACCTCAGCCTGGCCATTAGTTTGGGGATGGAAAGTTGCGGACTTGGTGAGCTTGGTGTCCAGCATTGACTAGAGGCTAGACCAAAACGTGTTGAGGAACGTGCTATCTCGATCTGAGATGATAGACGATGGGATCCAAATGTGCACCCAGACTCGTTCAAAGAAGAGTTTAGCAGTGGCTTCCGCTGTGATATTCTTCTTGCAGGCCGCCATAATGGCCATATTTGAGAATCTGTCGACAACCATGAAAACACAATCATTTCCATGCTTCGTAGAAGGAAGGCCCGACATGTAATCCATGGAGATGGATTCCCAAGGTCGACCAAGGGTAGGTAGCGGAGTATAGAGGCCTTGCTTCTTGATGTTCGGTTTTGCAATGGCGCAAGTATTACAGGATCTGATGTGCTTCCCGACATCCTGTCAAAGGTTCGGCCAACAGAAATACTTCTACAATACTGCCACTATTTTCTCGACCTCGAAATGTCCAGCGACTTGATTGTAGTGTGCTTCCCAAATCATCTTGCCATGCTCACTTGAAGGAACACAAAAGTGTCCCAGGTGACATAGCAGTGCATCTTGGAGGTGAAAATTTGGAACTTGCATACCCTCCAAGAGTGTCTTTTATGTGTGGCAGAATTCTAGTTTTCTCTTGTAGAGAAGCGGCCAATCAACATTCTCATTCTCACAAGAGTTGAGAACGGTGGTTAGCGCCACGATTAGTGGTCGGCTGAGGTAGTCTAAAACATTATTGGTGCTACCCTTCTTATACTTGATTTTCAAATGAAACTGTTGCATATATGTGGCCCACTTCTGATGGTGATCGTTCTGCAACTTCCCTTGTGTCTGTATGAACTGTAGGGGTCGGTGGTTTGTGTGGATGATTGTTTCCTTCCCCAAAATGTAATGCTTCCATTGTTGACAAGCCTGCACAATGGAATACATTTCTTTGTCATAAGTGGGATACTTTCGGACTGTGTAGAATAATGTCTCACTGTGATATGCCATTGGATACCCCTGTTGAGTAAGAACTGCACCAATAGCATAGTCAGAGGCATCTATCTCGATCTCAAATGGTTGTTACAAGTCTGTTAATGTGAGCACTAGGGAAGAACAGAGGCGATGTTTCACTTCTACGAACGTCGTCTGTTGAGATTCTGACCAAAAGAATTTTTCTTTCGCTCCTCCCTTGGTGACCTGACTCAAGGGCCAAGTGATATGATAGAATCCAAACACGAACCTATGGTAGAAATTTGCAAGACCCAGAAAGCTGGGAAGCTTTGTCAGAGTAGTTGGGGCTGGACAATCCCGAATGACTTTGATCTTGGTTGGATCCACATGCATCCCCCTTTCATCAATAATGTATCCCAAATATTGAACCTGGGTCATGCCAAAATTTCACTTCTCCAAATTGGCACAAAACTTGTGTTGTCGCAGTGTTTGGAGGACTTGTCGGATGTGGTGGAGGTGCTCTTCCCAAGTTTAGCTGAAGATCAGAATGTCATCCAAGTACACCACTGCAAATAAGTTGGTGAATGGCCGCAAGATGTCGTCCATCAACCTCATGAAGGTTGCGGGAGAATTAGCCAACCCTAAATGCATGACAAACCATTCAAAAAGGCCCTCCTTGGCTTTTAAGGTTGTCTTCCACACATCGTAGGGTTCGATTCGTACCTAGTGATACCCAGACTTCAAGTCGATCTTGCTGAAATATTTCGCCCCTTTGAGTTGGTCCAGAAGGTCATCAATCCGTGGGATCGGGTACCTATTCCAGACAATAATTTTTTTTAGCACCTGATAGTTAATACAGAGTCTCCAAGTCCCATCCTTCTTTTGCACCAACACAATCGAGCTCCCACAGGGCGATGAACTGGGCCGGATGCGACCTTTCTGCAGCAGCTCCTGAATCTGCCTCTTGATTTCATTGTTCTCCAGAATAGAGCGCCAATAGATTGGTCCATTGGGTAACGGCGCACCTGGGTTCAGATCAATTAGGTGCTTGACCTGACCGTGTAGAGGCACCCCTGTGGGTGAGGTGAAGATGTCCCCGTACTCCTCCACAACCTTGTCCATTTGTTGTTTTCATGTGGAGGAGCCATGTCTGGAGGTCGTGGCCACAGTCTTCTTCTTTCCTTGGGGGAAGATCATCAGGAAAACAAATTTCCCAGTTTTGGAAATGAGCTTACTGCATTGTTTTGCAATAACCAAAGAGATAGTGGCAAGCAGTGGTACCTCTGGTATCTTTTACAACTTATTTCCCAAAGTAACAGTAATAGTGTGAGGTCAGAACTCATACATAGCATGTCACTTCCATTAGTATGGTTGGCTTAATAATACATCAAAAACATCATTAGGAGAAATGTCATATAATACCTCATCCATGAAGGGCTTGATGATGTAGGGAAGGCAGCATTGTTGGCTGACGCAGAGATCTCGTCCTTGGTAAAGCCACCCGATGGTGTATGGTTGTGGGTGTGATGTGTTCGGAAAGCCCAACCGCTTCATGGCATCCGCTGAAATGAGGTTCTTTTGGCTCCCATTATCAACATTAAACTATAGTGGGGAACCCTTTACCCACATCTGGGAGTGGAAGAGATGCTCCTCCTCCTCTGGATCTTCTGATTCCTCCTTTTGGAACTTCGCAGTGGAAATAGTGGCATTGGGCTCCGCATCAATAACCTGCTTCCCTTTATCATTCCCCTTGCCGGGTTCTGATTCAGAGTCAGAGCATGCAACTGATTCAAAAGCCCTCATCTTGGCCACCAGCAACTGCTCAGCCCAACACTCACTTGTGTTGTGTGTGGAGCTCTTATGGAACTCACACCACTTTCCCATGTCCTTCTTTGGCTTCGCGATGTTTTTCTTTTCTTGCGACTTTGGCAGGTTTTCTTGGGTTGCCATGCCTTGGATTTTTCCTTTGTTCTACGGTTTGGGGGCACCTTTCCCTTGATTTTGATTCGCAGATCCAAATTCTCGATTCCTCTGTTTGAATTTCTGCTCAATCTTGGCAGCATACCGGTATGTCGTACCAAGTGAGGAGATTTCAAGGAACTCCATTTCCTCCTGAATGTATATGTGTATAAAACTATGATAATTTAGCACCAAATTATTCTTTGAATCTTTGATACCCAACTTTTTGCGCAGGGTATAGAACAGATTCGTCAGCTCATGCACATCTTGATGCCTTTGTTGTCGCAGCGTGGTCCATTGAATGTACTTTTACTCATAGCTCCCCACGAGATAGTATTGTTCCTTGACGGCATCTCAGAAATAACTCCATGTGGGTATGGCTGAGAATAGAGAGGGTTTTGTCTCGTCCTTTTTCTCATAGTAGGTTTCCCACCAATCCTTGACATGGGGGGTAGCTTTGAGGAGTGCAAAAATAATATTATCTTGATCATAAAAGTCATGAACCGATAAATATCCTTATAATAGATTCAACCATCTATCTACCACATTTGCATCTATTTGGCCCTCAAATATGGGAATGTAAAATTTTACTTGTACCTTAAAGGGAGTCGCGCCTACAGAGTGGCTGTTGGATGCAGATGTGTCGTCGGTGGGCAGTCGTTGAAGGATCTAGGAAAAGTTATCCATCATCGCGTTCCTTTGTTTTTCGAGGTCCTCCTCGAGAAATATTTTGATAGGATCTCCTGCTCCCTCATCTTTATTTTCGTCCCCCATGGGTGGTTGTCGGAGTTTTCGAGGTTGATCTTGCAAAGGTTCAACCAGATCGAGCCCTAACTCCTTATACCCCAACCTCGCTGGGGACATGCAAAGAAGGATCGAGAAAAACAGATCGCTTTGATACCACTGATCTGGATTTATGCAGGAACACAACAGAATACACATATAACCATAAATACAAAGATGCAGTGGAAATAACACTTCATTTCATTAATATCAAAGAACTGAAATTTTCTTACACACAGAATGGAAATAAACTAGCTAGGGCGCTGGTAGCTTATCTCTGAGAAGAGATGTGGTGGCTACAGCCTCTGAACTATGTTACAATGAGGCTCGAGGGCCTATTTATTATTGAGAAACAATGGAAAACCCTAAACATCCAAAAACATAACCCTAGGATATGAAGCACCAAAACTATGGGCCCTGTTTGGGTAAATTGGTGTTTCAACTTCCCGTGGACGTAACTTTGGCATATGATCTTCTTTTGACACGCACCATACCTCGTTATAAATATTTATTTGAGGACTACAACTTTTGATGTGACAAACATCGATCTATATACCCATGTTGCTCCCGATTTTCCAAAATAACATCGTTTAGGGCCTCAAAACGGCTCCGGAAGTTCAGGACCGAAAAACTGCTAAAAATAGTAAGTTGTACCAAAACTAAAAAATTGAAAGAGACAATGGTGGGGCCCCAAGTGGAATAGGAGGGTGGACACCAATATCCACCTGGATCAAATTAGGATCTATTTATACCTCCAGAAGTTGAATTATGCCTACACGCATGATTCCATTCCTACCCCATTCACAGATGAAATATTAGAAAATGTGAGGGGGTAGGAGGCTTACTCCTTCACTGATGGATTTTTTGTTTATCATCAAATAAATATTTCCAAGTAGGATAGCCATAAAACCACCTTTAGATCACCATAATACCACATTCACAACAAAATGGGGATGCTTCCAATACACATTCATGCCATTTGGATTGAAGAATGAGTCAACTATTTTCTCACGGATAGTCCCTTGCAGCGTTCAAGGATTTCATCCATGAGTTTCTAGAGGTCTACTTAAATGACTCGACAGTGTTCAGTATGTTTAAGAAGCATATTTAGGTTCTACAACTGATGTTGGATAGGTGCAGACAGTTGCAATTTCCTTGAATATTAAGAAATGTATATTATGTGCACCCGTTGGTATTCTGTTGGGACACGTCATCTACAACTGAGGTTTGTTGGTGGATCTAGCCAAGATTGCAATAATAGTAAACCTACCACCACCTACCTCAATTAGATAGTTTTGATCTACCTTGGGGCATATAGGTTATTATCAAAAATTTATATAGGGGTACTCCAAGATTACAACACCTATGGAAAAGTTATTGAAGAAGATTTCCAATGGAATGAGGAGTCTCAACAAGCCCTTAACACCTTGAAAGAGAAGTTAGTGTCCATGCCTATCATAGTATTTCCATATTGGAAGAAATAATTTCATGTTCATGTGGATGCATCATCGATT
Organism: Pinus albicaulis; assembly: GCA_034641835.2. Lineage (NCBI taxonomy): Eukaryota > Viridiplantae > Streptophyta > Pinopsida > Pinales > Pinaceae > Pinus > Pinus albicaulis. The sequence continues at coordinate 1,132,130,524 of CM076579.1, forward strand.
GTGTTAGGTGTGATTTTAGCTCATCCTCGAGAGGGGGAGATTGACCATCCTATTAATTTTTATAGCAGAAAGTTATCGATGGTCGAGAAAAACTATACTACAATGGAAAGAGAAGGATTGGCGATCGTGTATGCATTGCAGAAGTTTAGGCATTACTTATTGGGTAATAAGTTCAAGTTATACACTGATCATTTTGCATTGAAGTACCTCATCAATAAGCCTATGTTAGGAGGGAAAACTTTCATATGGCTACTCTATTTTCAAGAGTACGATTTCCAAGTGGTGGTTAAGCCCAGTGAATTAAAATCGGAACCTGATCAATTGTCACACTTGACCTCGAGAGAATAGGCACATAACTTGGAGGATAATCTATCGGATGCACAACATTTTTCTATGACCATGGTAGATGACTACTTTGCAGAGATTGTGCACTTTCTATGTACAGGGATGGCACTAGAAGATTATATGGTTGCACAAAAGAATCAACTAGTAGTGAAAGTGGCTGACTACCAGTTAATTGCGAGGTCCCTATATAAATTAGGAGCAAATGGAGTTATGTGCAAGTGTGTTTTTGAGCATGAGCAGTCGATGAATCTGATAGAGGCAAACATGAGTGTCGCAAGAGGACACTATGTAGGATTGGCCATGGTAGATAATATTTTGCACACAGGATTATGGTGGCTTACGGTGCATGCTAATGCTAAGGAGTTATGTAGGGCTTGTGATATATGCTTGCAATTAGGGAGGTTGTCACGTCTATATGAAATGTCGTTGGTCCCCCATACCACTTTATATCCATTTGAAAAATGGAAAATTGATTTTGTAGGACCAATTGACCCATTGGTAAGGAGGACTGGAGCGCAATACATAATTACCGCTACTAATTATTTGATCAGATGAGCATAAGTTATGTGAGTAAAGGATTGTAGCATAGAGACAGTTGTATGCTTTTTGTTTGAGAATGTAATAACCAAATTTGGGTGTCCCAGAATCTTAATGGGTGATAAAGGCACTCACTTCCTAAACAAGACCATTGTAGCACTAACAGAGGAGTTTGAAATATATCACCAGAAAATTACCTCATACCATCTGAAAGCTAATGGTACGATGGAAGCGTTTAATAAGATACTAGAGACCGCACTCACTAAGGTGTGCAATGTGCGGCGTGATGATAGGGATTTGAGGATACCAACAGTATTGTGGGCATATAGTACTACCAGCAAAAATTTAATTGGGCAGACGCCCTTTTGGTTAGTATATGGGTAGGAAGTAGTTATGCACATGGAGTTCTCAGTTCTATGTTTATGCATCGCAGTATCCACACAACTGTTGGAGTCTAGCACAATGGAGAAGAGATTACATGAGTTACTATTGGCTTGAGGGGTCCTGACCTAGGTTCGGATTTTAGGTTTTCCAACAAACCCATATACTACTGGCCCTTCTAGAAATGACCTACTTTCGCAGGCCAAGGTCTCACCCAAAGTAGTATGAGTGGGTGCTAGAACTAGGTTTCCGCACCCTGGGAGAAAGCAGGTAATTAAGGCAATCATGTTGAGCCCTATCAAGCTCGCACAGAAGCAATCTTATTGCAGATCCCTTAACAGTATAGAAAGTGAAGCTTATAACCTCATAGACAACATGTAAACATAAACAAAACTAGTATTATTAAGTATATCTTAGCAACACCTTCACATCCACGTGCGCATCAGTAATTATCATCATAGAATAACACAATCACAGCTATTTCAGATAACACAGATATACTTCAACAGTAAACACAGCTAGTTCAGGTAACACAGAGATACTTCAACAGATTCCGCATTCATTAACATCCAAAACCGAGTTGCAAACCCAAGTCACAACCCGCGCACACAGACAACGGGGTCCGCACATAGCAAGACTAAGGATCTCCACGCACACAGCCAGTAGGAGTCCTTACCCAATACCACCCAAAACAGATCTCAATAGTTCGTACTTAGCATCAATCTTACTTAGTCTTAGACTCAAACTATCCATCTATTTATATAATCATAGCATGTGCTATCATGTGGTCCGCAAACCATGGTTTGTGGACTCTAGGTATACCCTTTGACCTATTACAATACATTAGGGGCTTTGACCCACCCCAAATCCCCTGCGCTAGACTAATTACTACAAAATATATATCAAAAACGCAGTTAGGGGACCCTGTTCCAACATGCCTCCAACACAATCTTGTGACTCGTCTCGAGTCACAGCGACCGTGGGGTTTGCATCTTCACTTGGATCTGCTTGATTACATTGACCAGAGGGGGAAACACACCTTCGCTCTATGCAGCAGCGTTCTGTGCAATTTCCACCAACTTTTACGAAATTTGGCCTTCTATGGCAATGGTGACACTCTCCAGGGTTTGATTCATCTATTTGATCGCGACATCAAAGTCTTAGGATAGCTTGAGGGCTTCATGGGCCCATGGCTTGAAGTGGTCACTCAGAACCTTCTTCTTATGGTGAAGCCCCTCCAGGTCATCCCTAAGCACATGGCTGGCTCACAGACATGCCAGGCGTTAGGCTAGGATCAGAGTGGGCATTGTAACCACCATTTTCTCGAATTATTCTTCCTTTTGGCGCAGTTCTTGGGTAAAATTGCACAGAAGAGGGTCGCAATGCACTGTAGACCATAACTGCATAGTTGTCTCAAAAAATTCGGCGCCCTGAGAAATTTGTGTTGTAATGGTGTTTTTAGCTTCTATGACTAGCACAGCTCTCTGGGCGTGTACCTCAAGAGGGGCTTCCGGCTGCAACTTATCTTGCAACGCAATAATCTGCTACTCCATCTCGGCCTTAACACTCTAGATATCGGTCCGAGAAGCTTTCAGGGCTGCGATGAGTCCCTCAATATTGGCCTGGGGGGTGGCAGAGGCCAGAATGTCGTCGATCACATCTTCGCAGACTCTGTTGATCAGACATTCCAACTCGGTCTGTTGTGCGGTGGCAAGGATACATGACGCCTGTGCTTGGGACGCCTCGGTAGTATTTTCTACGATGGTCTACTCAGCTGTACTTAGCTGGTGTTGTGCCTATCGATCTCTGTGTTGGATTTCCTTAAAGAGAGATTTGTGGAGAGCTTGCAGCGGCTCGCCCTGAAGCCAGGCCAAGTCCAGATTTATTTCCGTGCAGACCTGGACTTGCACACATAAGCTGGGTGGAAACAGAGTGATTGTTGCGCCTGGAAAGGGGCAGAGGCGGCTCTCGGTCGTGGAGATCAACTCAGTGTTGGTCGCTTGAGCAACCTCGCTTGAACCACGCTCGTCTACAGGGTATTGGCTTTGAGCTGAAGAGCTTGGAGCTCATACTGTAATGCGGCGACTGCGGCCTTCTGCTACTCTTCTAAGGCAAGCCTCCTGTCCTCTAAAGCAATGGTGACCGCATCTGCAATTTTCTCCAAATATTCCTCGATTAAAGTAACCTCAATCTCCCTATCGGGCCTCATAGCCCGTTGTTTCATTTTTCGGCCCTTAAGAGGTTTATTTGTTCATTTCGTGCCATGCGGGGAACCAGTGCCCTGCTCATCTAGGCCCTCAATCTCCATGTCTCGCTACGACTCCTGCTCCATGTCCTGCGCCACATCTGGGGAACCTCCATCCTGGTGGAGCCTTCCGGGCCACAGCCTTTTGAGTTCTTGGTAGTATCAGGTGGGGTGGTGGTCTTCGGAGCTGTGCTTGTACCAGCAGTGTCGGTCATTACAAGTCCATCTAATTTGAATCCCAATTTCCATTGCAGTGGCCAAGTGGCGATGGGCTGGTCGATTTCTTCATCAGCGACCATGTAAGGCAGCGACATCTAAGCTGGATCCTTACGGCCCCGAATCTGCACGTTGTGCATTGTAACCTAGAATTCCACAATGCTCTTATACTTTCCATAGACCATCGATGACAGGCGTGGCTGAGAGTGAATTTTTGCTACGAGCGTGCCATCAAACAATATCCAAAATACTTTGTTTTCTTCAATACTCTTTGCATCCTTTGAATTCCACAAGTTTGTGTATCACGCCCCTTCACACATGTCCGGTTCGAGCTCAGGAAGGATTGATCCTTCAGGGGCTTCCCATGCGACCAATGTTATTAGGAGTAGCAGCCAAGAGTAACAGAACGCCTTCCCATGGTCCTGGGCCTTGTGCACGTTTTCCAGAAACTCAGTGCAGAGGAATTGCGACAAGTTAAAGTAGACCCCCTTTTCACAGTGACCAGCAAGCTGAATCACATAGGTGGGGACATTCGTGGCCTGGCACTTGCACGTCATTTTACAAGCCAGTAGCAGGGTACCCATCCGCACTCCAGGGTCAGCAATGGTTCTAACCAGGAACCCTCTTTTGTTTCGCTCGACATGGTAGTCTTCTCGCACCTTGTCAGCGATCTATTACTCATACTTCTTGCCGAAGCACTCTATGGGATTATTCCCCTTCATGGGGAGACCATTAATGTGGTAAATTAGGGCGGCCTCTATGGGAATACAGTCCTGGATCCACATGCTGTCATCATGGATCAGGGCTAGCAGTTGTCGCACAACTAGGTCAGTGATATTGTATCGGCCAAAGTGAGGTATCTGCAGCAAGTTTAGTAATCCTGAACCTGCTAACCCATGCACCCACGGCATTGGTACTATATTTAGCATGTCGTCCTTCAGTACTCTGTTGAGATATAGCTCAGGTTCCAATTCTGGGAAGGCCTCCAAGTTGGCAAGGTTGTGATCGTCGAACTTAACTGAGGGGAGATTTCCAACTAATTTTCCAATTATGGGGACTTCATCTGGAACCAACAGCATTTATAGATAGGAGCGCACAACATTGAGATTCTTGGGCGTGCGCACCAAGGGTCTTCTAGGCCAAACATAAGGTAGTAGCCAAGTCAGTGGGGTAGCTAGCAGAGTTTCTTCCTGAGAAGACAGAGGTCGCTTCGCTGGGTTAGGCGAGCATGCCTTGGGCACCTTTCGAGGGGATTGCATGTTCCAAGGGGATGTGCATGGCTTCACCCCAGTCCATTTCGTAGTCCTCCCCTGCCCCCGCTCCTGGCCTTTCCCCTTATTCTTCTTTTCCTCCACCTCCTTCCCCTTGGTCGATGTGGACACGACGTCTTCTACTTCAAGGGTTACTTCCAATACTTCATCGGATGTTATCTCAGTAAAGTCCACGGCCTACGATGACTCAACGAGATTGGTCGCAGTCATTATTTCTCGGAAGATGAACTCGGGGTTGTTGCTATCAAAGGGGGTAGCGTGCTCAAACATGAACAAAGAACAGTAGTTACCGAAAATTTCAAGGCACAAGACTTTCAGGGCATACGGAACCCAATTCTGATTTGCCCTCCTCCTTTTATAGCTTTGGATAGTGAACAATGGTCGAATGAAACTTAGCTAAAAATTACCATCAAGGAAACAGTAAAAAATCCTTTGAAATTTCCGCATTGATTTCCAACTCCCCGCTCCTTCCGACGGTAAAATTGGCTTTTTACCCAGCTTTAATATTCCAACGGCTAGTTTTCGCAGCTGCGTATTACCCTTGTGGGCCAAGCACTCCTTTTCGTGCTTCCTGGCCTGCGGATGACCCTTGCGCGTATAACGGGCCTGCCTGTGTTTTTCCTCTTGCCTGCACGTAGCCATCCTAATACAGCTACTTTGACCATATAGTCATTTGGTATGTGTCGAGTTGGCCTGGTATGGTTTGAGATGGCTACCATTAATGTATCCTGAAAAGGGGTCCCCGCGCAGCGTAGCCAATATCACCGCACCGCCATTTGTAATTTCTGTTACATTATAGGTCCCAACCAATGTTGGCAGAATTTCCCTGTGTGGCGTGCAATCTGGATGTCATATAATAATACTAGCTCATCTTCTTTAAACGACTTCTGTCGGATATGCCTATCATGCTAGGCTTTTTCCCGGGCCTTCTGAACTTGCTAATGAAAGTTAGCAATGAATCAATCCTCCTCCAAGGCGACTAGTTGTGCTAAGCATTCCTCCATGATATCAGGCTCCGCCAAGTTTGTAAAGGCCACGATCTGCAGGCTAGGAATGATATACTCCATGGGCATAATGGCCTCCTTCCCATAAACTATGTGAAATGACATTTTCCCAATCAATTTCTTGCATGTGGTCTAATAAGCCCAAAGGACTGACAGGATGCACACATCCCAATCGCTTCGATCAACATTACAGACCTTGGTAAGTGCCTGTTCTAGAATTTTATTAAAAGCTTCTACCATTCCATTTGCCTACGGGTGATATGGGGTACCTTTTGCGTGGTGGATTCAAAACTCCTCAGTCAAAGCTTGAATTTTTTCATTAATTAAATCCGTACCTCTATTGCTCATCAAGATCTGTGGACAACCAAACCTGGTTAAAATATGCTCAAAAATCGAATGCGTAGTGGTATCTGTGGTGCAATCCTTCACAACTTGTGCTTCCGCCCATTTGGTTACATAATTAGTCACAGTGAGGATGTATCGGGCACCTGTCTTCTTATCTGGTGGGTTTATGGGCCCAATGAAGTCTATTTCCCATTTATCGAATGCCTATAGGGTCATCTGTGGTTGTAAGGGAATTTCGTCCCTGCGCGACAATCTTCCTGTCCGTTGGCATGTGTCGCATCTTTACAATAGACATGAGAGTCGCTACGCAGTGTGGGCCACCACAACCTAGCTCTTAAGATCTTCTGCGCTGTCACTTTTCCTGCGTAGTGACCTCCTACTACGCCTCCGTGGGCTTCTACTAAAATGGCTTGTCTTTCATGCTCCAATACGTATATTCGCAGTATCTCATCAGCTCCCAGCTTATACAGGTGGCCCACGATGATGGTAAAGTCAGTTGCATAGGTTACCAGCCCTCTTTTTTGTTGTACCGAGTATTCTACAGGTGCCATCCCCGTAGTTAAGAATTGAATGACATCAGCAAAGTGCTCATCAACCACCTTAATATAAAATAGCTGCGCATCGAGAAATCCTTCTTCTATATTGGTTGGTTCTTCACCACTCTCTATTTAGGACAAGTGGTCTGGTCCAGCATTTAATCTCCCAAGCTTCACAATTATCTCAAAGTCATATTCCTGAAACAGTAGTAACCATCGACAAATATTCCCCCCCAACATAGGCTTATTGACGAGGTACTTCAAAGCTAAGTGATCCATGAACATCTTGAAGTGCCCGCCCAGCAGATAATGCTGGTATTTTTGCAGGGCATACACCATTTCCAGCCCCTCACGTTCAGTAGTAGAGTAATTACGCTCCGTGCTAGAGATTTTTCTACTAGAAAATGCAACCAAGTGTTCAATGTCCCCTTCCCCGATCTGCATAAGGACATCTCCTAGGGTGATCCCTGAAGCGTCCACATGGACATGGAAAACCTTCACCCAATCAAGAAATATGAGGATAGCTGCAGAGACCATCTTTTCCTTGAGTAGCTCAAAACTCTTCTGCAACTCTGCGTCCCAAAAAAATGATACATCCTTCTTTAGCAGCTTTTCCATGGGTGTCGTGATCAGTGCATACCCTTGAATAAACTTCCTATAGTAGCCCATGTGCCCGAGGATGGAGCGCAACTGTTTCTTAGTTGTGGGGACTTCTAAATTGATCATAACTGCAACCTTGGTGGGGTCAACCATCAATCCTTGCTAACAGACTATGTGGCCTAACAAGATCCCGAAAGGTACATAGAATATGCACTTATTAATATTTAGGGAAATCTGGTGCTTTCTATAGGCATCCAACATCATGCACAAGTTCGAGATGTGCTTCTTTACCAATCCAAATATTATCTAATCATCAAAGTATACTTCCAGAAAATTGTGAATGAACTCCTTGAATACTACAACCACTACTCGTGAAAAGATGGCAGGGGCATTTTTGAGCCCAAAGGGCATGACGATGTACTGGAAGGATCCCCATTCTGTGGCAAAAGTAGTTTTGCTGCAATCTTCAGGTGCGATTCTGATCTGATGGTAGCCCAAAAACATGTCAGTGAACAATTATACTTCCTGCCCACCCACACTCTCAAGGATTTCATTAGAGAATGGCGTAGGGAAGGGATCATGTACGCAAGCATCATTCAGCTTATGCAAGTCGACGCAGATTCTTATTTCTCCTTTAGTATTTTTTCTTGGACCACCATAGGGCTTACCCAATCTGTAATGTCCCAAATTTTTATGGGACATTAATTTTTGATAAGAGATAAATAAAATGGGTAGGGAACCCATTATTTGCATGGTTAGAGAATAAAAATCCTCTAAATATGAAAGGGGATCATATTAGAGCTGGATTTCACACCTCCATGTGTGAAAGGAGGTTTTTGCAAACATGCTTGGCCAAGGTTGTCCATGTCAAACTGCGTTGGCATGAGTTGGAAAGCATTATGTGGGACAACGTAAGAGGGAAGTTTCTAGAGAGAAGGAAACCCTAATTCGAAATAGGGTCCATGGAGGGAAGGCTCATTGTATAAAATAGGAGTAAGGCAGCCATTGGAGACATGTTTGATCATTTTTACATCCAAGGCTTGGAGACTTGTTGCTGCCTCTTGCTGTTCAGCAGAGCTGCAGTGCCTTCGGGCATGAGGGAGTCCTGTTGAGGATTTCCTCTCCTTCTTGAGTAGCTCATGAAGGATTGCACTCATCCTCCATATTCCGGCATTCAGGCCATTAGCTTCAGCCATCTACATCAGCGCAGTTTCTACAGCAGATATTGTGCAGTGTTGTTGGGTGTTGCTGGGGAGGTTTCCAGACACCATACGGAGCTATTTTTTCAATGGAGAGAGGTTATATCCATTGGAAGGTCAGAAAAGGAGGGTTATGAGCAGATCCCATCATCTTTGGCATCAGGCCAACCACATTCCATCATTGACAGCGCAGTCCCTCTCTTAGACAATGTTTTTCTGAGTGAGTATTTGTTGTGAGGGATTAGCAGATTTTGGAGGGGAAGTATTGGGTGAAAGGATCAGCCATTCACTTCAGATTTATATTGGAGGAGGATTCTTCAGTTGTTATAGACATTTCAGCCTTCTCCATGTATTTCCAGCTCTTGAGTAGCTGCTACCCAGCTACTCCGACATTTCTGCAAAATGCCATTTTTGTATAGATTCCAGCCAATCCTTTTAGAGGATTGATTTATTGTATTTTCAGGGGTTGAGATCATGCTTCCCCTTCTTTATTTTAGTTTACATTGTCATATCTATGTATTTTATTATTTATTCAGCATTCCCTTATATGAACTGTGCAGTCATGGACTAGGGCTTTCTTGATGCAGCTATGCATTACACATTCTCATGTACAGGTTTCTTGAGGTTAGCTTGAGTGATCATCTCCTCAAGGATTTGTATACTTATTTCCTGTAATGTCATAATATGATGGCCATTTGATATTCTCCGACATTTTATGTATTCATGGATTCATTTCTATTTCCATTTGGTGCATTTGCTTATTGTTGTAGCTACAATATTGGGAGTTTCCCAATATTGTTGTATTCCCTCTTGGGAATATTGTCCCTTGACAACGCTCTACAGATAGAGTCTGATAGTGGGACAGGAAGCCTTTGGAGCTCATCCTTCTTTATGAAGGTGAAAAATCCAATAAATTCCCCTTCATTCCATCTATAGAACATATTTGCTTGTCGATTGACAATGTTTCTGAAAAAGGGACATTACAGTGGTATCAGAGCATCGAACTCGTACAGCTTGTGAGTTCGGTATCAAAGGAGAATAATGAAGAAGATGAGCCTGAGCTCATCCATTTTTGGAATAAAGAAGAGCCTCCCTGAGGAGGAGGAGAAGAAAAGAGGAGAAGAGGAAGATCCATGCTCTTCCTATTCTCTTGAAGACCAGCATGGCAGATGCTTGGATTTCCAGATCTTAAGAAAGTACTTTGGTGTCTATAAACCCCATTATGCAGCACTTAGGAGAGCTTCAGCATTCTCAATGTCTATTCAGCAGATGGAGGAGAGAAGGCCCTGTGGAAAAGAAGAAATCAGAGACAATGGGTTTCTATTGTCTACATTTGATGGGGTTACTTCAGCTAGAGCTTGGGAGAAGAAGCTGGAGGCATTTTCATTGTTGCATCCAGTGGCAGAGAAAGAAGCAGTGGACATGGCAGCACTGCACATGGAGGATAAAACCTCTATTTGGTGGTTCAAACCCTTGGTCTATTAAAGGGTGAGTTCTTTTGGAGTCTTTGCTCAAGGGTTGATCCAAACCTTTGATGGAGGGAGGACAAAGGAAGATAAAGCCATTCCACCATTGGAGGAGAATTGCACCAACATTGCTACAGCTTTGGAGGAGCAGCCTTCTACATCTATGGATTAGGAAGCCATTGGAGGAAAAGCCATTGTAACCACACAAGGAGATCCAAAGATCCACCAAGTAATGAGAAAGGTTCCACTTTCTATTTCAGAAAATTATCTTAAGGATGGTGGAATTTCACATGGAGAGGTCCAAGGATCAAACCACATGACCACTTTAGGGCCTCATGTTTGCACTGCGTTGTGCAAAGGGTTCAAGGAGGAAACTAACCCTCATCCTCATCCATCTTTGATGATTTGCATTCAGCCTTCAAGGTGGGAGTGTAAACTTTTGGAGGATGAAGAAAACCATGACACCTCCATGGAGAATCATGAGACAATTTGTGAACCGGAGGAAGAGACAGTTGTTACATCATTGGAGGAACCAGCAGCATCGTTGAACATGGATGGAGAGGAGACATAACCTCCATCACATTTGGATCTTTATAGGTCCAACATAGTCATGGGAGAGAGGCCTTTCCTAAGAGGTCTCCAAGGAGCTGCATTTCAAACTCTCATGAAATGCAAAGAGCAAGAATTGATGGTAGCCCTCATGGGAGGAGTACCAAAAGAATGGGAAAGATGGTAGGATACTTACATCATTGAGCAACATAGAGTATGGATGCATGATTTTGATGTGATTCCCATATCATTCATTGTGTCTTCATCACATGAGTTGTATGATGGAAGTATGGGAGGGAAGTGAAATATTTTGTTGCTTTTCTTGGGAGAGCAAGGGCAGAATTGCTCTCATAATTTGCATGATGTTGCAAGAGGAGGAGATGTCATTATCTCCTTGAAATTTTATGATAGAGAGGTACTTACACCTTGGAAGGGACTTCTTATATATTGCAGCATTATGAGAGATATCTTTGACAAAGGAACATGTCAAAGAATGGAGTTGGATATTGATGAGAGCCTATATGTATAGGCCAACAACGTTCTCTCTTTGGAGCAGTAACCGATGGATGAAGTGTGCCCAGCGGAAGTGTGGTGGATCCATAACCCACAAGTCCCAGGAAAATTTCATATTTGTTGCACTAGATAGACAAAGAGGAGGTGAGATGGATGAGGTAGTGGAAGAAGTCATCTATGATACATTCTTCTTGACTTGAATTTCCAAGCATGAGAAGAAGGGTCTTCTTGCTGCATCTAGTTCATTTCTCTTCATGGGAGAATTCCAAACAACCATGGAGGGTTCATTCATGGATCCATACATCATATTACTCTCGGAATATGGTAAGAAATCTGTTTTTACATTGGCTGATTTGTATACTCTTACCATCATTTTGCAGTGCATGGCTCTACAAGAGGGCAAGCTTTTCAGATTGCTCCATGGATCAAAATTGGGCCAATTTGTATGATGGAGACAGCCATCTTTTATATGGCCTTGGGAAAGCATTACATTCCATGTATGTTCAGAATTTATGTTCAGCCACTTACCATGCATTATCAGAACATACATTATTATTCATGAGCTGAAAACAGCTTGCCATATCATTTCTCAAAGCAGCAGTTTGGGAAACTGCGCTGTGACCACTTGGGAGAATTTTGGTTACAACTTTGCATAACATGAAACCTTCAGTACTTGCCTCATTTTATTGCTGAGTATGGTCTCCTTGGCTGATATTTCTTTTATATTAATGGAGGACATGATCAGGGGAGAGACACATGGATGAATGTGTCCTTGATGAGGGAGGACTCCCATATTTTCTGCATTGCATGTTCTAATGGGAACATGAGAGGAGACATGGCCACCACAACCATCTATTTGTTTATACTTGAGGAGGGCCATGAGCATGATGATTACATCCATCCATTGCTTATATTTTGGCATGTATTTGATTTTATATTTCTGGTTCACTCATCTATTTATTGTTCAGTAGTAGAGGTGATATTTTTGTACAGTACTTGCCATGCTATTTTATGCAGTTGTAGTGGATGAGAGTGCATTATAACCCTATGAGGCATTGTTTTCACTTACTACACATGGTATAACCTACAGAAAACATTGCATGGGAGCATTCTATGGTGATCTTTTCCTATTCATCATAGATGACATGTCTTGGGCCAGCTGATTTTTCATTGATGGAGGGGAGATTCTTGGGGAACTACTCTTCATTTTTCCATTTGAGGGAAATACACTTGCAGCCCAGGATCAGCATACACTCCACACTTGTCATAAGTGGGGGAGAGGACAGCATGGGGCAATTTATATTGCTTGCCATGATCAGATTTCAGCCCACCTTCATTTCCGGAGCTCAAGGTGGAGGGAGATTTTTCATGAGTTGTCTTGTTGGGAGGAAACTTATTTTTATGATTGGTGAGTTGGGGATGAGAGGTTCCTATGAGAGATGATAAGTCCCATTTCATATCAGATCTCATGCCTCAAGGAGTCCCTTGGACAGCTCTTTGTTCCTTCATGGATGTTGTTTCTACATGATAGCCGTTTTCGGAGTGTTCATCCCAAGGCTAGATTGCATATGTTAGAGGGACAGTGGAGACTTGATTGTTGATATGGCATCGTTTTTCTTGAGGAGATCATCTCATAAGGATGCTACAGGAGGAAAGGGAAGAAATAAACTCGGTTCATCCTTGCAATTGCTTGAGGGCAAGCAATATTTTGAGAGGGGAGGACTGTAATGTCTCAAATTTTTATGGGACATTAATTTTTGATAAGAGATGAATAAAATGGGTAGGGAACCCATTCTTTGCATGGTTAGAGAACAAAAATCCTCTAAATATGAAAGGGGATCATATTAGAGTTGGATTTCACACCTCCATGTGTGAAAGGAGGTTTTTGCAAACATGCTTGGCCAAGGTTGACCAAGTCAAACTGCGTTGGCATGAGTTAGAAAGCAATATGTGGGACAACGTAGGAGGGAATTTTATAGAGAGAAGGAAACCCTAATTCGAAATAGGGTCCATGGAGGGAAGTATCATCGTATAAAAGAGGAGCAAGGTAGCCATTGGAGACATATTTGATCATTTTTACATCCAAGTCTTGGAGACTTGTTGCTGCCTCTTGCTGTTCAGCAGAGCTGCAGTGCCTTCGGGCACGAGGGAGTCCTGTTGAGGATTTACTCTCCTTCTTGAGTAGCTCATGAAGGATTGCACTCATCCTCCATATTCTTGCATTCAGGCCATTAGCTTCATCCATCTACATCAGCGTAGTTTCTGCAGCAGATATTGTGCAATGTTGTTGGGTGTTGTTGGGGAGGTTTCCACACACCATCTGGAGCTATTTTTCCAGTGGAGAGAGGTTCTATCCATTGGGAGGTCAGAAAAGGAAGGTTATGAGCAGATACCATCATATTTGGCATCAGGCCAACCACATTCCATCATTGACAGCGCAGTCCCTCTCTTAGACAGTGTTTTTCTGAGTGAGTATTTGCTATGAGGGATTAGCAGATTTTGGAGGGGAAGTCTTGGGTGAAAGGATCAGACTTTCACTTCAGATTTCTACTGGAGGAGGATTCTTCAGTTGTTGCAGACATTTCATCCTTCTCCATGTATTTCCAGCTCTTGAGTAGCTGTTACCCAGCTACTCAGGCATTTCTGCAAAATTCCATTTTTTTATAGATTCCAACCAATCCTTTTAGAGGATTGATTTATTGTATTTTCAGGGGTTGAGATCATGCTCCCCCTTCTTTATTTGAGCTTACATTGTCATATCTATGTATTTTATTATTTATGCAGCAGTCCCTTATATGAACTGCGCAATCATGGCCTAGGGCTTTCTTGATGCAGCTATGCATTACACATTCTCATGTACAAGTTTCTTGAGGTTAGCTTGAGTGATCATCTCCTCAAGGATTTGTATACTTATTTGTTGTAATGTCATAATATGATGGCCATTTGATATTCTCCGGCATTTTATGTATTCATGGATTCATTTCTATTTCCATTTGGTGCATTTGGTTATTGTTGTAGCTGCAATATTGGGAGTTTCCCAATCTTTTTGTATTCCCTCTTGGGAATATTGTCCCTTGACAACGCTCTATAGATAGATTCTGATAGTGGGCCAGGAAGCCTCTAGAGCTCATCCTTCTTTATGAAGGTGAAAAATCCAGTAAATGCCCCTTCATTCCATCTCTGGAATAGATTTTCTTGTCGATTGACAATGTTTCTGAAAAAGGGACATTACACAATCTGACTATTCTACTGGTTCGATGATACCTGCGGCTAGCATTTTTTCAATTTCTTCTCTGACTTTCTACTTATACATGGGGTTCAATCGGTAAGGTCGCTGCTTGACAGGGCGTGCATCTGGTTTTAAAGTGATTCGCATGACCCCTAGGTCCCCTGTGATACCTTTGAGTTATGAAAATTTCATGGGAAACAGATCTTGGTACTCCGTGAGAAGTTCCGCGACTTTCCCAACGGTATCATCATCCCAGTAATCCCCAATTCTAGCCAACTTGGGTTGTTCTTATGTACCAATGTTTAATTCCCTTAACTTAAGAGCCTTGGTCACATCGACGACTTGCAGTGGGGATCCAGCAACTGCTCGTTCACCCTCATATTTTGGGATAGTGATATTTTGCGGGTCTTCGTCACATTCCTCCATTGATAGATTGCGACAGTTGGAAATATCCTGCATCTGTGTATCCCAAGTTGGTTCCCCATACTCTACATGAGGGCGTGATTCATCAAATACTAGAGCATCTATGTCTTGTAGGACTTCGTCTAATTCCTCAGTTCTACCTATCAACCGGAACGTCCCCACAAAATCATCCCTCATGGTATCCCAATGGCGGGTGCGTTGATGTAGCTCTGCATCCAAATACCATGCGGTGGGGATTGGTCCGAAGGTATGAATAAACAGGTGGACCCATTCGTCCCAGTTCCTTTCACACCACACCTCCATCCACACGGACAAGTAATTGCGCAGGTCACCGCGGCTGAGGAAAATCTCCATGGGTAGGTGAACTGGGGGTTCAAATCGTAGGATCATCATCATGTGACATTCCTCCCAATCCTGAAAAGTCCCCTTATGAGTTTCCCATCACCGCGCAGGGGTCACACGCATGGCTAGGTTAAGCGCCCACATTCTCCGTTCCCTTGGGACTTCTGCTTCAAATGCTCTAATAAAATCCCTAATACTACCATAATCATGAAAGTAAGGCAACTCTCTTACCTCTGAGGAGATACACCAGAAGCTCTTTGTGATCCTAAGACACCGTAGCGCAGATATGTCATGCAACCAGTTCTGCCAATTTTTTATCTCCCTGTCGGAGTCAGAGAGGCATTCACTATCTTTCTCCAAGAAAAGCACGCCATCAATCGTAGGGTTAATCCAATCCTTGTCCTGGGCAGTTAGTTTATAGATATGATCAACGTCATCTTCTTCGCGCACGGGTTCTGTATACCACTCTCCCTCTTCTAGATCTAGAGGGACTATTACTCTCATACCCTCATTCTCAAAAACCATGCTCCTTTTCTTCAAGTTGATAATGCCTCCCATGGCTATAGCCCAGTCCAGTCCTAGGAGCGTAGGATAAGGGTCCGCATCCTCTACAATTTGAATTACCTCAAAATCCGCGTATACCTTAACTCCTACAATATCTACCATAATCTTTGATAGTCTTCCCAACGGTATGATATTTTTTTGGTTAGCCATGCATAGCTGTATAGTAGACCATTCCAGCTTAGGTTCTCCCATCCTCTACCAAGTCTATTTGGCCAAGAAATTTGCATCGGATCCCAAATCCAGGATGACCTGATCCATTTCATAATCGCCAATCTGCGCAGTTAGCCACATTTATCAACCAGTGTGTTTCTTATGCCTGTAAATTTTGTGGACATCTTTAAATTTTGTTGTAGGGTCAGCCTTTTTCATGCAGTTGTCTATCAATGCTTGAAGATTTTCTATTGCCTTCTGGTTGCGTAGCAACTTCATACATTCCTGTAGGAATGGTTTAACTTCTTCATACGCTTTTAGATTTGTTGGAGCCTTGGAGGTAGATGCCTCATTTTTGGTAAAGTCTTTGCAAGCTTATAGGAATGTTTCTTTCTCCTTCTGTAGGTCCAAGATTTCCTTTTTGATAGCGTATTTTCAGATAAGGGGTTCAGCCGCGGCTCTTTCCTCAGCTCCTCCAGTAGCCATGCCACTGCGCATAATGACATTAATACTGGGTCCCTCATCACATGGTTATGCCTTAACCCTTTGTACATTCTGCGTTGGTGTCTGTTGTTTTCCTGCATCTTTTCTATCAGTACTTGACAATATTCAATCACATGATCCAATTGTCTACAATATTTGCAAGATTGTCGTGCAGGGTTAGGATAGTCCCTTGCGAAGTGCCCTACTTCTCCACAATTATAGCAGATCAATTGCCCTCTTCCCCGACCTGTGCTTCCGCCTCTTCCCCCCAGCCTCTAGTAGGGGAGCTTCCTCATCCTAAGGGGGATAGTGGTGATGAAGGGTTAGCCTGTACCTTCTACAGGTTTCCTCTATCTATCATTCAGTCATATGTTTGGCAGTTGTGTTCATCATGTCCCAAAGATGAGCAGAATCGACACCATTGTTGCTTCAAATCTGGAATATAGGCACCAAGATGGGGGAAGTGGTTGGTATCATGTAGTCCAACTACTCAACAGTCGGTGCACCATAATGTGGGGGTGCTTGGTCTCGTAGCCTCTTTAAGGTGCAATGGGTTGGGCCCCCCAGCCTGCATGTAGTCTACCAGCAGAGGGCACTGATCCTTGGTGTGGCCTGACACCCTCCATCTTATGCACCAAATGTCTAGAGTAGCTTCTTTTCCTCGCTCCTTTCACAAATTCTGGATTTCAAGGTGCATTGCCTCCAACTAGCCCTAGATCTGTTGTACCTCAAACTAGGTATCATCTCTTGGCACAACTTCTAGCTTCATGGCAACCTCTAAGGCTTTTTTTTATGTGTCAATTGCTTGCCAACCCATAGGCCCACGCAAGTGAGGTAATAGCATGGCAATGAACCATTCCTTGTGTTGTCTATCCTCATACTTAAATTCCCCATCCCTGATAACCTTCTTTAGTCGCTGGTCAGCCTCCCATACAAACTCAGTGGGTCCCTGTTTAAAATCTTTCAAGTCAATCACCAGTTGAGAGTAGGACTTAGGCTTCTGAAACTGCTGTTTTAAGGCATCCTTAATTTCTTGTATTGATGGATCCGCATGCTGGCCCACGTACCCCATGAACCAATGCAAAACCCTTCCTTCAAAGGCTAGGGATAGTTGTGCCCTTTTTACAGCATTGCTAGCAATATTCTGCATAGTCCATACTGATTCCACTACGAACCAAAATCAGTCCATGTCTTCATCCCCCACACCCTTAAAGGTGGGCAGCTTCATGTGTGTGGCCATATCTTCTTTCGGTAGTGGCGGAGGGGTAGGGGAGTTCTTTCCCTTATGTTGATTCGACGATGGTGTAGCCAAAGGACTAGTTCCTACGTGCGCAGGTGGCTCTCTTAAGGGGCTATATATGGATATATCCCCTTCTCGATTGACTTTGTAGTACTTACCACTTTGTGTCGTAATCTCGCCCTGATCAGAGGTCATTCATTCGGTGTGGCTGCACAAAATGCCTTTTTTGCACAATAATATTTTAATCAGTAAAGGCAATGTTTGCAAGAACTTACCTCGGAATCCTTTGAATAACCTCCGCTCCACTTCAGAGTAGGATAACTGATTGACTACAAATTTTGTTACAAATCCTCCTAGCACACTATCCACTGAGTGATCTATAGTCTAGGTGATTGTGTTGTCAGCCTTCTCCAATTGTTGAATCGATTCCGGAGTCCACTACGTAACCTGATCATATTTCCAACACGTCTGGAATTCTACTAGCCTTGCTAGCCACTCCTATAGCTTGTGCGTGAAAGTTACAAAGAAAATCTCATATACTTCTGTGAAAATATTTTTTTTCTTCCACCTTTCAGCCGTTAGCTTTGTGCTGCGATTCTCTTTTATGGAAATTTCCTAAATCTATTTTTCGAACCAGTATTTGAGCTCCGATTTCTCAGGCCACCAATGGCCTCGTGGCATTAACCGATCTCTCTCTCAAAATGCTCCTGGTCCCAGCAACGAAACCATTTGTTAGCTTGAGGGTTCCTGACCTAGGTTCGAATTTAAGTTTTTCCAACAAACCCCTATACTACTGGCTCTTTCGACAATGACCCACTTTCGCAAGCCAAGGTCTCACCCGAAGTAGTATGGTAGGGTGCTCAAACCAAGTTTCTGCACCCTAGGAGAAAGCAGATAATTAAGGCAGTCTTGTTGAGATCTATCAGGTTCGTACACAAGCAATCTTATTGCAAAGCCCTTAACAGTATAGAAATCGAAGCTTATAACCTCATAGACAGCATGTAAACAGAAACAAAGCTACTATTATGAAGCAGATCTTAGCAACACCTTCACATCCACGTGCGCATTAGTAATTATCATCACAGAATAACACAATCGCAGCTATTTCAGATAACACAGAGATACTTCAATAGTAAACGCATCTAGTTTAGGTAACACAGAGATACTTCAACAAATTTTTCATTCATTAACATCCAAAACCGAGTTACAAACCCAAGTCACAACCCACGCACACAGCCAGCGGGGTCCGCACATAGCAGGACTAAGGATCTCCGTGCACACAGCCAGTAAGATTCCTTACCTAATACCACCCAAAACAGATCTCAATAGTTCGTACTTAGCATCAATATTACTTAGTCTTAGACTCAAACTATCCATCTATTTATATCATCATAGCCTACGTTATCATGTGGTCCGCAAACTGTGGTTTGCGGACTCTACGTCTACCCTTTGACCCATTACAATACATTGGGGGCTTTGACCTACCCCAAAACCCCTGCGCTAGACTAATTACTACAAAATATATATCAAAAAAGCAGCTAGGGGACCCCGTTCCAACAGTTACTGCAATTGGCAGAAGATCAAGCACTAGTCAATTTCCACCAAGAAGTGCAAAAGGCCCGGGAAAAAGCTTGGCATGATAGGAGAATTAAGAAGATGACGTTTCTAGTTGGAAACTTGGTACTATTGTATGACAGTAAGATTTTAAAGCATCCAAGGAAGTTCCATATGCATTGGATGGGGTCGTATATCATCCAACATGTAACAGATGTGGGAATGGTGTAACTAAAGAACTTGGATTGTACATCGCGTGAGAGATTTTTCAATTGGAGCCAGTTGAAACTATACAGAGATAGTTGAGATCCTGTGCACCCTATGTGAACAGCGTCAGGGAGCAGTCTACCAGTTGTACAATAAATAAGGTAGACTGAATATGGTATGTACGAAATTAGAATGGTATTTGTCAAAGTTAGTAGTTAGAAGTTCATTTAATTTTCTTGAAGTAGCAGAACATTATGCATCAGAGGGGATATTTTGTAGCATTTCTATCAGACTGGACAGTGCATAGTGTTGGGGGCCACCCAACCATCAAGAATTTTGTGCAAAGGAAGGAAGTGATAGCGAAGTAAGGCCACCGAGATTAAGTAGTGACGTGACGTCTATTATGAATTAGGATTAGGGTCACAGCAGCACTAAATGAAAGACAACTATGTGATCGATGACATTATCTGAAATCGATAAGTGGAGATATGGTTGGTACAGGAATTCGGTGGAAAAATGGAAAATACATTTAGAATGGCTAATTCATAATTATTAGGAAAGGCAGCGTGCAGTGTTGTGGGCCACCTAACCATCAAGAATTTGGTGCAAAGGAAGGAAGTGACAACGAAGTAAGGCCACCGAGATTAAGTAGTGACGTGATGTCTATTACAAATTATGATTAGGGTCACATCAGCACAAGACCCTAATAAGTGCAAGAAAACTATGTGATTGATGATCTTATCTGAAATCGGTAATTAGAGATGTGGTTGGTACGGAATTCGGTATAAAAATGGAAAATAAATTTAGAATGGCTAATTCGTAATTATTAGGAAAGGTAGGTGGTTGTTAAGGAAATCGTCGTCAAAAAACCATGATCATGGTGGGAAATTTTTTCATTACACCCCACCTAGGACGAGAGGACACCAGTAAGAGTGGAAAATCACCTCGGATCTTGGGGTTGTGACAAGGTGATGGTTCGAAGTGTGAAAAGGGTGCATGGAAGTATGAGTTTTGGGAATGCAGGCACGCAGTACAGTTGTTCCATCAAAGGAGTCAAGAGGAATAAAGGAAGAGGAGCATATGAGATAACAGTTGCAAGGTAATGAAATTCAATCATAGCATAGTCGAGTAGTAGAGATTAAGATTTCAAGAAAAATAGTAACTGACATCAAGCCATGGGGAAAGAGAGAAAATCATCCATGAAGTGAAAGTCACATACAAAGCACCCTCTATTCCCGTAGAATGGTGGGGCTAAGCAGACATAGAGAAGAAAATCATATCCAAAGAATAGCGGTTCAGAAAGTTACAACTTAGGAGGATACTAGTGCAGAACCCAATTCGGATATTGTCAAGCCGACTGTAACCAACGACTATAGAGCAGATCCTAGGAATATATCACCATTAAAAGAACCACGTGCTTCTATTCTAGTTCCTCGAAATGCTAAGTATACAATAGAAATACCTCCTCTCCCACTTGCAGTACGTAGAGAAGGGAGAATCTGAATTTTTCTGGAACAGATCAAATATTCAAATCATGATGTCTATGATCCCTCTCTACTTCCATACCTCCAATATTATTTGCAACTATTACATATCCCAGACGGCGTACCCATATTGGAACCACAAAAAAGGGCATGTGGCTTAGAAACAAGTGGGATTCTAAACCTCTTTCACATCCTGCACTTTGGGTGAGGGGAGGAGATAAGCGTAGTCACTAAATGCTTGCTATATTGTGTGCATGGATGATACCTGTGGCTAGATAGACCAGGGTCATTGATCATCAAGATTATTCATGACATTACATGCCTACAGATCGATAGACAGGATCCAGAGCCGATAATCAATGATAAAACTCTCAGTGCAAACATAGCCAAAACTTTCAAAATAGACAAAGGAAAGTGAGGGTATCTAATCTCATTAATCAATGATTACGCTACTAGATTTTATGTGTAGGTGATAACCTGCAAATTATTATGCAAATGCAGGGTAAATGAAGTTCCAACAAGATTTATCTTGGTAGCAAATCGTTGCACCAAGGGGGAAAAGTTGGGGTGGGCACCATTTTTGTTGAAGCAATTTCAACAATATTGCTTGGATACTTAATAGTGCAACGCAAAATTCCATTATGCATGGTTATTAATATTGATTTTCTTAGTCGCTTGGGAAAAACCGAAGAGCTTTCAACTAGTGAATAATCCTTCTCATCCCATATTAGCAGCTTAGTTGCAGATCATATGGGCCTCTGACGATCCAAACCAGAAGAATACCAACACAATCATGTTCTTTCTATATGGGTATATGGTACGCATTGTTATTCGAGAGACCCCTTGGATATCTAAAGAAAGTGTGGTAAAATTCAAAGGTTTCGCGCAGTTTAAATTTGATCTTCATTTTATCTAGATCTTACCATGCAGGGATCTAAAACAATGTTGGTTGAAAACGAGTTATCAATTGACGGCACAAGAGGTTCAAGAAATTGTGGATTCATGGGAGGATATGTGGAAGGTACCAATAGAAAATCTCCCATATATTGAGGAAATTTCAAGTAGCGAAGGGACCAAAGGGTCCCCGTTGAACCAAGAACACCAGGAGGTGCACTCCCCTATCATTCTGAAGCAAGAATCACAAGAAAGGTCGTTAGCATCTAGAGAAAAAGAAACATTGAGAAAGAAAAGGGTATTGAAGAGTAGCACATGGAGCATGTCGATAATGTGGGTTAGGAAGAAGCAAAAGACCACCCACGCATCTCCAATTCAAATCATGTTAACCGAGGACGACTTTAAAAGAATTGGTGAGCAGATGGAAGATATTACTACAACAAAATTGGATAAGCTACAACAAATTATAAGTCAGCTGAGCACCAATATGACCCTATAGGTGGTGCTATCATAGTTTAAGGGACTACATACTACGGGGATCTAGCATCCGAGCAACCCAAGTGGATATTTTTTTTTCCTGATAAAGTCATAGAAGTATGGGAGGTGGTCTCAAAATGGGCCTCAAAACAAAAATTTACAACCAAAATCAACTTTATAAGAACCAATAGGATTCAAGTTGATGATGTCAACCATGGGGGATGATTCACCATTTTTGGGGTAAAAAAGTAAAAAAATTAAAAAATTAAAAAATAAACAACTCATCTCCCTACGATTTTACTCAAATTTCGATTCGGAGCGCTAGTTGGATGAAAATTTTAATTCTTCATCCAAAGGGTACCCATGTTGCATACTCTGTATGGACCTTACTACTCACAAAATGAGAAATACATGAAAAAAAATTATTGCAAACACGTTTTTTCATGTATTTCTCATTTTTTGAGTAGTAAGGTCCACTAAAAGTATGGAACATGGGTACTCCTCGTATGAGGAATTAAATTATGCATCCAACAACTGCTCCCACTTGAAATTTGAGTAAAATTGTAGGGAGATAAGTTCAAAATACGAGTTGAAAAATTAAATTTTTCTTTTTTCCCTTTAAAATTTGATGATGTAATCTAATTTTATTTTATTATTTCAACTATTGTTTCATAATACTCTTAGGAGGTCCATTTTAGACCTCAACATTTCTCTAATAATTCTAGTCACGACTCAAATCAACCTGATAATGTCCTGGTTGGATGTGGGGGATTTGAATCAACTACAACACAGTGCAATGTGAGAACTACACGACTGGTTGACTGCGACCAAGGGAGAATTAGAATAGACAAATAAAACCTAAGAATAGTTACAACAAGAGAAGGAAAGGATAGCAGAGGGTGTAGCAAAATGGCACACCGCTTTGATGCAGGTTTACGGGGAAATGATACAGGGGTTCATCGATGATTCCGCTTCGGCCAAGGATGTGGTAGCGAGGATTAGTGAGGCAATACAAGGTCTAAAGGCACAAGTGACAGACTGAGAGGCACACCAGCAACCATAAACACCATCGGAATTACATGAGGACAGGAAACTGATTTTGCAAGCCAAGGAGAAAATGGTTGAATATGAGACGATGTTAGAACCTAGTTGAGCAGGGTGATCGGTTATGGAACAATCTATTGGAATTTCCTTTCATGGCACAGGCCACTGATCAAATCTTGAAGGCTAATGAGTGAATGTGACAGATTGAGCATAGCATAGGTATGATGAGTTTTTTTGATAAGCGGAGTGCTACACAGGAAAAGTTACAACCAAGGGAGTTGAGTGATAAGCTCCATGAGGATAAGAAGCAATGGAATAACCTACAAGATCAAGTACTAGCAGTTACAGATGAATGTAATGAGTTGTTGAAAAGTGTACAAAGAAAAAGTTGTGAGGATGCCAATGTTGTTAGCCAGGATTCGACCACAGGAACAACACACAATATTATTGGTAAAGGAGACAAATTAAGGCCAATATTAAGGCACAAGAGGAATATTTGAATGCATTACAAAAGGTCACAAAAAAGAAACTCTCCACTCAGAAGAAATATTGAGTGGCTCTGAACAAGCCACAGTTTTGTGTTGGGGGCCTGTTGGAGGTCGTTTTTTTTTAAGTTTTGGTTAAAGTATGTGACCACGCAAGAGGATAAAGGAGTGCAGGAAGAGAAGAAAACAGTGTGTGATAGAGGGAGATGGCGCAGAAGGAGAAACGTGGTGTAGGGATCAAATAGTAGCATCCAGAGAGTGGGGATGCATGTGAATAAGATTAGGTATTTAGAATTTTGCAATGGTTGGTGAAGGAGAAGAGGGATGTCGTGGAAAGAGAGATTAAAAATATTTACAAGAAGAGGGAGGTAGACGAATTGGAATGAACAGAAAGGGTATATTTTAGGCAGATAGCTAAGCAAACATGGGACAGCTTAGGGAAACTTTCAAAAACTATCCTAACGACCAACTAGCTGAGAGGACAACTAGAGAAGTGGAGGAGCAGGCCGAGAAGGTTCAAGAAGCCACCAGGAGTCGATAAAGGAATAGGCTCGAGATAGATCATTGGTTGGTCACATGATTAGAAAATAGGACGACGAGACCATGAATGAATGTTTGAATGTCTAGAATGATCATGTTCATTGAGGGTCTGGTAATGAATTAATGCTTTACAGTGTCCTCGTAATGATTGGTGCCTTGTGTTGTTGATGTTGACCCAAATTTCGAGAGATGTAATTCAGTTCAACCTTCAACGTATTTTCATTGGTAACTTGTGCACTAATTAGTAAACATAAGAGTCTAGGGATTCTGCGTGGTGCGTAGTGCTAGGATGATAGTTAGGTGTCTATTTGGTGGGTGTTTGAACCTTACATTGTATGTTGAAATTTAGTGCCTTGGAATCTTAACAATCCCATCAAACTATGGAAACCTACTTCAACAGTCACCCATTAGCATCTCGGGTGAGACTTCATCCACTTTGTGGGTGTTACCGAAAGGGTCGATGTTGAGCAGGTTTTGTTTACAACTACGCAACAAATCTCAGGTCTATTAGAATCTTGTGCGCCAACAATGAGACTAGGAACACAATAGTGGAAAATATCTCCAAACTCAAGTTATTATTTTGAATGGAAATGTATTAATTGAATTAATTAATCAGTTTTAATTATTTTCCTAAGTCTAACTTAGGTAAATAGATTAATTAATTAGTAATAATTGAAACATGGTCGATTTTCCTCTAGAGACTTCTAGTAAAGTTTCTAAGTGACCTTGGTCATCGATTAGATCATTTTAGATCTCAATCTTGACCATTGATTTCTCAATGAAAAATTATAAAGTAAATCGATGGGCGGTCTTAGGATCAAATAATGATCAATTCATAGTAGTGAAGAGGGCGTGGTGATTGGGTGGGGTTTGAAACCAGTGAGGGTTTCAACAACTGTTGAAGCAGTAAATATTTGCGGAGATTTTCTTTCATTAGTATTCTTCCAATTTCTGAGGTCTGGAGTAGGAATTCTCCCAAAGATATTCCACAGATAGAGAAATCGTGATTTCCAGGAGAGGTATTACGAGTTTCCAATTTAGCATATCAATATCTCTAGTTGCAGAGTGAATTACAAGAAATCAGTGCAATCGCAGAAAAGGCGGATTGCAAGAATTCACAGCAAGTTATTGGAAGAGCATTTCAAATTGCAAAATAGGTCGTGTTAGGTTGTAGAGGGAGGTCGTGAACCTTCTAGTGGTCAGATCAACTTGTCGAGGTGAAGATATATTTTTCCAAAGCTTTGTCGTGGTTTGACAAGCAATTGTAATATCTATCAATTGCAAAATTTGTTGAAGATAATAATAAAACCCTCAAATTGAAAGAAATTGGTTTTCCCTTCAAGGTTTTTCCTGTGACATTTTTCCCAAAAACATTGTATCTATTGTGTGATTGGTTTTCTCAAGTTTTCTATCAGATTTTTGACAATTTATTTAATTGGTGAAATTTGCAATTATGTTTTACTCGTTATTTGCAGTAAATAATTTGTTGGGACAAATAATCTATTTAAAAATAGAAGAATAATAACCAAATTAACTGTAATAGAATTTCACATAATGTTGCTCATAGCACAAGGCACTAAGGAAAATTTAGAGCTATAGAACACTTATCGGGAATCTCATTCAATGTTGAAGGAAATCCTTCCAAACATGAATAGTTAAAACAATATGGAACAAGACAAAGTAAGTCTAGTTCTTTCCTACGTCATATGGAGTGGGTAGAGAATAATTCTATGGATTTGACTTCCATTTGACGAAATGGAAGGTTTTCTAGGTGATGGGATAGCTCCGGTCTCCGTCGTCCAACTACCCCGAGTTCCCGTCCCGCTGTCTTCCGACTACCAACAGCCTCCTAGTGGATCTCGCTCTCCCCCGCGATGCTTGCCTCCGCCACCCACCTCCCCTCCCCTCCGCTCCCCCACAACCACTCCCTCTTGCACACTCTAGTTCAATTCAATTTCCTTGCTCACCAACATCACCAACAGTGAGCCATCTATAGCTTCAAGGGCGAGCAATCCCTCTGAGATTGAAGGCCTCAACACAACTCTTGGGTGGGCGCATTGGAGGGCCAACAATAAAACTTTATCTATGGTTTTCCCAGATTCTGAATACTGTATCTTCCTATCGATAACCTCCTTTTCCTGCTTGTTCTGCTTCGAGGTCGAATCCAGTAACATTCCAGTAATGTGGGCACATTCATAATCAACAACCAACCAAACCAACTTCAAAATTCCACAAAGGATCTCCAGTGACAAACTCACATTTTTTTCTTTAGCACAGTCAGCGCCAGTGGTTTTCCATAATCTCATCCATGCCTCCATAAAATGATAGATAAAATTCTCATCCTGAAGAAGAACTCCAGTCGCTCATGCTCTCGTTTGTACGGCCTTCCAGAGATTGAAACCAAGTAATGTTCCCTCTGTTGTTGCAAAAAGCTTCCAATTCCAACTGTTGTGCTAAGAAACTTTAAAGTTTCCCCTGAAACTTAATATAACAGGCAGTGGAAAATAAGCCTTATCTCCTTGAATATTTCACGCATCTCCATTTGCAAAGCGAGAATTGAGGGCTCGAGATTTGGCTGTTATTGAGCTGAATGAACGCTTAAGATTTGACATTTTCAATCTCACTAAATAGAGAATGAGAAGTAAAATAAAACTGTGAAAAAACATGTATCCTAGCCACACCTAAAATTGGGATCATAACCCCCTGTTCCCCTGATACTAGGAATATAGTACAGAGTCGTCAGACAATTGTCAATGTTGTAATCCATTTTGTGTTTTCATTGATGTATCTGGTGGTATTGGACTAGTGAGATTTCTCAAAAATCCTTGTAAGACACACAACACACAAACTAGAAAAAAACTTCAACAATATATTAATGAATGTCTCAAAGAATGATGTACAATGTGTACACATATAAATACATCAAGAAACTGTTGAATCAGTTCCCTAGGTTTCTTGGACTCTAATAACTGATTACCTAATACAAACTAACCCAAGGGTTAGTTGTCTAACATTCCCCCCTTAATCCGAAGGGATATACCAAAGTCTAAGAATGAGATCTCGGAATGCAAAAATGAATCTCAGCCAAGAATTGAATGTCTCTCGGAAATGGTTTTCAAGGATGACCACAAACCGAATATGGGAGAACTCAATGTCTCCACCAACACAAACTCTGGAACCTACATAGCAATTCTCAGAACAAAAAATGTAGTTTTAAGATTACCACAAACTTTGGAACTGTCACAGCAGTTCCTCGAACAATTCTGAATCTGGAAGTGCTCGCTCAGAAACAACTCAATCAACTGAGGTTGTGGCTCAAAATGTGGATCGCTTAACTCAGGCTCGCTTGACATCTCGAACTCGAACTTGTAGCAGACCACTCACCAACAAATCCCCCCTTGTTGGGTACAAGGTGAGAAATATTCATCATCACTGCAAGACTCGTCACTCTCGAACAAATTCTTCGATATGATCTGAAGATCTTCTTGGTTGCTTTCTTTCATTCCCAAGAAGAAATCCATCCAAAACTTAGCTTCTCTCTTGCAGTGCTCTTCTTTTTGGAACATTTGTTTGACTCGTGATTTCGCTTTTCAAAATGCTCGCACGGGTGAAGATCAAAACATCGATCTTTCATATGTCCAACTCTATTACACTGTTGGAATTTATAAACTTTTTGTGGAACCACACCATCTATAAATCCTGCGCTTCGAAATTTTATAGGTTTAGTGAAGTCTGGAATGTGAAAAAATGCATCATTGTTATAACCAAGACCAGTTATGTGTTTATTGTGTGTAATCTCTTCCCATGGTCTTATAACAGGTTTCACATCAGCACTTATAACTGCATCCAAATTTTCACCTAAAAGCACTTCATTTCTCTTATCATTCTTTGACTGATGATCAGGCTCATACAAATTGCTGGTCTGAACAAACACCAGTTCAGAATCACAAGTTTTCTTTTGAAGTTCATCTCGCTGTAACTACGATTCTAACTCCAAGAATTCAATTTTACTTTTAGCATTTTGAAAACATTATTGGATGTCAGAGAGCATGTCTTTGCTAACTTGGACATTGTTATGTACAGTAGATAGCATTAAATTTCTTGATAATTGTACTAAATCATTCAGTTTGGCCATTTTCTCTAGTGCAATATCAAAGCAAACTTGCAATCAACTTAGAAAAAGGGGGTGTCGGCTACCTCCGAAAATGCACCCAATATAAACTTTTCAATGAATTAATCGAGTGTCAGGTTCAACCGATCAGGCACCCATAAACAATGCAAGTCATAACATGTAATAGACAACTTCAAAACCTTATTCTCGTAGCAACGAGTCTACTGAGAGCAACAATACCAATTGGCCACACAAATATATGCACTGCACATTCTATACTCCAACCCACTTTTGAATATGTCAATTTTCTTAGCCCTCCATCAAAATGCTCTAACAATATGATGTCACTTTTTCATGGTACAAATAAACTAACTCCAAAGTTTTATTTTTAAATAAAACTTCATTAAATCTTGACTCGACTTTCAAATTCCAATAATTTGAAAATGCCTTTATCAATTTTTTCGGCACTTGAATTAGAAGGGATAAATTTCAAAAAGGAAAGGATGGGATTCCTACTCAATTAGTATGGGAAATGGTCTCAATGAATTAATTAATGCATTCAATAAAATTAAACTTCTATTTCGTTGGAGTTCACTGTCCACAAAAAAAATGCACATCTACAATTCTATGAGCTCCTACTGATCAGCACTCGGAGACTTTTGCTACTTGATTCCCCAAAACCACAGACATAAGTTTGCACGAACAACAATTCCAAGTCAGCAGATTAACCACAATTTATCAACTAACCGCATCACTCTATGCTATTATCCATGACATTGTCTCAGTAGTATGGAAAGTCTCTATTTCACATTCAACGCGTCAATTGCAACCCACGCATCAAAATCAACTATCTTTGATTTAACTGTATTTCGGAACTTCTCCAATTGCGGATTTACACAACAAAAAAACTGATGAGAAGGAAGTAGTTGTGAATATGACCGCTACATTTTTGTTTTTGAATATCAAGTGGACAGTTTCTTCGATCCTTCAATTCCGATTAAAATTTGGAATGATTTCAAATCATTAACATAGTAAACCGGTGAAAAACATCTTTCAAATTTATGTTCACTTAAAACCACTTCATATACTAATTAAACATAATGTTACTTTTATATTTTGCTCATATGGTAAAATAGCATTGTCTGTCTGCCAGCAAATCTCAAGAGCACCCAGATATATTCCTCCAAAGATAATCTCAAAGCAAAACATTGAAAACTTCATAATTATGCCTTTTAACAACATACACAACACAAAATTCCAAGCACATTCAATAAAAATGTAGCAGGTATCAGTCGTTCCACTGAATTGTTGATACATGCAAAGCTTCAAAGTGATCTCTACGCCGATGCAGATGCAATCTCTAGGCCGCAATAATTATTTATGCCCAAACCGATTCCAATAGTCAGTTTATGGTGCCAAATATGGGGACAGTCAACACAATTTGGGAATGTATAAAAAATATATAAGATTTATACTTTTGTGAGTTCAAATTTACGGTAAGATTTATACTTTTGTGAGTTCAAATTTACCAAAACCTCTGCGCTCTGGTAGACAACAAACCCTTCAAATGTTTAAATATTTTTCCAGTCTCGCCATCCATTTCTGACACCAATTAGACACAAAGAGTTCATTTTTTTTTTAATTGGCATAACAGTTTTAATCTGCACACTCCATAACAGTCTTAAAACTTTGTCATGTGGAATCTTGCGAAACACTTGAGTACCGAGCTTGGAGCAATGGCTTCAAAATTCTTGTCTCAGTAATAATGAAAATTTGATATGTGAAGTCTGAATAAATGTTAAAGCTTTGACGGTCATTGACGAAAAACAGAGGTAAAATATTTGTTTGTGTATTCTCCCAATAGGAAGGAATTTAAACACACCTCGACAGTCATAACCCTTCGGCCGATGGATATTACCTTAACAGGAACTTCATCTTACTGTGGAAACTAAAGGATCAGAAAGAGTGAATTGCAAGAGAGATGAAGTTGGTGCACAAATACAGACTCAAAAATTAACGAGACACTGACACACTGGAAATTCCACTATAAGACACACAACACACAAACTGGAAACAAACTCAACAATATATTAATGAATGTCTCAAAGAATAATGTACAATGTGTACACATATAAATACATCAAGAAACTTTTTAATCAGTTCCCCAGGTTTCTTGGAATCTAATAACCGATTACCTAACACAAACTAACCCAAGGATTAGTTGTCTAACAATCCTGACAAATGAGAACTTGCTTAAATTGACTTTGTTCAAGATGGAGGAATGTTTGGGAAAAAGTAGGACATCAAATACCCTACCTTGGCTGATTTTAATGATAATATGTGTATCTCTGCTGATGAAAAATGTTCTTGCTTTGTCTGGAAAATTTTGGCAAAGGTGACTGAAGGAGCATCTCACGGAATTTTTTTATTTCTCGAACTCCCACACAAGTGGCTAGTCATGCACAAAAGTATTTTATTTGGTTGAATTCGATGAACAGGGACAGAAGACGATCAAGCATTCATGATATTACTAGTGTGAATGGTAGTGATGTATCATCACCACAAGGACCTATAATTGGTCAAGGAATTCAATCTTTCGGATCTGCAAGGAAATTTGCTAATCATGCTTCTCAGTCAGGGCTTCCTAGTGTATATGGAGCTACTGTTGGTCAGCCCATTTCTGGGCCTATGGTTTCGGTTGTTGGAACTCCTGTAATGCTTCCTCCAGGACATGCTCCTTATGTTGTTCCAGTTGCTTACCCTATGCCACAGCCAACTATGCATAGATAACTAGAGAGAAGGAGCTAAGCACTTTGGACTGCAAAGCTTCATTTGATAATATGTTTGTTGTCATCATATCAATAGGAAATGATGCATGTCAACTGATTTGTTAAATGTTGATCAATTGGTGTATTTGTTACACCATTTTTTGGTCATCTAACTCATTGTCATTAGATGGACCCAAGTACACCATGTAAGACCAATTTTACAATAAGTAAAATTGAGTTCACTATGAAAATAACTTAGTAAACCACCTTTATTAAGTTGTTTATGGTCTAAACAGGAAACCTCGTGAGGAAACATTAAATAAATCTATATTTGTTTGATTTTCCTCAAGGAATAATTAGTTAAACAGCAGTTTAAATAATATTCCTGGTTATATTTAACCCAAAACAAGGAAATTAATTAAATACATCATTATTTATCATATTATTTTCTAATAATAGTTATTTAAACATTATTTAAATAATATTCTTTGTTAAATATGACTAAATCTCCCTTAAATAATTAAATAAATCATTATTTATTTGATTATTACTCAACCATATCCTTAAAATGATAAACAAAACATTTATTTATTTATTTATTAGTTACAAATAAAGGGATTTGACCCAAGTCAAATTATTTTTCCCTCCAACAAATATTATAAAATATTCCATAAAAGTTGGATCTTGATTTGATTAATAATATTTTAATTATGCACCAATATCTAGACTAACTCAATATTTTGTTATAAATAGAAAGGTTTTTTAATTCATTTTTCACCTTTTGTTGCCTAAGGATCACTCTGGATCTAAACTTTTGGTCTGGCTATTGATCCACCATCATAGCCATATTTTTCCATTTTTGTCTGGGTTTTCTACACCATTAAGAGAGAGGAATTCTAGATTTGAAGTGTTGAGGACTTACAAAAACCCATCACATTGAGGAGAACCAGGAACACCCTCTTGTGTTTTCCTCCCAGGTGCCATTAATACAAAATTCATTTGATATATTCTTGTTTTGTCTATTGGATGCATGGAGTAAATCTTGTTTTTTCTACTGTTTAATGTCTTCTAATGCATAGATCTAGATTTTTGCAGCATTTATCTTGATCACCTAACTACATATCTGAAGATATTAGCAGTCATTTTTGCTGTTAGGGCTATTTTTTATGCGTAACTAAAGTGGTCTTTTTTCGTACGCTTGGAATTAAGATTCATACTAACAACTGGCGACTCCACACGGGTTTACGATTACGACCGCTGTCGTTTTTCTGATCCTTTCATATCCAGTTGCTTCAAACCCTAGTATTTCTCTTCAGCTCCTTTTTTTTCTTTTATTGATGTTGTTTTTAACCTATAAAACCCTAAAACAATAAAAATTCTAACTTCCGCGTGTTTTCGGACCTATTGTGTAGGTGACAAACATCAGTTGCAGCTGAGATGACAACTTTTTCTGAAATCTGCCGTCGAGAGTGCCAGAAGTGAAGGTCGCACTTTTCAGCCCAAAACCTGTGACATGGACCCTCAAGGCACACCTTACAGCCCAAAAAAGTACGACCTTTGCTGAAAACAGGTCAAAAGCTGTGACCTGGACTTTTTGCAGGGATTTTTCTGAAAGTTTTCTGGGTTTGTCTGAGCCTCTGTTCAGGGTTTTTTGACCTCCGTCTCCGCCCATTTTGGACCTGTACTTGTTCTGTTTTTCTCAACGAAGTGGGAACCTGGCCCCCTAGGGCTTCAGTACCCTCCACTTTTTGTGGAAGAGTTTTTACTGTTGCAGGTTGTCTGAAATTTCAGAGTCTTAAGCCCTTTTTTCAGATCTGATACCTCACCTTCAAATCCACTTCAGATTGGCTTGTCATCCATCCAAATCACCTCATTTAGCTTTTTTTGGGTTTTCCTCTAGGGTTCACTCCGTTTCCCTACTGGAGATAGCCTTTCGCCACCTCTTTTTACAGCAATTTTTCCTCTAATCTGTTGTTGTTTCTGCACCACTTTCCAGCAGATTTTGTCCTTTAGATCCCTGTCCCTACTGACCTTAGATCTATTGGATGTTTTAGTGTGTTTTGATTAATTTTTTTTCACTCACCTATAGACTAGTTGTTGAGAGGCCTGCCTCCTTGGGATTAGATTATTGCATTATTAGCTATTTATTTTATGTTTTGTAAGCTTATATACTGTCATTTGTAGGTTATTTACAGCTATACATCACACTTTTTCTTTTTCTCTACAAACATCTGGGCTTAAAAATTAAAATTTACACACTTCACACACACACCCTAAGCGAAAAATGGCTTGGTTAACACCACCAAGCAAAGACTCTAAAACATTGAAATCAATTGATCTTGCACCTCTTTGCCCTTGTTTCGACATTGTAATCAGTTGATCTTGCACCTCCCTACCCTTGTCAGTCTCTTTTTCCTTTGTGTCGTGTTTATGTTGTCATCATTGCTCAACCTCCCATGGGCTCTAGTTTTCCTCAGGGGGGGTCAGCACTTCCTGCATTTTTCCCCTCCTAGTAGCACGTATTCAAGATATGGCATGCCTCCTCTTTTTTCCCAACCTCTTGTTTACCACATTGTTACCCAACCTCTTCCGTCTGGTACCCCTGATTACCAGATTCTCATGATGAACTCTGATCAACCTTCAACCGTATACATCAATCTTCAAACTTAGTCCCGTCAATACAACAAGCCTCCCGCTACGTCTATCCCCGAGCCGCCTCCTTCGGTCTCTACAGAGCCTCTTTCAACACCTAAGGGTCCCTTGCAGATCCCTCAGCCTAGGGCGGAGGTTCATACCAAGATCCCTAAGGGACCACTACGTTGAAATGCTACTTCTGGCAAAGCCGCCCATTCGTATAGCATAGTCGATGATTTGGCACAATCCCCTGCTGCCATTTCAATGCTGGAACTCCTCCAGTCATGCCCTTCACAAAGAAAATCTCTTCTATCTATCGTGGGCGCTATAGATCCTTCCGATGATTGATTGATTGTCTTTGATGTTGACCGGTCAGAACATCCTCCTCTCCCGGCTTCCGTCACCTTCCAAATCCTAGTCAAGATCCGGAACGCTAACGTTTCCTAATGCATTATTGATGAGGGGACATCCACCTGTGTGATGTCCGCTTCAGTTTGGAAGAAACTCGGATCCCCTGAGTTGGCTTCTTCCACTATCACACTCCAAGCGTGGGATTGCCACGCCTCCAAGCCCATTGGCTTATTCTGCCATTGTCCTATTACTCTTGCGAGCAAGATAATTTGCATTGACGTAGAAGTCATAGACGCCCCCTTAGATTACAACATTCTATTGGGTCGTAGCTACACTTATGCGATGTTTGTTGTCCCTTCCGTGGTCCACCGCAAGATGTCCTTCCCCCATAACAGAAATATAGTCACCATCGGCCAGTTGACGTATTACGAACCGAATTCTCAGACCTCCCCTGAGTCCACTATCTCTTCGGTGGCCAATAAGAAAACCATTGACCCTTTGACCAGTGTCTCACCTGGCGTCTACAAGGATTCCTCCTTGCTTGGTACATTCCCTGGTCTTCCTCCTCCCATCTCTGATCCCAGCTCATTGAATGTTTTCATGATGCAATCGTCTCATGCTTCTCTCAAGAGGCCCGCCTCAGCTAGTCAGCAGCCCCCTCGCCCTCCGCAGCCGTCTCCTAGCCCTTCGATGCAGCCTTTTGGACCTCCTCCTCCTATCCCTTCAGTTGGTACTCATGAACCTCTTTACCCTCCTGGATCGGTTCCTCCAAGCCTTAACCATTTAGGAGTCATCCCACCTGGCCATTACCCCTCCGGTCAGATATCGTTCCTATTCCCTCCACCAGGCATCTATACGGCACCTGTCATGGCCACCCTCTCTCTTCCTAACTTGACCATTGGGATTCCTGTTTGGTACCTTGATCCTCCAACTGCTACCCCGCCAGGTTAACCTAAACCTTATCTTTCTTTGACACCAGTTCAACCGGTCCCCCTGACTTCTCCCGTTGTCACAGTGCCTACCCACCTCAATAGGAACCACCTCCTGTTGCGACTGCTTCGGGTAAGAAGGGAAAAGCTTGCAAAAGGGCCTCAAAGGACAAAGCTGCCCCGACTGACCTTGCACCTCCTCCGCCTCCAAAGCCCTGTGCTTTGTATGATGTCGTCGGTCACGCCACCCATACTTGTCCCGAGTTGCCCCGCATCAAGCCCATGGTTAATGCCACGTTCCCTGAGTCTATGGTCCTTGAAACCTTTGCTTCTTCATCGACTGCAACCAAGAACACCAAGACTATTCACACCAAACATCCTTGTGCTTTGTGTGGTCTCCATGGCCATTCTCTCATCATTGTCTCTGCCTTACGCATTACTGTGCCTCTTAATAGGTAGTTCGGGAGTATGAGATTTAACAGAATCAATCCGCTTCTCCCGTACTTGCACAGTATATTGCAGGGCAGACTGAGGATTTACCTGCTCCTATTTACATTCACCCCCCTCATGTCGAAATGACAGAGCATGCAGCCACCATCCTCTACCTTTCATCATCCATGAGACCCTCGATGGAAGTTCCCTCTGCATCTTCCCCTGTTGTTTTGCTTGACCTCCCTTCAGTGATCACCCTGGGCTCAACATCAGTGGATCCCTTATCTGCTTGTTCTTCTGTCATCCCCAGTGATGATGTGCATTTGAACCTTTCTTCTCATGATGATGAGTCAGGTAGCTTCACCGCATCATGTGGTCTCCCTTCCTCCAGTCACTCCTTCTATTGTGATGATGACATCATGGAAGCCTTGTCCACCCCTGACTTCATCTTTCCTGCCCATAAGCAGGATGGCACCATCCGTGTCTATGGTGACTTTCGTGGCTTGAGCACAAGCTACACCTCCGGTAGCTCCCACACTCCACCTCACCGTAAGCATGTGAGTAGTAAATATCCTACCCAGATCACTCCCTCTCGCGGTGTGCGTTCGATTTATACTTTGCGCTCAGGATTTCCAGCATTGTTCATCATCCTCCCATTTATTGTCTTGTGGCACCTTTCAAATGGACCTCCTGTCCACACCTTATATCGGTTATGCCCATGGTGCAAGTCGCTACTCCCGGAATCTAGCCTCGACAGGTTGGGCCATATTTACCCCCTTGCATTCACTTGTTCTCTCGAACGGTGTATGCATTGGTACTGCTACCAATAATCAGGCCGAATATGATGCAGTGCGAGGTTTATTATCCGATGCCCTTTCACATCGCATCCTCCACCTTCATGTTTTTTAAGATTCCCTACTTCTTGTCATGCAATTGAATGGTGTATATCATGTGCATAATCCTATCCTTTTTAGAAGATATTTATGAGTGAATATTTTGATACATGAATTTGAAATCAATACATTCAGTCATGTATCTAGAGCACAAAATCACTATGTAGATAGCATTGAAAACAATATTCTAGATTGGCATTTAGCACATGCATTTAACACAAGACAATAACATAAAACCATCAAAACAATGCATATCCATAATATGTGTCGTCTAAAATTTGTTAGAGTCCATTAACTCTGATACATATGACATGCCCATAGCATGTTACAAAAACTCAAAACTGGGGGCACCACCTGACCCTACACATTAATCACTATCTGGAGGATCCCGAGCCAATGGCTCTGCCCCTGCAGCTCATAGATCACGCATACCTTGTCCAGCCATCGCCATGTGCTGCATGACCCCTCGCCATTCCGAGGGTAAAACAATACATGGCTCTATGTACTGGTCATCTAAGTCTTGCTAGCCGTGCTTCAAAACACCGGTCAGAAGCCTCTCACATCTATGACAGATGTCCTCCAGAAATGTTGTTGCATCCTCATTTTGCTACGCCCTTGGTCCACCAGATCCTGCAGCCCCCGATACTGCAGGTCGTCCCATGTACCCGGTCGATTTTACCAGTGCTGTATCTGCATGCCAAAAGTAAAAGAATCAATACCACATACAATATTCTAGAAACTTTACATGCACATAAAAGATCAGCAATTTTTCACTTACCATCAGGTCCCCATATTCGACCAGGGGACAGTGGCAGATCTGGGTCCCCACAATAACTCATCCCACTATAGGGATAGTCGTCTATATACAGTGGCATCTGATCCCAATGAACAAAGAAATCAAGACGAAACACCTGTCCAACTGCTCTGCCTCCTCCCCTGCACAGTAGTCGCCCCCACCAACGGATCCTAGGCTCTCTCAGGCCCCCATCTTGGTGCTGTATGCGAGGTCGAAGTGTCGGGATCTTCTCAAATAAGAACAAGCACAAAACTGTACCATATGCACAGTCATGGTTCACTTGCCGCTTACATAGCAACAACTGTTGTTTCAACGACGACAGCATCATCTGGGCCCACCCATAGTAGGTCCCACTCAAAACACTCTCCACAAGCATCATTTTCCCCCCAGTGATGTGATGAAGTGCCTGGTTGCCCAGGATCCGCAGCACCGCTGCAGCCACAGCACGAGTCTCTAACCTCTCAAAATCCCCGATGGGTATCCGAGTCCCCTTGATTTCGAGACCTGGCCGACAATGGCGCTCTACGAACTCTATGATATTCTGCCTACGCAGTAATACTGGTTGAGTATTCCCTACCATCCCAAGTGGTGAGAGACCAATCAGGAAATATATATCCTGGACCGTCAACTCGATCCGGTGCCCCTGCATTATAAAGACCTCATGGTCCGGGTCCCAATAGCTGACAATCCGGGCCAATAAGGGCTCTCCAGCTTTCATCAAAGGGTTCTCCACAAACTTCAGAACCCCAAACCTGGCCAAAGCACTGCGGACACCTTGATCCTCTTGGATCTTCGACCGTAATGTGCCCAGGTCTCTCTCTTTCCAGTTGATCCATAATTCTGCCATATCTGCGCAAAACCATCATATTTGTCAGTATACAGATAGGAAATATTGTTCCTCATCACAAAAGCCTAGTGCTCAGCCAAAAGACAGCACAGAAAAACCCCTCCCTGACAAGTCGCACTTTTCAGGGCCAAACCTGGGACAGGGCGCACTTTTCTGCCCCAAACCTACTACCCAAGTCGAACTTATTTGCCCCAAAAAGTGCGACCTGGTCGTGAAGAGGAGTAGGGGGGTGTTCCTGAGCCCTAGGGACCTAATCTGAACTTTTAATCCACTGAAAGGAAAGAGTAGGGTTAGGCCTCTTACCTGCAACTGACAGATCTTGATTCCAACGGTCGGTTTGTCCACTACGATCGCCGCAAGATTTAGGGCCTTCTCTCCTCTCTACATTCACCACAGCTCCACATGCAAATGAGTGAATTTGGAGGGAAAATGCCTTATTAAAAGAGAAACCCCTTTTTTTTCCTTCGCCTGCTGCGACCCAACCGTAGCTCGATTTACCAAATCGTCTGCATCGTTGGAAAGCTCTCACCAAGCCCTCAAATGGCTATCTGTTAGTTTTTCGTGATTTGATACTTCAGCGAGACACGTTTTCCCAAGAAGCGCCACTTCACCCTTCCTCAAAATCAAATTTCTTCACTTGCAACACTCGTACTGGGGGCACCAATTTGCCTCCATACTTGTCCGCGCTCGTGTCGACTTTCGTCGTGAGTTACCATCTCGTACTCATGTGTTTATGGCTCCCACTGGACCCGTTTTCTGTGTGGTAGCACCATCGAGTCACCCTTGTTTAAAGCATTTGATTTGAGTCATCATTGCATTCATGAAGTCTATCCTGAGTCCCTTTACACCCCGTTATAGTCCTCCATCCTTCATTGCTTGGTCCCTATCTCGTGTTGCACATTATGGCCGTCAGTTCCACTGTCCCCTATCCCCCATGAGGTTGTGTCAGTCGCTGCCAGGTCATCCATGCCCTTTATGCTCTAACAAGAGAAGTCGTCTGTTCGCTACTCAGTACTCTCCATTTCATCATCATCATTGGTGTCAGTCTGTCAGTCGCTCTACTATTTCCTCTCGTGCCTTAGTTGAGGATCCCTTATTGCCTCACCTATGGCGGACCTCCTTCTATCGACATTAGCTCATTCATTCCAGAAGACAGGTCTAGAGGGCGGTGTACCTTGGTTCCAACTTCCACTTTTGTTCGGTGCCCCGGATCAGGCAAAGGGACTCCCTATTTCCCTTTGACTTGATTGTTTCTCAGCTCCAGCTCCTTTCAGCATGATCGAGATCCGTATACTTGATGGTTCAGTGATGCAACAACTGATATCAGTGATTCCCGGGCTTGTGTGAGATGGCACAACCCTCATGAGGGGGTGGCCCTACAGGTAGCCCCCTACATACCCAGATAACTTCTTCATTTCAACCTTTGATGCAGCTTCACCGATTTGATGATACCGGCCTCAGTCGCTTGCAGCGCCTTCTTGATTGCATATATCAGTCAAATTTTCAGAGCCCTTTCCTGTTTACAGGGGCATCTGGGTTGTATTCATATCTCATGTACTCATATATTATTGTACAAAGTCCTGGCTGTTATGCCAGGCACAATATGTATGTGGGAATCATTATCATGTTATTTATCTGGCTCATGTTTATGCTAG
This sequence comes from Pinus albicaulis, assembly GCA_034641835.2. Lineage (NCBI taxonomy): Eukaryota > Viridiplantae > Streptophyta > Pinopsida > Pinales > Pinaceae > Pinus > Pinus albicaulis. Next base: position 1,132,170,263 of record CM076579.1, read on the forward strand.
CATATGCTTTATTATTTCGTCCCATGGTTTTCCAGATGCCTCATTGTTTGTACTTTGCTTCGACGGGCATAGGTATGTCTCCCCCGCCGCCTATAGCATAGGTACTCACTCATCAAAGAGACTTGTCACACCTGTAAGTCTCGCCTTCTCAAGGTCTAGTTCTTTCAGCACTTTAGTCTACCTTATACTCATCTCTCTTTGACTTCCCCTTCGACGTCTAGTGATTGAGTTCTTACAACGTACTTCGGTCATACGATTAGCTCCTAACGCTCACACGCTGGGAGGCAATCTATTACACCATTTTTTGGTCATCTAACTCATTGTCATTAGATGGACCCAAGTACACCATGTAAGACCAAATTTACCATAAGTAAAATCGCGTTCACTATGAAAATAACTAAGTAAACCACCTTTATTAAGTTGTTTATGGTCTAAACAGGAAACCCCATGAGGAAACATTAAATAAATCTATATTTGTTTGATTTTCCTCAAGGAATAATTAGTTAAACAGCAATTTAATTAATATTCCTGGTTATATTTAACCCAAAACAAGGAAATTAATTAGATAAATCATTATTTATCTAATTATTTTCTAAGAATAATTACTTAAACATTATTTAAATAATATTCTTTGTTAAATATGACTAAATCTCCCTTAAATAATAAAATATATCATTATTTATTTGATTATTACTCAACCATATCCTTAAAATGATAAGTAAATCATTTATTTATTTATTATTTACAAATAGAGGGATTTGACCCAAGTCAAATTCTTTTTCCCTCCAACAAATATAATAAAATATTCCATAAAAGTTGGATCTTGATTTGGTTAATAATATTTTAATTATGCACCAATATCTAGACTAACTCAATATTTTGTTATAAATAGAAGGATTTTTCCATTCAGTTTTCACCTTTTGTTGCCTAAGGATCACTCTGGATCTAAACTTTTGGTCTGGCTATTGATCCACCATCATAGCCATATTTTTCCATTTTTGTCTAGGTTTTCTACACCATCAAGAGAGAGGAATTCTAGATCTAAAGTGCTAAGGACTTACAAGAACCCATCCCATTGAGGAGAACCGGGAATACCCTCTTGTGTTTTCCTCCCAGGTGCCATTAATACAAAATTCATTTGATATATTCTTGTCTTGTCTATTGGATGCATGGATTAAATCTTGTTTTTTCCACTGTTTAATGTCTTCTAATGCATATATCTAGATTTTTGCAGCATTTATCTTGATCACCTAACTGCAAATCTGAAGATATTAACAGTCATTTCTGTTGTTAGGGTTGTTTTTTATGCGCAACTAAAGTGGTCTTTTTTCATATGCTTGGAATTAAGATTCATACTAACAGTATCGTTGCTCAATATGCACCTTTTCCTGTGTGGTATGAAAGAGATCTTTTTCTTCCTCCACTAAGATTGTCAAAGTGGAGGATGTTAATTTTCTTTCAAAGAATGATTTTGATGGGGATACATGTAGAAAAAACTCATGGAATTATTATTATTTTATTATTTCCTTTATTCAGTCAAAATGAGAAAAGAGAAAGCCTCTGGATACAACTAGCAATATTATATGATAACTGTTACAATTTGGCGCAGAATACACAAAGAAGGAGATTTCAATAATGTTGCTTTGTTTAGCATCAGCATGATTTAGGATGCTTTGTGAAGATTATTGGTCAGATATGTTTGTGTGTTTCTTATGGGTAGGAAATTAAATGCCATTTATCTCCATGGGTGCATTCAATTCTTGATGTCTTACTTTGGCTCTCTGGAATGTTGTTCTTGTGTTGTATGAGGTTCTTATTGGGGTCATTTAATTAGTGTTCTATGTTATAAGAGTAGCATATGATAGGAAGAATTGATATGGTTTATAATTCAAGTATGATATGTGGATGTGAGAATGTGGTATTTTGAAAATGTTCCCTCTGCATGAAGTGGATATGCTAGTTGGAAAGAGTTGAGAGAGGCATATATGTATTTTGTATCTTCATGCCATCCTTCTCTTTGTTGTTAGGCCTTCTTTTTGCATTATGGATATTATTGTAAGCCCTCATCTTGTTAATACACTTCGTATTCGATATCGATTTATTTCTTGTTGAATGTTGGTCTTTGATTCAAATATTTCGTGTTTGTCTTACCAACAATTGAGGTATAGAAAATAACCGTAGAAGCATGCATTGCATATAGGCAAAACTATTTCCATTCACTGCTAGATGTAAGCGAGTCATTTGGCAACTAGACTGATGTTTTGTATGTCTGAATTTTGACAAGAACACCGATAAATATCTAAATAACCATATCAATAAGAGGAAAAATGTTTTTTTTTAGAAAAAATGAATTTACCTATGACCTTCTAAGGATGCTTGATCTATTTCACTGTAATTGTCTCATTGCCAACTCAAAATTCTATGTTTTTCCATTTCAGTTTATGATGGTTTTATGTAGTTCAATGAGCTTCTTGTCTAATTGCATCCCATCATAAATACACCTAAGGTCATGATTTTTACCCTTTTCATGGCATAGGACAGTTGCCTCATCTAGATAGACTCCCTTTTATGTTCTTTTCACCCGATTTCGTAGTTTTATAATTGCACCTTGCAAATGTCATTGGTATTGTTGTCACTGGTATTTACTGTAATATCATGATGTTTCTCATAATAATATCTGTAAGGTATAGAACTTCTGTTGATTGGTATCTTTGGAGTTTGAAGTGTTCAGCGTGCAATTTTAGCAGCATGGATGGTGACAACAATCCCTGTACTTGCATTATGTTTAAGTCTGGAAGACACCATTGATGTTTCAATTAGTAGGAATATAGAAGGGTTTTTATGTCCTAGAAACAATTCCAAGATGCAAAGTTGTTAGGTGTAAGTGAATGTAGCTGCCACTATCACTCTTGCCCTCTAATTTGTGCAGTAGATTCCTGTTAAAATTGGACAACTAGGTCCAAACTCCATGTTGTGATGCTTAGATGAAGATACCAATATTTTTATTGGGTTCCTCTTTCGGAGAGGTGTAAGATCGATCTAAAATTGATCTTAATCCGATGAGCAGAACATTTATTTTGAATTTATTTTTTAATAATTTCAAATATGTGCAGGTCGGCCTCAAGGTTTTACACCCCCAGCGGATGTATCACACACCCTCAGTGATTGATATAAATAGAGTCAACGTTGGAGGACATTTCTCATCATCTCATCCTCACACATCATCTCCTCTTCTGATTTAGTACGAGCTTCTTGGAAGCAATTTCGAATCACACGTGGGAAAGAAGGACGAATTTACTGCAACTAGGGTTTGGACGAATTTACTGCAGCTAGGGTTTCCACGCAAGTTTGACCAGCGTTGACTTTGGTCAACGCATGGTCCAAAGAGGCTGAATTTTGGTGGAGACTTTGATTTTGGAAGATCGTACATATTGGCACAAGACCGAGGTCAAAAGGTTGACCAAATACCGAGCTACGTTGACTTTATTGATGTTGTCTTGTGTTGACTTTTCTGGACAGCGTTGACTTTTATGGGGTTGACTTTGAGCTGACCATGTGGCTGTTTTGAGGACTGTTGTGACACATGTTGGGCTGGCTGACCAAGGAGACTTTGCTGGTTGAAGCATCCTGTTGACCATCGTAACGCACCACCACATTTTTCTGTTTCTAGTTTTTCTTCTGTAGATCCACTGGTATGTTCTATCAACGTTTTACTTGATTGTTTATGTGATTGCTGTAGTGAAAAGTAAAGTTGCATCAAGCATAGAACATCTACATAAATTTACATGGTATCAGAGCTGAGGTGAAGACAAGCCCTATTTGTTGCAATCACCGAAGAAGAAAATGGGTTCCACAAACTATGGCTTCAAGGAGGATGACAAATTGACTGGGAAGGATGAATTCCATGCTTGGAAGATGATATTCGATCTCAAATTGGAAGACCAAGATGTCATGGACTGTTTGCAGGGTAAAATCCAAGAACCTCCATCCACTGCTACTGCTTCTGCCAAAACAAAGTACAAGAAGGGGGAGATCAAAGCAAAGCTGATGATCAGGGAATCCATTCATAAAAGTCTGGTGGCCTACATCTCTGAGTTGGGCACATCCAAAGAGATGTTTGATAAATTGATCCTCATGTTCAAGGCCAACAATGTGAATCAAGTACTATTCTTCAAGAATCAATTAAAGAATCTAAAGAAAGGCAGGGATGAGTCTGTCCAATCATACTTTCTAAAGCTGATCGAGATCAGGAAGAATCTGCTGGCTATTGGGGAGACAATAGCTGATCGAGAGATGGTACTCACCGCACTTGGAGGGCTCTCATCCAAATGGAATGTGTTCAACACTACCATTCTAAATAATAATGTGATACCTGACTTTGATGAAGTACTATCGAGATGTGTTCAAGAAGTATCAAGAATGAAGGAGTATGGAAATGAAGGAAATGTTGCATACGCTGCTCATTCTAGAAAGAAGAACTCTGGTGGTCCAAAGAACAAGGGAAAAGCAGGGGCCCAAAGAAATAAGGGAAAGTGCTTCACTTGTCATAGGTCTGGTCACTATGCTAGAGAATGTCCTTTCAAGAAGGATTCTCCCGATAGTGATGACAACAACAACAACCGAAGGAATGGCAATCAAAGGAACAACAGTTTCAAGGGAAAGCGGAAGGCTCCCTCTGGCGGAAATGATCATTTAAAAAGGTCAAGAAACTCTAGGTATGAGGAATCACATGTTGTTGATAAAAGAAATGAATACATTCTTATATCTGCCCTCTCTGTTGCATCTCCACCCGACGCTATGGATGTTTGGTTAATAGATAGTGGTGCCTCAAGGCACATCACTGGGTTCAAGGAAGAACTCTCTGATATGGTTGAGAAGGATACTAATCTGGAAATTATCCTTGGAGATAATGCCACATATCCTGTGAAAGGGACAGGGACTGTGACCCTCCACTTGTCTCAAGGTCAAGTCCTCCACTTGCAGGATGTACTTTATGTACCAAATTTGAAGAAGAACCTTGTGTATATATCGGCCATGGAAGACAAAGGTTTCAATGTGGCATTCACTAATGGAAAAGTGCTCATGTGGAAGAAGAGCTTCAAGGAAGCTATCACAATTGGGTTTAGAGTTGATACACTCTACCAGGTTGGAGGAAGTCCACTGGGAGCAATGAAATGTGATATTATAGGTCAGACTGAACTATGGCACCAAGGTTTGGACACCTTCACTACAAGGCCCTTCCCAAAGCAAGGAAGGTGGTGACAGGGATGCCTGAGTTTTCAAATAATCATGAAGGTGTATGTAAGGGTTGTGCTGAAGGAAAGCATATAAGGGGACCTTTCCCCTCAAGTGTCACAAAGACATTTGATGTCTTGTAATTGATCCATTCTGATCTATCTGGTATGTTGCCTGTGACATCCTTGGGAGGATGTTCATATTATATGACGTTCATAGATGACTTCTCTCGCAAAACCTGGATATACTTCTTAAAGAAGAAGGATGAGGCTTTCATGTGGTTTCGTACCTTCAAAGCCTTGGTGGAAAATATGACAAGGAAGAAGATCAAGATTTTGAGAACTGATAATGGCACTGAATATGAGACAAACGAGTTCAAGGACTTTTGCGGAGAAGTTGGAATTAAGAGGGAGACCACAACTGTCTATACTCCTGAGCAAAATGGTGTTGTTGAACGAAAGAACAGGACCATTGTGGAAGTTGCCCGTGCCATGCTATGTGACCAAGGTCTACCGAAGTTCCTGTGGGGAGAAGCTGCGAACACTGCGGTGTACATACAAAACCAATGCCCGCATTCCGCTCTAGACTCCAAAACTCCCAAAGAGGTTTTCTCTGGTAAAAAACCTGACGTCTCACATTTTAAAGTTTTTGGATGTCCTGTTTACTTTCATGTGCTGAAAGAAAAGATAAGCAAGCTGGATGCTTCTGGGAAGAAAGGAATGTTTGTAGGCTATAGTGAAACTTCAAAGGCCTTTAGAGTCTATGTGCCTAGTCAAAGGAAAGTGTAGATATGCCACGATGTCACCTTTGACGAAGATGCTTCCCTAAGGGAAGTAGTCAATCTTCCAAGATTTGAGGAAGATCATGAAGCAAGGCCTGGAAATCAAGAGGAACCGAAGGAAGAGACGATGCTTGATGTTGAAGGACTGATGGACCCGATTGATCCACCTCCTTCACTAGGAAAGAGACCATCATGGCTCAGGGACACTCTCGAGGATGCTGAGGGACATGTGGCCCCAAGGGGGACATTCAATGAAAGCAAGAAGCCAAGTAGATACCAAGGGTATCTAGCAGCCATGAGTACTATTGTACAATCCGAGCCTGGAACTTTTGAGGAAGCCATAAAGCATCAAGTCTGGAAGGATGCTATGCACGAAGAGTACGAGTCCATAATGAAGAATGATGTCTAGGATGTGGTTCCAAGACTGAAGGACAAAGCAATTGTCACCTCAAAATGGCTCTACAAGATCAAGCATGGATCTGATGGAAGTGTTGAAAACTTCAAGGCAAGATTCGTTGCTCGTGGCTTCTCTCAAAAGGTAGGCATAGATTATGATGCCATATTTTCACCTGTGGCCCAATATACCACCATTCGATCTATTATAGCCCTTGCTTCTACGCAAGGATGGAGTCTTCATCAGATGGATGTGAACACCGCATTTCTGCAGGGTGTGATAAAGGAAGAAGTATATGTGGAGCAACCTCTGGGGTTCGAAGTCCAGGATCGGAACACCCATGTCTGCAGGTTGAAGAAATCCCTCTATGGGCTGAAACAAGCACCCAGAGCTTGGTACGAGAGGATAGATAGCTATTTGATGAAGTTGGGCTTCACTCAAAGTAATGTTGATCTGAACCTTTACTTCAAGGTTGTCAAGGGGAAGCCTCTTATTCTGGTGTTGTATGTGGATGACCTCTTCCTGATAGGTGTTGACCCTCTCATTCATCAGTGCAAGAGGGAGCTCGCTGTTGAATTCGAGATGAAGGACCTAGGACTAATGCACTATTTCCTAGGCCTGGAGGTCTGGCAGAGACCTGGCGAGATTTTCCTTTCTCAAGGAAAATACATTGTGAAGCTTCTGGAAATATTTAGTATGGTGGACTGCAAGTCCGTGTCGACACTGATGGAGCTCAACTTCAAGAAGTTGAGTGGCAGCGCTGCTAGGCCCGTATTGGTAAATCCTAATGAGTATCGTCAACTTGTAGGGGCCCTAATGTTCTTAGTGAACACCCGTCCAGATATATGTTTTGCAGTGAACACTTTGAGACAACAGATGGTTGAGCCTCATCACTTTCACTGGGATGGTGCCAAGAATCCTCTGAGATATCTTCGAGGCACGATAAACCATGGGCTGAAATACACTACCAAGAGCGTGACACTCCTTAGATATATTGATGCCGATTGGGCTGGCAGTGTGGTGGATCGTAAGAGAACATCGAGATGTTGCTTCAATCTTGGTTCTGCTTCGATCTCATGGATGAGCACGAAGTAGAAGTCGGTGGCTTTGTGCATCGCAGAGGTCGAATACATTACAGCGAGTATGGCCTGTTGTGAAGCAGTTTGGTGGCAAAAGCTCTTTAGTGAGCTATTCGGACATGTGCTAGATACCACCATGATACTATGTGATAACCAGAATGGGATTTTCTTGTCCGAGAATCCAGTGTTCCACGATCGATCCAAGCTTATTGATATCAGGTACCACTTTATCCGGGATATGGTACAGCGAGGTGCCGTAAGGCTCGATCATATAGGAACTGATGAGAAGGTTGCGGATATTCTCACAAAGCCCCTGGGGAAGGTCAAGTTCCTAACCTTCCGTGAGAGTCTTGGTATCTTAGAACGACCCTATGATGTGGGTCTTGTTGGACAATGAGCTCTGGGAGCTCTGGGGGGCTTTGGGGATAGCTTCTCGGAGCTATAAGCAACCATAGGGCTAGGCTTGCCGAATCTTGTTGGTGTGCTTGGGCCCCACCATTGTGATTATTGAGTTGGTTCACCTCTCATTATCTGTGCCCCGTATGCATCCTACCTATTGAGTTTAGGGCTCATGGGAAGTACCTCTCATTTGGCCAATGAGGTGGGAAAAGCTAGAGACTAGTAGCAAAGACTGATGGACGCATCAGAGATTGTCATACTCTCTATCTAGGATGGCACGGTCCAACCACTTGATCTGGGATCAAATATAGTGAGGTTTCAGACCTCCAACTGACTTCGGGTTGGTATGAGACTCTTTGTGAGTCTGATAGAGGTTTCGGACCTCTAAGCTGAATCTGTCAGCTGGGAATGATGTCTTTGTGACTGACCCACTTCTGTTCTGAAATAAAGAGGCCAGCAAAGCAAGTTACGGCGGGATGACACACGATGTTTGATTGCACAGGTGGATGGAGTTCTCCCTAGTTGAGAGGGAGTGTTAAAATTGGACAACTAGGTCCAAACTCCATGTTGTGATGCTCAGATGAAGATACCAATATTTTATTGGGTTCCTCTTTTAGAGAGGTGTAAGATCGATCTAAAATTGATCTTAATCCAATGAGTAGAACATTTATTTTGAATTTACTGTTTAATAATTTCAAATATGTGCAAGTCGGCCTTAAGGTTTTACACCCCCAGCAGATGTGTCACACACCCTCAGTGATTGATATAAATAGAGTCAACGTTGGAGGACATTTCTCATCATCTCATCCTCACACATCATCTCCTCTTCTGATTTAGTACGAGCTCCTTGGAATCAGTTTCGGTTCACATGTGGGAAAGAAGGACGAATTTACTGCAACTAGGGTTTGGACGAATTTACTACAGTAAGGGTTTCCATGCAAGTTTGACCAGCATTGACCTTGGTCAACACATGGTCCAAAGAGGCTGAATTTTGGTGGAGACTTCGATTTTGGAAGGCCATACATATTGGCACAAGAATCGAGGTCAAAAGGTTGACCGAAGACCGAGCTGCATTGACTTTCTCGCTGATGTCGTGCATTGACTTTTATGGGGTTGACTTTGAGTTGACCGTGTGGCTGCTTTGAACACTGTTGTGACACATGTTGGGTTGGCTGACCAAGGAGACTTTGCTGGTTGAAGCATCCTGTTGACCGCCGTAATGCACCACCACATTTTTTTGTTTCTGGTTTGTCTTCTGTAGATCCACTGGTATGTTCTATCAGCATTTTACTTGATTGTTTATGTGATTGTTGTAGTGAAAAGTAAAGTTGCATCAAGCATAGAACATCTACATAAATTTACAATTCCCTCGTTAGGATGAGTTGTGCATATGTAGGTAACACGTGTTACATTGTTTCTGTATTGCAGAGTTGGTATTATGGCAGTTTGAGGAGCCTACCTATACATTGGGTGAAGGATTATATCACATTAAGTTGCATGTTCAGTGGTAGTTTGAGGAGCCTTCTTTTAAATTTAGTGGAGGCTATACAGCACTAAGTTGTATGTCCAATTTGCCTTTTTCCTGCTTAATAGGTAAATGATGATAGGCGCTTCACCTCATCCTTAAGGCTCACTCTTGCATCCAGTTATTTCAACAACAATGTTATTGAACTTGACTTCTCAAGTTTGATGTGGGCCAACCACAAGCTTTTAGTTAGTCATTCCATGGACTGGGAGTTTTTTTTTTATTGTAGAGGAAATTGTAGTAGGGTGATTGATCTAATTGGATCAATAATATTATTTTTCACCTATTTCAATCTTTTCAGAGTGGGAAAAATGGAGGAATCAACTTGTAGGGCCATATTTATTAGTGAGTCCTAGTTTGGAGAATTTTTGTCTGAAACTTCCTGGAGTCATTTTGATGCACTAAATGACATTTTTTGGGGGTTAAAATTGTCCCGCTTAAGCATTCGACCCCATGATGCTTTTCTACACTCAGAGACCTTTCCAATGGTGCATGAATTGTGTGATTAACTCACCAGGTAAAGGTATAGTTGCTTGTGCCCTTTCTATTCTCAATCTCTTAGGTGCAAGAATGAATGAACAGAAGATGGTTCTAGGAATGAATGGCAGCTCTAAGGCAATCGAAAAAGTGTCAAGTGGAGCTACTCAACAATTTTCCCTAATCTAAAACAACAAAATTTCCCCATGAAAAAACAAGCAACTATTATGTTTGTATTATTTGGATGAATTTAGTTGCGTTGTTTCATGCAATGCATTGTGTTGGTTATGTGTTGAAATATTAGCTAAATGTATTGTAATGTTAGGATGTTTTAAAGTCCCTAGTTGGATGTGTGCTTTATGTTGAATGAACTTGGTTATGTGGGACTTCGTTGCATCTGATAAATTGTTATTGAAGGGAAAGTGATGGATAGACTTTAAGTTAAGAGGAATCGTATAGCTGAGGTGCATGCTAGCCAAGCCCCTGTGGTTGTCACAAAGTAATGTCATGTGACATATGACTCAAAGTGTTGAAAAGGACTTGAGAAACTCAAATTTGCAAAGAAAAATTCAGTTAAAATTTAGATTCATGACATCACCCATGTTAATGCTCTATGAAGATGAAATGCCAAGTGCAAGGTTGAATCCTTTAATATGATGTATTTTTCGAGACCACGGTATGCTTCCAACTTCTTGCCACCAAAGATCAATCGTTGTTGTTCAAAAGGGATCCCCTCCTGATCCTTATCTTGGACCTTGTCCATGATAAATAACAAGAAGTCTCTTCTTGTAAGCATTTTATTAAATAGTTGTTTGGCATGCTCTGGACTTCAATGTTTTGCCATCTTGAGCTCGTTGTAATTCAGATTTGGATTCTTAGACCCTCTTGAGAGTTGGATCATTGCTTTGGTGTTTTGTTGGATTATTGTTTTGGTGTAGCTACCATCTCTGCATGTGACACTCTTCCTACTATAGCTTTTGCAACAACTCCGTTAGAATTTTGTCAAAACAATTGATAGTCGTCTTCCTTATTTTAGCAATTTGTCATTGGAAAAGGTTTGGCCATGAGGGCTTCTTTTTCTCTCTTCGTTGCTATTGGGGGAGGAGAGGATCCCTACTTGGCAAGGAGAACCCGAAACCTAGTGGAACGCTTAACAACAATGGAGGGCTAAGAAGAGGTGGTGCTCTGCATCCTTATTTTGTATCCTATTATATATTTACATTTCCATGAGTTGATTTAGAAAAGAAATATACTAATAGAAGAGGCCATTGCCACTGTGAAACAACAGTTGGATGTTTAAAGATTTTTATACCTTGTGATTCTATTCAAAAGCCCTACCATTCTGAAACAATCTCCTTCGAACATTTAAAAACTTTGTAAGCAATGAAAAAACTGAAGTTTTTATAATCATAGTCATAAACTGTTTATTGACATACACATCCACATCACACAACCCACAAAAGAAGGGGGGGAAGCCAAGCAAACAAACAGAAAGAGAATGCACAGTGCCGCTATTAGTGTATACAACTGTGGTTTCTAGAAAGAACTTAAGGGCCTGAAGCTAACTTTAAACCCTCAGGTTTCCTATCTTCAAAATAACAATGGATAAAAAGACATAGTTGCACTACATTCAATTATGGTGTTTACAAGGCAGGACTTCAGTCATCTTGTTGATGGCATTCTCAATTGGCTCCATTTCTGCTCAAGAGTCCCACTATAACTGATTGACATCCAAATCAAACCTGGCGAGATCCCTGCCATCAGCCCAAACTGCATATAATTCTGCAGGTGGTACATAAGCTTATTAGCCCTCTCTTCCGTGTCCATGTCCACACACAGCATCCCTCCATACCCATACCCATTGTTTACTATGGACTTCAAAAGGGCATATTGAGGGTGATCTTCTAAGCCAGGATAGATAACCTTGAGGCCCAAATTCTTCATTTTGCTTGCATATGTATATGCTCTGTGGCAGTGCTCCTTCATCCTCTCCCAAGTGAGGAAGCCTCCCAGAAATATTAAATGCTACTATGGGATTCAAATGGCGAAGAATTACCTGTGGCGAAGAATTTAATCCACTCGCACTCTTCAGCACGACTCTCAGAAATGGTAGTTGGGCGCAGTGAAATATCGAAATTGTAGTCGGGCGCGAAAGGAATTTTAGAATTTAAATGTTAAATGGTAGTCAGGCACGAGTGGAGGGGAGGTGGAGGCAGCCAGTGGAGAGCAGTGTAGCGGAGCAGGGTGGAGCGGGGCCCACCTATCGAGTCGGAACAACGGATACTGGCGAGGCGCTGGCCGGAGCTGTCCCATCACCGCGAGGGAGTCGCCAAACGGGAGCCCCATTTCGTCTAATAGTAGACTGCTCCGAATTCTGTTGCCTTTAAAGTCATGCCGATACATTATCCTTTAGTACGATGAAGAGGTTGACTGATTCTGTTTGTCTCCATGAAGGCACCAATATTCAAGAGACATTGGAAGTAAGGCCGACTCATATAGAGAGTTGGAATAAAGATGAAACCCATCAATATAAAACAAACCTTGTTGACCCAGAATATGCATCGCCCACCAGCACAAATGCTAACCATGTATACCACATATCTCTATGCTATCTATATGAAGGATGTAGACAAATACATTGCTGTGTGTTTCTTATTAAGTCAGTTGTATACTGATCAGGAATCAAGATGATAGCTGATACAGTAATAATTTTTTCAGTCATATCCTTTTGGGACCGAAGAATAAAATTAAAATTTTAGATGATGTTATTTTTCTGTAAATTTCTTATGGCAGTAAATAGGTGATGAGGTTTTATTTATTAAAAAAAAAATGATTATACAGATTTGATTTTTTTAACAGATCGCAGTGAAAAGAGGCAAAGTTATGGATTTTTTGCTAGTGTGAAGTAGCCCCAGAGCTAAGACCTTGCTGCTGATGCAACAAAGGATGCAATTAAAGCAATTTCAACAAGAATGTGGTGATCCATTGCATTGCACTTGCACTCTTTTAAAAAATATTGCTGCCAGATATTTTAATCTGTTTTACAAGGGGAAAACTTAATTAATCAGTTTTAGGGCTGTTTCTGATGGATTAATTATAATAAAGTTCCTTTGATGGAATTAATAAAAAAGGCTTCTTAAAGTAGAGGGACAGTAAAGAATGTACAATACGGACAAAATTGGCCAGAATATTCGAAAAGCATTAAAAGATTATTGCTCTGAGCTATCGATTCTCTATCCTAAATATTTGCCTCCAAAGTTGGATCAAATGTCAAAGATACTCATCTACACCATTTTATCCTCTTCTATTCTTGAAACTGGAAAGGTAAGAAATAACCAAGGGTAAAACACAAATTAATATAGCTTTGAATTTTAAAGAGGAGCTTAACAAATTCATGAACAATTTAGTCCTGAAACTAACAATACCAACCCTTTCCATGTAAAAGGATCCTTGAAAACACATATAGGACTTTCAAACTGACCAAGTCCCATATACACAGCCTTGTTCATTCCAAAATTCAGAGAAAAGAAATGTACTTCCTGTATTGAAACACAAATCAACTGCAGACTTTCATAAATAGGCTATTCTTTTCACACGCGTCTAGTGCAGGTGGTTGAGAGGAGATTTGTTATCCTCTCCACCGAAGTTAAAATCCTGCTTCTGACATGTTCACTCTTTGTGACTCAATTGTTGATTGGGCTCTTTGTAAGCCAATTATTGATGGGTTGGCAAGGTACCAGCAATCTCATCCTTGCTTTCAGGCTTGATGGGGGGCAATTTGTATTTCACAGAAGATTAATAAATAAAAATTAGTCCAAAAAAGAAACTAGGTTAGTCTCACTTTTCACTTGTCAGTTCATCTCTCAGCATCTTTGCAGCTGCAACCATGTTGGTCAATGATGGAACAACTTCACTGTACTTTCGAGTTTTTAAACCACAGTCAGGGTTTACCCAAAGGATGTTTATCTCCAACACAGAGAGCATCTAGCAATGCAGAAGGTAAGTGTCAGTTTAGTGTTCCCCCTCATGATATACTTTGATATAATAACTATGTAAGTGTGTTTTACAAATAGTGAAAAGAGATGGATTTTATAAACTAAAAATTTTAGTAAGAGCACCTTGTGGATGCGGTTTACAATCTCTTGTGTGTCTGGGATGCGTGGAGAGTGGATGTCATATACTCCAGGGCCGATTCCAGCCCCATATTTCACACCCTCCTGGAAAACTGAGAGTAATTTTTCATCAGAACGGGAATTCTCAATAGTAATGACATCAGCATCCATCCCAATGATAGAATGGATGATATCATTGAAGTTGGAGTAGCACATGTGTGTATGGATCTGCAGAATCAAACAATAGGACAAAGATGAAACTAAGTAGCAATCAAGCCAATGCCAACTACCCCATCTTTCTATATCATTGCGTAACCAAGTGTGTAATCAGGTAGAGTTAAAGATTAGATCAGACCTGGGTAGTATCCTTTACACCACAGTTGGTAATCCGGAAAGCATTAACTGCCCAGTCCAGGTAGTGTGCATGTTCTGCCTTGCGTAAAGGCAACCCTTCCCTGAGAGCTGGTTCATCAATTTGGATGACCTGGAATCAAGAACAGAAACAGCTTCATAAAAAGGAGATAAATGGAAATGAAAATAAAGTGAAGAGATAATATAGGATACGGAATTAAACACAACTATTTGTCAAGACTTACCTGAATACCAGCTGCCTCAAGGTCTTCCACCTCTTCCTTGATTGCCAAAGCAATTTGCATGCATGTTTCAGACCTAAAATACCATTTCATTAGTGTTTTCAAATATTCGAGGACAATAACGGAAAAAAATGCAAAGGATTCAAGCCCAACTAGCCACTGTTATTCGAAATTATTCTGTTATTACCTGGGCTGATCATTTCTTACAAAGGACCAATTCAAAACTGTGACGGGTCCAGTAAGCATTCCTTTCATGGGACGAGCAGTCAAGCTCTGGGCATGCCTTGACCAAAAGACAGTCATAGGGTTGGGGCGACTGACATCTCCATAAATAATTGGTGGCTTAACACAACGAGATCCATAAGACTGAACCCAACCATTGACTGTGAATGCAAATCCCTGAAGCTGCTCTCCAAAGTATTCCACCATGTCATTTCTCTGCAGCATGTGATAGACAAATCATTAGATTTCTTTCACGACATGGAAAGATCCTCCATAAGCATCAACCATTGGACCATTAAGTACTCACCTCAGGCTCTCCATGTACAAGGACATCAAGATCAAGCTCTTCTTGCAACTTGACCACTTTAGCAATTTCCTCTTGGATGGTTTTGATGTATTCTTCCTCTGAAATCCTATCAATTTCCATAAGTTAGTACTCTTACATGTTGTCCCTCATTAAAATAAAGAAGAAATCTTTCTGAAAAAATTTCTACTTAGCTATCCATACAGAAAAACAAATTTGTTTGCCTTGTATTCACGTCAAACTCTATGAAGATCAATTAATAGTGCCGAAATACTTTTCACTTGACTATTCATATAGAAAAACATACTTTTTTGCCTTATATTCACGTCGAACTCTACGAAGTTCAATTGTCTGAGGGAAAGACCCATTGGTTGTAGTGGGGAGAGTTGGAAGGTTGAGTTTCTTCTGCTGTTTCTCCAAACGGGTTGATACAGAAGTAGTTCGGTGGTGATCAGATTCTTTAAGTGCTGCAGCCTGTAATTCCAAATAAGATAGAGGATCAAAGTCATCCTAAAAATCACACCACCAGGTTGACATAATTCAAGCAGTCAGTATTTGTGTTCACTAATATGCATCTCACCTAGCATTGTTTTGTTTGCAGGCATGATATATTTGATCAAAAGACTGCACTTTGTAAACAGTTTCAGGAAAGAAAAGGGTAAAAGCTTCAGACAGTGTTGAATTAATAAAGAGAATGAGCACAAAGAAGCTATGATCATACAGCTTTCTGCACTGCTTCATTGTTCACCCGAGGGGATGACATCCTTGAAACTATGGCTGCTGCATTCGAAGCAAAGGTCTGTGGAGAACAATGAATGCAAATATCAGTGCTCAAAATGTTAGCAATTCAGGATACAAAAGATGTTCTTATTTCCACTTTAAATTGCAACATATATTACAAATATGTGCCAAAGACTTTACCTCATCCTTTTGACCAGCCAACAACTTGGCTAGAGCAACTGTTTCATTGATCTTTTGTGCAGAAAATGCAAGCCATGACTTAAGTTCGCCATCAAGCTTTGTTTCATTAACCAAATCAACTGCTGTATGCATGAGGGAGCAGGAAGTAGAGACAACTAGCTTGTCTGCAAGAATATCAATAATCATTATCTGTGAAATTTTAAAAATTGAGCTATTAAGGCATACGGCTAGTTTCTGAGTACATCCATGCCACATAGAACACCAGTGGCATGTGGCTACATACCCTTCGCAACTATTTTCTCCAGATCTTCCAAAATGCTTAATGATGCAGACAAATCATTTGCCCAGATGTTTCGTCCATCAACTACTCCAGCAAAGAGGTATTTGTCATCAGGGAAGCCAACCTCCTTGATTAGATTTAAGGTATCTATTCCACGGACAAGATCAAATCCAATACCAAAGATACTCTTCAGTCCAATCAACATTCTGAAAGGGACAAGACGTGGTATTAAATTTAAATATTTAAATCCAGAAATCAGCGATTCCACAAACCAATATTCAAAGTATAAGCATGTTATATGAAATAACAAAGAGCAAATTCCATAGCTGCATCCTACTTATAGGTCTCAACCGGTACATCAGCAAAATAAGTTTCCACAATCAGTTTGATATCATCAAGCTCCTCTTCAAGGTAAGAGTAAGCCTTGTAAAAGGCCCCCAGTTCACGTTCCTGGAGATCCATTACAAGGAAGGGCTCATCCAACTGCACCCAGGCTGCCCCAGCTGCCTTCAGCTCTGAAATCACTTCCCTTAAATCATACCAACAACAAAGACAACGTCGTTAACACCAATGTAATTAAAATCTTCCTTTCAATTTGAAAAGTTAATTGTCTTATTGAACTTCTAAAAACATATAATCATCTCTGAACCTTCCATATGAATGTTTACTTGTATATAGGAATAATTTCATCAACCAATGAAAGGAGATCAAATGTTCTTGCTACATCTTTTGCTGGCTTTGACAGTAGCAAGTATGACACAGGGCCAATGACAACTGGGATAGTCTCAATGCCAACCTGCAGCATAGAAAGGCAGACCTTACAGCTGTCATAAAGAGCAACTCTCAATTAAAAAAGTGGCTGCAATGTAAATATTTACTTTGGCCTTAAGAACGAAAAGAATCAAAAGCTATTAATGTTGTAAGAAAGCAACAGAAGGTTGCAGTTTTAGAGGATTGGTTCCAACTTAGAGGTAGCAGTGAGTTGACTTGCACAGAAAGATTACCTTCACCTCCATGGTTTCCCAAGCTACAATGGCAATTGTGTTACAAGAGAGAATATCTTGTCTTCGAAGGAATCATAATAATATTCAAGCTAGATATTGATTAGCTTGCTTTCTAATACTTGTGTAAGGAAGAAAAAGAGACAGTAGGAGACAAAGATTTTGTACCTCCTTAGCCTCCTTGTACTCGTCCACAACCTTGTGGGATGAGTAGGCAAACTTAATATCTGGCCTCAACTCTGGAACAATGTAGTGGCTGGAAAAGCCAGGAAGATCCCATTAGAAATGCCAAAAAAGATAAACGTCATCTACAAGACATCAGTAAAAACAAGTAAAAAGAAATTCATTATGACAGTATGACTGCAATTGTATACATACTAGTTGGTGTCAAACCACTTGGTCATTTCCATAGCAGGATGCTTAGCATTTCCACGAGCCATAGAGAAATATACGTCCAAACCAATCTCACCACCAGTCCATCCATATCTAGGGGGAACAGCTCCAACCATGGTAGTTGTATCAAGAACCTGATCATAGTAGGAAAAGGTGTTGCTTGGAATGTATTTCAGACCAGCATCAGCCATCTGCTTCCAGATGGATACTCTCAGATCCTTGGCAACTCTCTCCAAATCCTCTGCAGAACTCTTTCCATCCCAGAAAGACTCTAGTGCGAATTTGAGTTCCCTCTTGGGACCAATTCTGGGATAACCAACAACATGGGAAGCCATTTTTCAAAGTCTTTTTATCCCTCTGCTGGTGCACCACAAAGATATCAGAATAGGAAGCTGGTAGCTGAGTTTTGTGAACAAAATAATTTGTAAAATATGCCAGTTATTTCTTCTATGTGATAATATAGAAAAGCAGTTTATTAAATGCCACTTCTCAAAATAAAAGATGAAGATGTATGAAGTACAGATCTGATATATCATTTTTATAGTGTTCTATTACCATCCTACAAACAAGATCCCTTGTTGTACTTGACTTTATATAAAGGGATAATCAGTGACGAAAATTGCAAGGCATTATATGGAAAAAAATGTATTGAGCAGAAGATTTTGTGTTGATGATAAAGCACAACTACAAGTTTCTACAAAAATTATCTGGTACTTGCACAATGCATGATTATGAATTCGAAAGAAAATGAGACAACTCTATAATTTCGGTCGTATTTCACTTTTCATAAGATATACACCAATTGGGTATAAACCGGTGATCCAATTCAAACATTTCAATTGGATGTTGCAGAAGATAGATGTTGAAAATGTAGCAACGGAAGGTCTTTTGGCTTGTGCCTTAGCCAGTGAAGACCTCAACTTAGTCTTTCTCTAGCATGGATACGAGTTCATGAGATAGACTTCAGTTTTGATGAGTTGATTTCCAGTTCACTGGAATGGTCATCAAGTTTGTAAGCGTAGAGTTGTAGCTTCAGTTAGTTGGAGTCTTCTTCAGTTAGACTTGTTGAAGAATGTAACTAGCGTCAGTCTTCATAATTGTATTTGTCAAAAGAAAAATTTATTGTAAAAGAAAATTATTTTTGCAGAATGGGTTTCATGCTCTTTCAATTGTTTTCTATGAAATAGCCTCCATTGAAGACTTCTAGGTTTTGTCAAGAGTCAAGAGAGTCATTGTCATATTTATTAGACCCTTCTTGGGCATTTGTATCATGTAAAGAAATTTATTTTTGAGTCAAAAGTGCCATTTGTCACCTCCTCACCAAGTTGGCCCTATCCTTATGAAGTCGGCCTGGATTAGGGCTATTCGACCCAACAAAAGCAGTATAAATAGAGACAACTCGACTCATTTGGAAGCACCCTCACACAAGTTCAATATACAAAAGAAAGAGGACGAAAAAGAGAGTGAATTGCAAGAGAAGAAGACCTAATCAAATGAAGAAGCAAAATCGAAGTTTTGGGCATCTCTCCCGCACGCGTGCAAAGTCCTCTATGGTTTTTGGACGAGTAGCTAGGGGCCAAAATTTCTGAAGTAGTTGCAGGTCTGAAATTTTGTAGCTGGGGGGCCGAAATTTCTGAACTAGTTGCAGGTCCGAAATCCTGTAGCTGGGGGGCCGAAATTCTGGATTGAAGTTGCATTTGGGACGTTAACACTTGGAGACTTTGGCAGAATACATAAAAGTGAAGGAAGGGATGAATTGGTGAATGGAGGAGATCTTTGTCTAGGTCAAAAGGGTCTTGGATTGTCTCATTTTGATTTGAATCTACTAGTGGAAGAGTTGGACTGGGTTTTCCCATAGATAGGGATTTTTCTCTGGTTGAATGCCTATATCTTGTGTTCCTTGTTTTCGTGATCTTCACACATTTTATTTGGTAATTGCTTGATGAAAGATAACATAATAAAGAAGTAAAAGAAGCCAACATAATTCACAAGTAATTATCAAGAAAAGAGGAATCAAGCCCTAATTCCTACATGCATTGATTTCTCAACATGGTATCAAAGCTAAGGTGAAAGAAGGACTAGTTGAAGATCACTTTGTTGGCTATCAATTGAAGGAAGGAAAAGCAATCTTGAAAGAAAATATCTCTCTCAATGACAAGTTATTTGAAGATGGGACTCAATTTCATGAAAATTGCAGGAAGCTTGGTTGGAAGTGTTAGTGTCCTGTGATTTGGCAGATTGGTAAACCAAATGACAGGGTAACATGGAACCAGTCTTTGGAGTCCTAGGACCTAGCTTTCCTGGACTCAGAGAGGGATCTCTCTATTGAGTGCAAAGGATGTGTTCTTTTTGCTTTAGGGTTTAGATTTTAGGCTAGTTGTTAAGTGTAGGGTTTTGTTGATTGTTTTGGTTGGGTAAGATGGTCAAGTAGGATAGGTGGAGTGAGAGTCTATCAAAGCTATTGGGCTATGGAGTCAAAAAAAGTCAAGGGTGTCTCAATAATGAATCAGAGTGCAGTGCAAGGCCAATCTAGCAAGGTTAATGGATCCTTTAAGTTTATGAGTGAAGTGGGATGGACATCAAGTTTGTGAATGAGGTAGGGCAAAGGACAATCAAGAATCCTTTGTCAAATACCTATGAACAAGGAGGTCTTAAATATGATTACCACAAGATACTAAGCATGAGCTAGGGCAAACCATTTACTCTATGATAATATTTTAAACCAATAAATATCCAAGATAAACATGTCAATGAAACATAAAAAGCATAAGAGCTTCTAACTTTAGTAAATTCACCTCCAGAATTTGGGAAAACATACAAGAAAGCACAATAACTTAATCTATGAAGAGGGAACTCCTAAACATCATAAATCAGGCTATAAAGAACTCTGAAACAAGTTGGTAGGCATAGACAAAGGGCAAGATCGAACAAGACCTCTTTGACTTAACCTAGCAAATGATATTCCAAAGAGAGGTTTCAAGACAGAGTTTGGACAGCTTCAAGTAAGCAGGGCATACCGTGAATCATACTTGTAAACTAGCATTATAATCCATACATGAAACAAAACAAGTTTAGGTGGACCTAAGGAGCAATCAAGAATTCCTTAAGCTGACCAAACAGAGGAAAACATCAAGGCTATACTTTTCTGATTTATAGCAACCAAGAAGGATGAAACATAATGATAACAAGAAAACATAAACAAATTAAGAAGACGTCACCATTCACCAAGCTAAGGAATCCTGCAAACAAGCTTCTCCATCATCAAGCCAAACAAGCCATTCGTCAACTTCACAACACCAATTTCTTCTCCAAGCTCATATAAACCATGTATTGCTCTCAAAGCTCGTCAAATGCCAACATTTACAATGAAGCCCTCATGCTCTATTTATCTTAGCAAGAGAGGGCAAAAACCCTAAATATGGTAGGAAAATGTCAAATTCATCCATAAATGTCATTTATGGCCAAGAGACCATGCAAGGCCCAAGGCACATAATATCCTAAGAAATAAATACCATAATAACTATTTGCACCTAATTCTAGAGTGTTTTGCCTCAAAAAACTCAAAAATATCATTTTGCAATAAATTAGTGTGTTTTGTTGACTTTTGGTCCAAAACACACTTACACAGTCTATGTGCGCAGCGCCACTTCAGCAGAAAATAGGGTCTTTTGTGACTTAGTTTTTCCCCCCTTCTCGATGTCGGATTGGGCTCTATGATGGCTCGTTGGAAAACCTGATGAGTCTACTTTCCAGAAATGCTTGAGTTTTCCTGAATGAGTGCCATTTGCTTGTCCAAAAATCCATTCTCCCAACACTGCTCTGTGCACAGCACCTTGCCTGAAAATGAGGCAGAATGGTCAAAATTTTGGTTTTTTTTAACCTTTTGGGGGGTCAAAACTGCTCCAAATGATCTGAAATTTTGTGAGCAGACTGTTGATAATGAGAGGAATCCAAAAATGTCAAGTTTGCAAGCTGAGGATGCACCATGTGTTTGCGTAGCACCAAGGGTGTTGCGCACAGAGGCCTCAAAATTTCAAAAAAACAAAATCTTGTTCAAATTTGCCCAAAATTGGTGGAGTGGTCCCTTAAGAGGTCTTGGACACCTGTTGAGAAGCCTCGGCCAAAACTCCAAGGCTATGATGCTCTTTTGCCTCTTTTAGGTTTTTTATCTCCATGAGGGCCTCCTTCAGTTTGGCACAAGCAAGCTTGTTTTTCTTTGCATAGTGCTTGGTCATTTTTTCTGGAGAGCAAGGCCCCTTTTCACCTTCTTGAAATGCTTGTGCTCATTCTTGTAATACTGAATGACACGTTGTGCCATCTCGAAATCTCTTTCCCACTCCTTAAGTTGTGCATCTTTGGTTAGGAGTAGCAATCTGGTGGTCATCTCCTTGTCCTCATTGTCATTGTCTAGATCAATGAATTGAGGCTCTTGAGTATCTTTCTTGATTCTCTTACTTCTCCTCACCTTGACCTGCTGCTCACCCTTTTCCATCTTTTCCTTGCCCTTGTCCAATTGGTTTGATAGCTAGAGAAGAGATGGCCCTTTGCCTTTTTGAGGCAGCAAACACATCTCTCTTCCCTCTGTGGTATGTGCATGTGAGAGGAGTGATGATGGTTTTGGTAGTGTCCTTATCTTGGCTATGACCCTTGGTGTTGTCATCATCTCCTTTATCTTTACTGCGGTCTCTATCAATCACCTCATGCTCTGTTTGATCACTGTTGTCCTGACCTTCAGCATCATTAGCATCTTCATTTTTCTCACTGCCTTCTATATTGCCACATTGGCATTTAAATTGATCGACAGCTTCTTCACTTGTCTCACTTTGACCTTGTTCCTCATTAGTGTCCTTTTCTTCATCATTCCCTGTACTGTCACTTTCATTCTCATTGTCATTAAGAGACTGATTAGTGTCATGATAGTTGTCAGGACTATCATGACTATCTCTTTTGTTGTCCTTTTCCTCACTGACTGTCCTATCAGTGACATTCTCTTTATCACTGTCTCCTTCATCAAATTATGTTTGTGCCTCACTGTTTTCCTCCTCTTGATCTTCTATTTCCTCATTATCACCTTATGTTTCTTCATGTTCATTATCTTCATCCATATTGTCACTGTTTGCACTATGACTAGGCTCATTGTCATGCTCATGCATATTTTCCTCTTGACCGTCATGTTCATTTTCTTGTTGACTGTCACCCTCATCATTGTCTTCACTATCTTCTAGGTCCTCATCTTGTTCATCAGCACCACCTTTTTTTGTACTTGGGAGTGTTTCATTGGTGTCATTACCATCGCTACCTTCCTCATTAAACTCTATGTCTGCCCCACTGTTTTCATCATTCCCATCATCATCTTCTTGTTCATCATTGCTACTTTCACCCCCTTGTCCATCATTACCACTGTCATCCTCTTGTTCCTCATTAAACTCTATCTCTGCCCTACTGATTTCTTCATCTCCACTGTCATCTGCTTGTTCCTCATTATCACTGTCATCATCTTCATTTGATGTATCAGGAGAAGAAGAAAGAGGTAAGTTTTCTTGTGGAGAAGGCATAGGTGAAGGTGATGGATCATGATCCCTGGGGGGTGATGGAGGAGTGGAGGTAAGTGAGTGTGAAGTGGAAGGCAAATTTTGCTGAATGAAGGTTTGGGGATTTGCAAATATATCATGTGAGATGAAAACTTCCCAAGGGATTCCCAGCTGCTCTAGCTGGTGCAAAACAATCATCTTAACCAAGGAGTGGTGAAAAAAGCTTTTCATTTGGTGGGCATAACTCATTTTCTTGACCACTGAAGCCATTTTGTCAATGCTCCGGTAGAGATAGTATGGTAGGTTTAGCCATTTAACCCTGGTGAAGTGCATTAGCAGCCTTATGTGATATGAATAAAGCCTGGAGTACCTCCCCTCACAAGTGAAGTACTTGATAATCTGCCTCATCAGTGGGGCATATCTCTCTAGCGGGTAAGAGAAGGGGAAAAAGGTCTTGCAACCCTGTTGATACCTAGGTTTGAGGAAGGGCTCAAAGTAGCTTAAGGCCAATTTCTTCTTCTTGAACCATCTTTCACCCACATCTAGTATCCATGTGGCTTTAGCAATGCATTCAGATGATAGTTCAAATTTTACTCCTACGAGGTTGACCTGGTGGTTTTTTAGGCTGAGAATGAACAACCTAGTCAAATCTGAGTGGTTTTGGACCTGTTTAACCCTCTCACAGAACTGATAGCATCCAACATCTTGAAAACATGCAAGGATCATGGGAGAAGAGGTGATTTGAATTGTATCCAAGGGCTCAAACCTATTAGTTCTTCCTCCCTTGTGTTTTGGCTTGATAGGCCCTTGGCCTTCATCACTACTAGTATTTACTTCCTCTCCAGACATAGTGACTGATTGTATCCTTGAACAAATGGATTTTTAGCTTGTGAGAGCTTTTAGGTCTAGGGAGGAAAAATGGGTGATGGTGAGGGCAAACTTTAACACATGGGGGCAAAATGGAAGTAGGTCTAGTAATGCTTTCAGAGTTTTGGAGGATGCCTGGCTAGTACTGAGTGTATTTACAGCAATGACCACTCTCCAATTGGTAAATTCTTGCCCTAGAAGGTTAAATGATGGTTTGCCATGAAGATCAGGGTTTTTAGCCAATTTAGGTTATGGTTACTCTCCTTTGATTATAGATGCAAAAAGATCACTTGGAGGGCAAAAGAAAGTGACCACCAACCTTGTCTAACTTGTGCAGGAGCCTGGGGCAAATTTGAGGAGGAAAAAGAGTGATCTTGAGCAATTTTTGGCAATTTTGGCCAAATTTCCTCTGTGCGCAGCGCCACCCGACTGGCCGTTCCTGTCGTGCCCTCTGTGCGCAGCATCGGGTCGGGTGTCGTGCAGGCCTATGCGCAGCGCTGGAAGGTTTGTGGGCGGCTCAAGCCTCTGCATGGGCCTGTCGGGCCTTCACCTCTGCGCAGCACCGTTGATGTGGGCGGGTCGAGCTCCGAACTGGGCGTGTGCGCAGCGCCACTGCCTGTGTGTATAAACAGTCCTTCTGTGCACAGCGCAATGTTGTTTAACACTGCTTTTCCTCCCCTGTGCGCAACACCAAAGGCTATATGCATAGTGCCTCTGCCTATGCGCAGCGCCGAAGAATTTTACCAGTTTTGCAGAAAAAACCCTTAAAAATGATTCAACGACTCCCTGTCTCTCCTTCAACGACAAAAATGAGTTGGGGAGAGGGAAAGAAGACCTTTATACTTCTTTTTGAAAAATAATTTCATGATCAAACCCACTTTTCTAATGTTTGTTTTCCCTTCTTACTTTTTCACTGACTTTTTGGTCCTTTTGTCCTATAGGTGGCAGAACTCTGAGAAAAAATGGTTTTTTTTTTCCTTTGCTGGAGCATCTTGATGTTCCCCTTGGATTGAAAAAATCTTTAACAAGCTTAAACTGTGCCTCTTACCCACATTTGGAA
Organism: Pinus albicaulis; assembly: GCA_034641835.2. Lineage (NCBI taxonomy): Eukaryota > Viridiplantae > Streptophyta > Pinopsida > Pinales > Pinaceae > Pinus > Pinus albicaulis. The sequence continues at coordinate 1,132,195,437 of CM076579.1, forward strand.
ACATGAACCAGTTCTTTAAAAAGCAAAAGGTCATTTTGACAAAGTTTTGAGGAAAAAAGGCAGACAGTGACATTAGTGCTCTTTTTTGTGAAGGTTTTCTTCACTTTATCCTTCTCATGAATTTCAACACTTGTAAACAGTAAGCTTGTGATCATTTTGGCACCTTTACCTTGGAAACTTCAGTCATGCCTCTTTTATGCCTTTGATTGCTTGGTGGATGAGATTGAAGAGAAGAAATTTGATCTTCTTTTAATTGACATTCTGTCATGTTTTGACTTTGAAGCAGTGAAGACCTCTTGGTGTGAAAACCCCAGCAGTTGGCATCAACAACTCCTTTAGTCTTTCTATGTGCCATCATTGTGAGATACATTAGGTTTGTTTGACCTTATCAATCTTCCTGTAGGTAGCCATCTTTGACAGTGCTGCAGAAGTGTCACTCATGGCTAACTATCTCTTGCAGAATATACTTTTGATAACGAAACCATTTTTGGAGGCTTTACTACTCTGTTTTAGACCAATTGCATGTTTGTTTCTTTGACCATTTTGACAGTGATATATCTCTATTCCTTCCTTTGGCACTTTACCTTATGTCTGCCTCCTTTTGATCCTTTTTAAGACCTCTGACTGTATTTGAAAACTCAGGCCTTGTACTGATACTCTTTGCCATTTTGTCCTTTTGGTGAGGTGGAATCAGTGCTTCTTTGTCAAACCCTAGAGAGCAGCTTGAATACCCCCTGAAATGCCATCTGCTGTTATGAAGGAGGTCCTATCATCATTATTTGACCTGTTTGTCATTCTTTCCAAACTCCTAGGTTTTAGGGCTATTAGAAAAAAGTAAATAGTGTTGTCTTCTAAGTTCCCTAAACCTTTCAAAACTCATTAATTATTTCTAAAAATCTTCAATGTGCACTGGATGGAGTTGAGGTGACCTTTGTCCTTGTAGCCCTTGTACTGATTTGTTTTGCCTATTAGTCACAAAAACCTTGATTCTCTAAAACACATGCCTGTTGCCTTTCTCTTTGCTGTAGATGGTCTTCTTGTGATGATTTCCCCCCATTACCTTACCTCTTCTAGGCTCATGACCATCTTGATCTTTGTGCAGAAATATGAACAAGGACAGTTGTCCCTTGCAGAATTTGTGCTTTAGGCCAAGGAGGCCTTTCTTGAATGGCCCTTTGATCAGTTTTGGACAAAGTTACTTGTCCCTTTTCTTCTTTGAAAGCAGTCTCCTTATAGAGATAGAACAGAGATTTTTAGGATACCAAATCCACCCTATGACCTGTGAAACCCTAGGTGACCTAGTGGAAGGTTCCTTGGAATTGGCTTTGGACTAAAAACTTAGATTTTGGGGTTATCAAGTGTAAAACAGAGTTTATGGTAAATTGATGTATTGAAGATCCAAAATCCAATGTACTTGATTAATCTAAAGAGCCTACAGAGACAGTTTTGAGCTCATCAATGCATTAGGCATTTCTGAGGCACAAGAGAGTTGATTGGTTAGTGTCCTTAGGTAGCAGTGGAAGGGTTGAGCAACACCAAAACATATGGTTGAGGCCAAAGGTGACAAAATATAGACAAAATGAGTGACATGAGCGCCTAATGGGTTTCTTGGGACTGGTAAGCAGAGCTTGACATGATGGAATGATAAAACAGTGAAAAATTATCTTAAAGATAATGAAGGCAGTGAGATTTCTAGAACTCACAATGTTTATGAACTTTGTTTCTAGAAATCTTGGGATAAGCATTTAGTCATCTACAAAGACAAAAATTACTGATGACTAACGGTGGCTCCACTTGGGGAGGGCAGCTCATTTTCAGGAGGTGTCCAGAATTTCAGATCTCTGGCTTTATTGAGACCAGTGCCTCATCCATTGGGCAGATTTTTACCTCTTTTTACTTGTTGATGCTTGCTTGAAGCTATGATCTGAATAATTTGAAAGATATGATTAGCTCAACTTCATCTCTTCCTACCCAACCTACTTTCCTGACATTTTTTCTTCCTTGGGTGCATTTGGACTAGTAACCTTGACATCTTTTTATTTTGAAAACAAAACAAACTATCTACTTCTATCTTATTTCTTCCAGGAGTTTAGATTATGCTAATGAACTCCTTTGATTCTCTACCTAGACTACTCAACTGTCAAGATTAAGCTATTTGATAGGATCCATTCACTAAGCTATAAACATGAAATTGAAAGCATGGTTAAATCAGGGTTAAACAATCTAACTTACCATGAGCTTGTGGCATAAGAACAAGCTGCACACAAATGTTATTTTTGTACAACATAAAACTAGAAAAACCAGGGCTAGGATACATTGTTTGCTATTCATCCCCATCTTTCTCCTTAGTTTTGTTTTAAGCATGTGGAACCAGTATCTTTCTCTCTAATATATCTTTTGACAAGTCAAGCTTGAATAATTTGACCAACTATCTTTCACTAGCTTATCAACAATAAATTTAAAACATGTTTCAGCCATGATTAGGCTAGATAACTGAAACAAGACTTCTTTATGCACTAGTAGTGGTATTTAGGTTTACACACTTTTAGTAGTTCTATTTGTTGGGTATGGGGCTTTACATCTTTTCAAATCTGCCCTCTTTTCCATTTTTTTGTTTTTTTTTTGTGTTTTTTCTCTTTATAACCTTTCTATAAACAATGGTATGTAAAATGAACGAGAAATTCAAACTAGGTTTCTTGACAAAAATAGTGGTTGAGTGTCCTGCCACTGACAGGACCTCCAAAAATCTCTCCTCCATTTAGCTCTTGTAAAAAGAAAGCATTATTCTCGCTAGCTAAACTGATGATGATGTATTGTCTCTTCCACAAATTTTCAAACTTACCATGTTTACCTTTGTCTTTCCTCCTTGAGTCCCATTTCAATACTTTATCTCCAACCTGGAAATCATTAGCTTTGGTCCTCCTGTCAAAAATCTTCTTTATATTTTCTTGTACTGCTTGTGTTCTTTGGTAAACCTCCTCCCTTGTCTGTTGTAAATGAATGGTTTGATTCAACCTCCTTTGCATGTCATTTTCTTCTGATTGTGCTTCTTGGAGAAGCTTCATCACTGGGACTCCCAAGGATGTTGGGAAAATGGCATCCATGCCATATACCAGTTGATAGGGAGACATACCAATGGATTTTTTGGTGGTTAGTCTATCAGCCCATAATGCATGCACTAGCTTGCCATGCCATGTTTTTTTATTCTATTCCAGAAGCTTCTTGATGATATTGACTAAGTTTTTGTTGGAAGACTAGGCTAACCCATTACCTTGAGGGTAATAAGCTGTGGAATGTCCTAATGTGATGTGATATTTATAACAAAACTCAACTATTCTTTTGGACGTGAAGGCAGCAACATTATCTGTGATGATTTTTCTGGGGTAACCAAATCTAAAAAGGATGTTGGTCTCAAAAAATTTGATAATGACCGAGTCGGTGGCATTTCTGGAGGGGATGGCTTCTATCCACTTGGTGAAGTAATCAGTAGCAGTAAAGATCCACTTGTGTTGGGCAGATGAGGTAGGATGAATCTCACCAATGAAGTCTAAACCCCATTGTTGAAGAGAGGCCTCAACAGTAATGGAATGTAAGGACAAAGTTAAAAGCTTTCTTTTGCCATCAAAAATTTGGCACTTATGGCAAGTCATCACTGGTTTGTGGGTGTTGGAAAACAAGATAGGCCAATAGTAGCCAGCTCTAAGGCTCTTGTTAGCTATGGTTTTCCAGTAGAGATGGCCTCCACATTCTCCTTCATGCAGCTCATGCATGATCTTTCCTGCATCATCCTCAAGCAAACATTTGAGAAATATGCCTATAGAGTTCTTCCAATATAACATTCCATCTATAATGGAGAAATTCAAAGCTTTTTGTTTCAGGAACCTAGATTTTGTCTTTGATAATGTAGGTGGAGCATTAAGATAAAAGAGAACATACAGGATATCAGCACACCAAAATGAATTGAAAAATGTTTCTTCAATATAGGGAGTTGTGCACTCTTCTTGTTCTTCTAAAACATCAACCATATTCATATCTAAAGCTTGGAAATTTGATTCAGCCATAATTTTTGCAAGCCCTTGTCCTTTGATCAGTTTAGTGGGTCTAAATTCTAAGTCATATTCTAAGATAATAGCAATCCACTTTCCCCTTTTACCATTAGGGTCTTGATTCAAAATATCTTTGACAACAGTATGTGGGACAAAAGCAATGATATGAGAATGTAAGATATAAACTCTAAAATCTTTCAATGCTTTAATCAAGGCATAGGCTTACTTCTCCATGATGTTATACTTGAAAGGAGCATCTCTAAGAGCTTTGCTGAAGAAGGCTATAGGCTGTTCTTGCCTTGTCATGTTCTTTTGTAGTAACACTGCAGCAATGGTGTATTTAGAGGCAAATGAGAAAATGTAGAAGTCTTTGGTAAAATCGGGACTGATTAGGAGCGGTGTTTGAGTAAGGACTAGTTTGACCAGTTCAAAAGATTGTTTAACCTCCAAGGTCCATTTAACTTTCCTTTTTAAGCATGTTGGTAATATTCCTCAAGATTTCAGCAAGGTTGAGAATGAACCTCCTTAAGAAGTTTATCTTTCCGATGAAAGATTGTAACTCCTTAATGTTTCTAAGATGGCTGATTTGTAAAATGCCTTCAATCCTCTTAGGGTCTATTTTGATTCCCTCCTCCGAGATGATGTGACCTAGGAATTTCCTTCCTGGAAACCGAACAGTGTTTTCTTAGGATTCAAGGAAAGGCCATACTTCCTACATTTTTCAAAAACTTTCTCAGGTGAACTAAGTGTTTTTCATCGGTCTTAGAGAAGACAATGATGTCATCAAAGTAAATGACTATGAAGTAGCCTATGTCTTCTGAAAAAGATACGTCCATGGCCCTCTGGAAAGTGGCCCTTGCATTCATTAACCCAAATGGCATTCTAACGTACATGAACGTACCCCAAGGTGTGGTGAAGGCAGTTTTGTGTTGGTCACTTGGGAGTACTAATACTTGGTTGTAGCCGGAAAAACCATCAAGCAGTGAGATTCTTTTAGAGCCAACTTCCTTTTGAAGTATGTGATCCATTTTAGGCAAGGGGCAATTGTCCTTTAAGGAGACCTTGTTCAGATTTCTAAAGTCAATGCAAAGTCTAATCTCCCCAGTCTTTTTCCTAACTAACACAAGGTTGGAAACCCACTCTGAGTATCGAAGGGAAACTATGATCCCGGCATCATACATCTTTTTGATCTCTTTCTCAACTAAAGGTAATAAAACAGGGTTTATTTTTCTCAATTTTTGTTTGAAAGGTTTCTGATTCTCTTTAAGAGGAATTTTATGTTGAATAATGCTTATGTCATATGATTTTAAATCTTCATACCCCCATGCAAAAATATCTCTAAATTCTTGGAAGAGTTCAATATATCTTTGTTTTATGTGAGAAGGAAGAGTTCTGGAGAGTTTGATCATTTTAGGTTCCTTTAGATTGCCAATGTTACACAACTCTACATCATCTTCTGTGGATTCCATTTTTGGTTCCTTAGCTACATCATTAAAGTCAAAAGCTCTTCTAATGGTGCAAGGCCTCTTGGTAATGTATCATCTTTACACTCTAAAACCTCAAGGTCCCTTTGGTCTAGATCCTAAAACATTTCTGCCTCATAAGGATGTGTAAGCAGGTTTATATCAGCAAAAGGTGGTAGCTCTGTTTCTAAAGTCTTTTCTTCTGTAGAAACATCTTCCTCGTGCCCTAAACTTGGTTTTGTCAATATAAATTCATTCCTAGATTGCAAAAAATCATCAATTTGTTCATCACCCTCAAACACTTGCCAATAGTCGATGTTGTCGGGCACTGTAGGCCGGTGTTTGATTTTGACAATGCACTGTTCACTTGCAAATGGTATTTGACAGTTGCTAGCAGCAAAGGCAAGCTCATTTGCAAGACTATTTTGGGCTCTAGGAATGTAAGCTAGCTCATATTTCTCAAAGGTTTTGAGAAGATCTAAGGCTGCATTTTTGTACTCTCTCAATCTTGGATTCTTAGCGGAATACTCACCTCTGATTTGTTTAATGATCAGTTCAGAATCCCCTTGAGCAGAGATTTTCTTAGCTCCTAAGTCTTTGAGCAGGTGTAAGCCAAGGAGGAGAACCTCATACTCCACAATTTTATTAGTGCACTGAAAGTCTAGTTTGTAAGAATGGCCTTCATTTTTGTTATGTATCCAAACACCAGCCCCTGATCCAGCCTTGCCACAAGAACCATCAAAGGTTATGTTCCATAGTGTTTCTATTTGGAGTTTACCACTTTGTTGTTGTTCGGGGCTGCTAGAGTTTGGGATGATATGTTCTTCAATTGAGAATATATTTGGTTGCTCTGGTAGTACTAGATCTTTGTCATTTTCGTTATACAAGATGAATGAATCTAAGCTCGAATGAATGGAATAGACAGAGGTGTTGTTTGGCTTATCCAAATTACTCACCATATACTTCATGTGTGACTCTCGGTAAAGTTTTCTTGTCTAGTTGAAAACAGGGATAGTAGCATAGGACATATCTAGTTGAAGGTTTCCCTGAAGTTTGGCTCCCCAAGATCTGGATAAAAGCATGCCATACTTAGGGGGAATGTCTGCCACTACTAGGTCCATGACAAGACCTTTAGCAGGAATTTGTGCCAGATTGACACAAAGATCTTTGACTAGGCCCAAACACTTGATCCTACTCGAATCGAATGAGTACAAGTCTTTGTAAGGTTTAGTTATTTCTGGGCCTAAGCTTCCCATCACAACTTTAGGCATGAGGTTGTGTGAGGCTCCAGAGTCCAGCATAGTATTGTGCAATATTTTGTCATGTATGTTTAGACTGATATAGAAAGAAGGGACAGCTCCTTCTTGATACTTTCTTTCAACCTTAGGTCCAAATAACAATTCAGGACCGTCATCAGTTAAATTTAGCGTGTCAGTATCATTTCCTAAGTTCAAAACCTTCAGCACTTGGGATTTATACATCCTTGGGTTACTAGTTCAGTGAGAGGCATAGTTATCTTAATCTTAGCAATCTCCCCCTCAAAGCTGAAAGGGATTTGGGTCTTAGACATATTTGTATCAGTTTTATCAGCCACAACCTTCTCCACAAGTTTAGTTTGCTGATTTTGATCAGGGGTTTTAGATAACAGAAATTTTTCAGGGCCACTAGTAGAGGTACTAGGGCAACTTGTGTCACCACTTTGGTGGCTGATTTTTTCTTGGCTTGGGTCAGTTTTCTTAGCTATGTTATTTACATTGTTTGCTGTCCTCTTATGACTGTTTTCTGGAGCTTTCCTAGCAGTAGTATCAATTTGGTGTTTCTTAGAGGTTTCTTTGTTTCTTTTGCTCCTAAGGTCATATTGCCTATGGACCTCCATGATGGCATTTTCCAGTCCTAATTGGTAATCTTCAGAGTCTTCACAATCTGTTTGAGTTTGATCAAAGGCAAAAAGATATTGTTCTTCTTCCGTGAGAAAAACTTCATTTTCATTATCAGAGCTTATTAGGTTTACATTGTTCTCTTTAGTTTCTTCAACCTCTCTTCCCTCTCCATTTACATAATTATCTTGGAAAAGTGGCCTAATGTTTTGATCATTGTCTCTTGGCCAGTTTTGGGGAGGGTCTCTTCTGAAGTTTTGAGCTCTGTTTCTGTTTTGGGAATTAGCTTGGTTTTCCCTAGGAGGTGTTTTTTCATTTAAGTTTATCTTTTCTATCATTCTCTCCACAGTTCTCATTAGGCTGTCTATTTTAGATTCAGATGAGGAGGTTGACGGCATGGTTCATCTTTGTAGGTCACTCTCTTTTCCGATCTCAACCTAGCTCTTTTTTCAATTAAGTTTACCTCTGCACTAATAGCTGCTTTTTGCATTTCTTCTAAGGTTTCAGGGTCTCTTTCTCTCAATTGGAATGTCATGTCTGGATCAAAGCCTTCAGGAAATTTCACTAGTGCTAGGCCTTGTGGAGGTTTCATGTGAGGTGGGAGGGCATTGTATACACTGTTGAACCTGGTGCAATAGTCTTGCACACTTTCCCCTACATTCCTTTTAAGATTGTTATATTCAGACAGGATTTGGAGGGGATTTTTCTTGATTTCCCACTTGTTTATGAAAGTTTGGTAAAGGGAAGAGAGATCATGTATTGTGTTAGGGGTTAATGCTTTGAACCATTTTTTGGCCTCTCCTCCTAAACTTTGTGCAAAGATATTCATCTTAATGGTTTCTTCTTCTATCTCCATGGAATCAAAATCATCATTGATTCTATCTACATGTTGTTGGGCAGTGATGGATTCAGCCCTTGTGAAATGAGGGATCTTGGACTAATAGTCATTTGGCAAAGGTACTAGAGGCTGAGGTAAAACCAAGGGAGCATACCAAGCTGCCATGACGAGAGCTAATGGAGGATTTACAAGAGGAGGGTTAGTGAAAGGAGGTGTATGATGAAGTGGAGTGGTTTGCACAGTGGTGGTATGGATGGGTGTGGTGGAAGTACTTGGACCAACAAACTGATTTTGAGTAGATTTGGTATGGAAAGAGTTGAAGCGATGGAGAAGATGAAAGTCAGGTGGTGTGGAAGGAGAGGCTTCTCTACTAGAACTCTACTACAAATCTAAGGGTTCAAGGTCAGTTTGGTCAATATCAGTTTGAGACCTGTTTCTGAAGAGGATCCTTGTATGATGCAAGTCAAACTGGGGATCTTGTAAAGGCTATAAGATGTTCAGGTACAAAGCTTGCTCTATGAATGGTCCTAACAATGGTTAAGTTTCCAGATCTAGAGGTTTGTCACAAAATCCTTTCTGGGTCATCAACTATGTTGGGAGGGTTTGGGTCCGGATGAGATATGATACTGATCCTATGTGAAGCCAGATTTCAAACTTCAAAATTCAGAGAGGCTGAAAGTTTTAAGACTGTTTTCTGAAGGCTGACCTCTCCTAATCCTTGGTAAACCCTCACAGTATATAACTGGGTTCATAAACTTCTTAGGGTTGGTGTGAAACAAATCTAGGAAGTCAAATGAATGCTAATGAAGTAATAGGCCTACTGGAGGCTAGTGGAGTCACAAAGTGGATATTTTTTGTTGTTTTAAGGATGTATGTTTATGGTCCACCACCAATAACTAACAAGAAACCAATCTAAGGGTGTTTTGGGGTTTTCTGAATTTCCTATATGTAGCCCTAAGTTTTGTGCGAGTGTCCTATAGCTGAGTCATCATTTTGCTAGGATGGTGAAACAAATAGAGTCTACTCTAAGGCTGATAGTGTGAGTTCTCTATGATTTGATAAGGGTATCTGAAGTCCTAAGGGGTACTTAGTTTGTCACTGACTTAGAGTTTCCATCATGATCACCATTATGTTAGTGATAGGGATGAGGTGGCAGATTCACTGGATTTTCTAAGTCAAACTGAGGGTCTAAAGAGTCTTAAGAGGTATTCAAGCAACTATATACTCAGAAGGTCCCACCGTGATCGCCAGAATGTTAGTGTGGCGATGAGGTGGCAGATAAACCACCAGATACTATCAGTCAAGGGTTTCTGAATTTTTGAAGGAATATTTAAGCATGAACTTACTCAAAAGGTCCCACCGTGATCGCCAGAATGTTAGTGTGCCGATGAAGTGGCAGATAAACCACCAGATACTATCAATCAAGGGTTTCTGAATCTTTTAAGGAATGTTTAAGCATGAATATACTCAAAAGGTCCCACCGTAATCGCCAGAATGTTAGGGTCCCGTGATTTGGCAGATTGGTAGACCAAATGACAGGGTGACATGAAGCCAGTCTTTGGAGTCCTAGGACCTAGCCTTCCTGGACTCAGAGAGGGATCTCTCTATTGGGTGCAAATATGTGTTCTTTTTGCTTTAGGGTTTAGATTTTAGGCTAGTTGTTAAGTGTAGGGTTTTGTTGATTGTTTGGTTGGGTAATATGATCAAGTAGGATAGGTGGAGTGAGAGTCTGTCAAAGCTATTGGCTATGGAGTCAATAAAAGTCAAGGGTGTCTCAATAATGAATCAAAGTGCAGTGCAAGGCCAATCTAGCAAGGTTAATGGATCATTTAAGTTTATGAGTGAAGTGGGATGGACATCAAGTTTGTGAATGAGGTAGGGCAAAGGGCAATCAAGAATCCTTTGTCAAATACCTACGAATAAGGAGGTCTTAAATATGATTACCACAAGATACTAAGCATGAGCTAGGGCAAACCATTTACTCTATGATAATATTTTAAACCAATAAATATCCAAGATAAACATGTCAGTGAAACATAGAAAGCATAAGAACTTCTAACTTTAGTAAATTCACCTCCAGAATTTGGGAAAACATACAAGATAGCACAATAACTTAATCTATGAAGAGGGAACTCCTAAACATCATAAATCAGGCTATAAAGAACTCTGAAACAAGTTGGTAGGCATGGACAAAGGGCAAAATCGAACGAGACCTCTTTGACTTAACCTAGCAAACAATATTCCAAAGAGAGGTTTCAAGATAGAGTTTGGACAGCTTCAAGTAAGCAAAGCATACCGTGAATCATACTTGTAAACTAGCATACTAATCCATACATGAAACAAAACAAATTTAGGTGGACCTAAGGAGCAATCAAGAATTCCTTAAGCTGACCAAACAGAGGAAAACATCAAAGCTATAACAAATAGGAGGACTGATGTGCCCCAAAGAGCATGTCTCAACCTATACTTTTCTGATTTATAGCAACCAAGAAGGATGAAACATAATGATAACAAGAAAACATAAACAAATTAAGAAGACATCACCATTCAGCAAGCTAAAGAATCCTGCAAACACGCTTCTCCATCATCAAGCCAAACAAGCCATTCGTCAACTTCACAACACTAATTTCTTCTCCAAGCTCATATAAACCATGTATTGCTCTCAAAGCTCATCAAATGCCAACATTTACAATGAAACCCTCATGCTCTATTTATCTTAGCAAGAGAGGGAAAAAACCCTAAATATGGTAGGAAAATGTCAAATTCATCCATAAATGTCATTTATGGCCAAGAGACCATGCAAGGCCCAAGGCACATAATATACTAAGAAATAAATCTCATAATAACTATTTGCACCTAATTCTAGAGTGTTTTGCCTCAAAAAACTCAAAAATATCATTTTGCAATAAATAAGTATGTTTTGTTGACTTTTGGTCCAAAACACACTTAGACAATCTATGTGCGCAGCGCCACTTCAGCAGAAAATAGGGTCTTTTGTGACTTAGTTTTGCCCCCTTTCCCGATGCTGGATTGGGCTTTGTCATGGCTCATTGGAAAGCCTGATGAGTCTACTTTCCAGAAATGCTTAAGTTTTCCTAAATGAGTGCCATTTGCCTGTCCAAAAATCCATTCTTCCAACATTGCTTTGTGCACAGCACCTTGCCTGAAAATGAGGCAGAATGGTCAAAATTTTGGTGTTTTTTGACCTTTTGGGGGTCAAAACTGCTCCAAATGATCTAAAATTTTGTGAGCAGACTGTTGATGATGAGAGGAATCCAAATGTCAAGTTTGCAAGCTGAGGATGCACCATGTGTTTGCGTAGCGCCAAGGGTGCTGCGCACAGAGGCCTCAAAATTTCAAAAAAACAAAATCTTGTTCAAATTTGCCCAAAATTGGTGGAGTGGTCCCTTAAGAGGTCTTGGACACCTGTTGAGAAGCCTCAGCCAAAACTCCAAGGCTATGATGCTCTTTTGCCTCTTTTAGGTTCTTAATCTCCATGAGGGCCTCCTTCAATTTGGCACAAGCAAGCTTGTTTTTCTTTGCATAGTGCTTGGTCATTTTCTTCTGGAGAGTAAGGCCCCTTTTCACCTTCTTGAAGTGCTTGTGCTCAACCTTGTAATACTGAATGAAATGTTGTGCCATCTCGAAATCCCTTTCCCACTCCTTAAGTTATGCATATTTGGTTAGGAGTAGCAATCTAGTGGTCATCTCCTTGTCCTCATTGTCACTGTCTAGATCAATGAATTGAGGCTCTTGAGTAGCTTTCTTGATTCTCTTACTTCTCCTCACCTTTACCTACTGCTCACCCTTTTCCATCTTTTCCTTTCCCAATGGTTTGATAGCTGGAGAAGAGATGGCCCTTTGCCTTTTTGAGGCAGCAAACACATCTCTCTTCCCTCTGTGGTATGTGCATGTGAGAGGAGTGATGGTGGTTTTGGTAGTGTCCTTATCTTGGCTGTGACCCTTGGTGTTGTCATCAGCTCCTTTATCTTTACTGTGGTCTCTATCAATCACCTCATGCTTTGTTTGATCACTGTTGTCTTGACCTTCAGCATCATTATCATCTTCATTTTCCTCAATGCCTTCTATACTGCCACATTGGCCTTTAAATTGATCAACAGCTTCTTCACTCTTGTCTCACTTTGACCTTGTTCCTCATTAATGTCCTTTTCTTCATCATTCCCTGTAATGTCACTTTCATTCTCATTGCCATTAAGAGACTGATTTGTGTCATGACAGTCATGACAGCTATCATCAATGTCATGACTATCTCTTTTGCTGTCCTTTTCCTCACTGACTGTCCTATCAGTGACATTCTCTTTATCATTGTCTCCTTCATCAAATTATGTTTGTGCCTCACTGTTTTCCTCCTCTTGATCTTCTATTTCCTCATTATCACCTTCTATTTCTTCATGTTCATTATCTTCATCCATATTGTCATTGTTTGCACTATGACTAGGCTCATTGTCATGCTCATGCATATTTTCCAAAGTAATGACTTTGAGGCTCTATGCTCTGTCTGGAGCAACTCTGCAGCTATTTACTATTACACTCCTTTGGCAGAATTAACTTCTTGGCAGTGCTGGAGGCAGATATTTCCTGAATCAATAACTTCGGCCTCTGTTTTGAATGGTTTGAGGCGACAGGTGGCTCTTTGTAGTAGTTGAGGAATCAATTCGCCTCAGTTGAAGCGGTGGAAACCTTTCTGTCTGATAAAACACTTTAGGTTTTCCTTTAAACTATGTTTTAGATTGGGGATTAGGCTTTTGATAACTGTCTTAGCCGTAATCCCCATAAAAACTGTCTTCAATCTTCATCTGCTGTGCTCTGTCTTCAAAACTGATACTCTCTAACTGTGTTTGAATTAAAACAGTGTCTTGTCAACGTGCAGACCCACACTGGGCTTTACGGCATCAATACTCATAGAGTACTAATGAAACATGGAATAGAGCCCCGTGGATGGCTTCTCTGTAATGAAACGAGGGCATGAGAATCGTCATTCCCAGCCCTTGGCATTTCTTCGTTATACAATGGAAAACCATTTAGAACACCTGCATCAAACACAAAACAATTAAGAAATCCTGTGAAAAAATAGGTTTAAACTGCTTCAGATGGCGGGGGAGGAGCGTAGCCGTCGGATGAAAATATCTAACGGTGGAGATCGGCGAAAAACAGGAAAATGAGAGCGGGGAGAAGAAATAAGGCGGGGTGGTTTTGGACCGTCCGATCTGGACACGTGGACGGTCCTGATCTAATCGGAGGATCTCAATTGGGGGTGGCAGGCAACTGCATGCGATGTAAATTTCCAATGCAATTAAGCGCTGGCCGTTGATCTGCAGATCAGATCAACGGCGGAAGGTGAATCGGAGGGTTTTTGAAACAGGGCAAGACTTGTGATTGGAGGGAATAAGGGCCGTTGGATCTTCGGGAGGATGGACGGCTCAGATTGAATCGGGGATCGGCAATGGAAGTCACACAACAACATCACGATTGAAACTGCTGATTGGAGCCCGCTTTTCACGATTCATTTGATAGCCATCGGATTGGGTCTAGATCGATGGTCAAGATCCTTTGATTTCTTGCACCGGCGGGACCCTTATACTTTGCGAGAAACCCGAAAATTTCGATAAACACCAAGGTTTTGAGTGGATCGGGCAGAAAATATATATGATAGGCTAGCGCCCGATTGCGGGGCCACTGGGAGTATGGAGTACCATGGCCCCGGGGCTTTATATAACTAGGGCTAATTGCAATCGGAACATTCGGGCCCGGTCTTTCAATCAACCCATTTGTAATTTCTCCGATCGCGATTGCGCGATTGGTCTTTTTGATCAACCCATTTTTATTTATCACGTGTTCTTAAGTTTTTAACTTAAAACTTCAGAAAGTGGGTTTTTGGGTTTACAAAGGAAAAATTGATCAGAGAGGGATTTTTCAATGGTTTAGCGCCCGATTGCGGGCCTATGGGTTAAACAAAATAACAATATGATCTACGGTTTATGAAAAAGGGGCTGATCGCAATCGGCATTTTGAAATGGCTCACAAACATGCACACTTGAATCTTTCCGATTTAGCGTCGACAAGCTTTGGCATTTGGTTTCGACGCATGGGCATGTGGGGGAAGTGGTTTAGGACTTAGCCCAAGGGGCTTAGGTCCATAGCAATAAAACTTTGTTTTTTATGAAAAATTTCAAGGTTTTAAATGGATTTGAGGGTTTCGGCACAGCTCAAAAAGAAGTTTTAAACCATGTCAGGAAGATTTTTACGGATGGAGGGAGAAACTTATGAAAAGTAGAGGAATAATATGGAGAAAAAAAAGGGGGAAGAAAAATGATGGTTTCTTCAGCAGTTTGTTATACGAAATCGGCAGAATTTTCTGAGTATAAAATGGGACAGCAAATGAGGATTTGGGACAGAGGCATGAGGCCTTAAAGAGACTTCAAGAGCTAACAATTTTTAGTGATAAAATTTGTTCCTTGGAGGTTCAAAAAAAATCTTAGCCACCTTTTGGTATAACAAAATATTATAGGTGGCTAACAGTGGCTCCACTTGGGGATGGTGCCTTCTTGAAGGCATCAAGAATTCAGACTTGATTTCTGGGAGGCTGATTAGTTGCCTCATCCATTGGGCTGTCCTCCTGTGATGAATAATCTTCTCTAAAAACATATTTGGCAGCCATGAAAACAATGGACCTTTATGAACAAGCTTGCTACCTGCCCAATCCTACAGATCTAGCATTTTTTTTCTTCATCAGAGTGCACTTGGATTGGAAAACTCTATTCACAACATTTTATTCTTTTGAAAGCAGGAAATCTAATCTATTTCTACTCCTTATTTCTCCCTGAACTCAGATTAAACAGTTGAGCTCAGATATTTCTCTACCTAGTCTACTGTCTGTTGGGATTAAGCAGTCCAACAAACTTTCATTCTCTAAATTCTACAACAGAAATTTAAAAATAGTCAAGTCAAGATTGAGCTGTTTGACTTGCTATGATCTATGGCATAAGAACAAGTTGCACATAGATTATTATTTGCAGAAAATTAAATCAAAATGGAAGGCTTAAGATCTGAAAGTTTCTCATTATGGCCTTCTTTTTCTTTACAACTCTGTTTTTAATTTTGTTTTGAGCTGTCTCTTTCTTGATATCTGATTCAGATTTTGGGCAAATTAGAACTAGTTTTTCTCTTTTATGACTCAGAAAAATAAAACAGTTTTGAGTCATCTCTCTTTGGAAAATTTGGTTCAGATTTTGAACATGTTTGAACCTTCAATTTCTATCCTAATCTATCTACTGATAAGCTAAGATTAAGCAGTTTGGCAAATCGAATTCACTATCCTATCAGCAGAAAAATTTAAAGCTAATTTAGTCAAGATTAAATTGTTTGACTAATTAGAAGTGTGTTTTTTAGGAGTGGCATTTGGGCTTGAACACTTTCAGATTTATTTATTTTTTGGTATGGGGCTATACCTTTCTTGCTTTGACAATTTGCCCTCTTTTCATTCTTTCTTTGTTTTTGTATTTTTGAATTCTTGATTTTTCTCCAAAGCAGAAAACAACAACTAACTACATGCTCGGAACTGAGCTTTATTGGCATTCCTATCTAACCTATTCTAAACATGGAGTATTTACATATTCATATGATACAAAAGTTCCAATGCAGCCAGCTGAGTAATGTCAAGAAGAAGTAGTAACTCTGGCTGCTTGTCAGAGGTATCCATAGAACATATTGAAGGTTAACCTTCAATGTCAAGGCTATCATAGAAGGTGACAACTTTTCATGTCTCTGGATCTTGCAAAGGGTCAATGCTTGATAATTTGAGCCAGTCGGGATTTCCACACACTCTTCCATAGGATCAACAAAGAAAAGATGAAGATTCTCTTCCTTTTGATCCTCCACAATTGGTAGATCATCTACTTCTAAGACATCAGCTTTGAAGACTATCTCTTCACTATGTAGCTTGGAAGTATCATCATTTTTAACCTGCAAAATAGCAAACAGTGAAATATCTTCTTTCTTTGAATCTATGCTTGCTTCTGATATAAATTTAGGCTCTTTAAATGACAGACTAATATCAGTGAAGGGAGAAGTTTCTTCTTGAGAAGATGATATATCCACAGCAGGATAGTCTTCTATTTGTTTTTCTCCTTCATCTTCATCATCCTCTAAACTGGAGGACTCATCATATTTAACAGTGTTGTCTTCTGGTAACCCTGGTATGTTTGTATTCAGTGGATTAATTTGTATGAAGAGGTTATTATATTCTTGAGCAGGAGAGTATTTAAAGGTTTCCTCTTTTTCAAGAGAAAGCTCCTTTTGCTCAAAAATTTCTTTATTGCTCTTCTCTTCACCTTCTGAGTTGAAAGGCTGCTGATTTTCAATTATGTGAAAGCCATTAGTGATGGATTGAAACGGATGTTTTTGGCTTTCAAGTTGGTGATGGTGAAAATGATAACACCAATCAAACGCTGGTTGCCCTGCATGATTAGTTTTTTCTTGGAACTCATCATCATCATCATCAGACTGATCGAAATTCGGAAAATCATCTGAATAAAAAATTTTGTCAGTCGAACATATTAGGTCATCAGTTTGTTCGTTTAACTGTTCTACAAGTTTATTTTCTATTTCAAGACAACAACATTTAGTAGGAAAATGAGCAGAAGTGTTTTGTTCTAATAAAGAATTGAGGGCTGACTGTTTATTTAATATCTGATCAATTTCTTCCTCTGTAAAAAGAGAAGGAATTTTCTCTTTACTTTGGACAGAAGGACAACAGTCCTCTCCCTCTTGTGTTAACTGGTTTTGAGGCTGGATGTCTTCTTGAGCCTCTTCTAGGGGATGATTACTTGTGCTCGTAGGGGAATTTTGAGGATTCTCTTCTTTTTCCTGATCTATCTCAATTTCAACCAACACCTCATGATTTTCATGGCAGTCACTTCGACTATAAGGTTCATGAGTTTTTTCAAACATATTATGAAGATGCCATTGTCTTTTAATAATCTGAAATGATTCGAAACATAAAGGAAGAAACCCTGGTTGTATTGTCTCTTCTCCTTTTTCAGATTTTGTCGGTTCAAAAAGGCTTATGTTTTCCTCAAGGCACTGCTTACTATGAGCTTTTGCAATCTGGTTATGGAGTTCTCTTAATGGCATAATACAAGAAATAGGTAGGCAATCAGGAGTTTCCTGACAACCTTCTTCATTTCTCTCATTGTAATCTTGTTCATCATACCTATTTTGTAGTTTTTGGGTTTGCTCTTGATTCGAAAGGAGTATGGGCTGCTCTAGATCATCAATATTTAAATTGGCCTCATGCCTTTTAAATCTTTTCCCAAGTATGTACATCATTTTCTCCATCATGATCAGTAATTTTCCTTTATTAATTTGTCTATAATCTTGCTCATTGTCTAGGTCTTGTAATGGTTGAGTTTTGTATTTAAGGTCATTGTATCTTTTTAACCAGTTCAGAGTCTTCTGCCAGTAGAGTCATTAGGTCTTTTGGGTTTGTGGAGTCGCTAGGTGGAAGATTTTGAAAATTGTTGTCCACCAACAACATGATTGGGTTTGCTTAATGCATTCCCAAGGGAGTCTACAAGGACTGGAAGGGTAATAGGCCTACTGGAGGCCCGTGGAGTCACCTAGGTGGAAATTTTTTTAGTTTTTATAAAGATAGAATGTTTTATGGTTCCACCACCATATTTATTATGAAGCCAAACTTGAAATATTTTGGGCTTTTCTAAGTTTATTTTGTTTTTATAGGTTAAGAGAGTGTTCTAAGTCTAATTTTGCACTTAGCTAAGGTGTTCAAACAAACAGAGTTGCTCTTATGGCTTGGTAACTGGTTCCTTCAAGGTTTGATAAGGATTTAAAAGGAATCCTAAGGGTTACTTAGTTTGTCACTGATTCAAAAGAGTCCTATCATGATTGCCATTATGTTAGGCAGTACTTGAAGAAAGTTACTTATGTTATACTGGACCTAAAGTTGAAGGAAAGGTTTTGTAAACCTCTAATTCTTAGCATGTCCCACCGTGATCGCCATTATGTTGGTTCCCCGTGTTTTGACAGTTTGGCAAATCAAAATACAAGGCAACATCAGAACCAATCTTTAGAGTTCCAGGATCTAGTCCTCCTGTTCTCAGAGAGGGATCTCTCAAATATTTGTTTGCAAAGGTTTATCTTGTTTGCTTTGGTTATGGATTTTAGACTATTTATTACGTGCGGATGTTTGTTTGGTTGGGTTGAGTTGATACAACAAAATATGAAAGGTCTAGGAAAGATAGACAGAAAGAGGAAATATCCGGTTCATTGGGCAATGGAGTCAAAATAAGATCATGACAAACTCTTCAAGGGATATGGGATATCAAAAGGCAAATCTAACTTGGCCACAGGATCCTTTGTTTTAGAATGAGATGGACATTAATGATTTGGAAAAAGAAATTTAATTCTCAACAAAGGGAACTTGAGAAACATGACTTATCAATAAAGAGATATTTGATAGACAGGGCTAACCATAAATTCTACAAACATTCTTTAAACAAATAATGATTTCAAGACAACTTCTAAAATGAAATCTAAGATTCGGGGAACACCCTATTTCCTCAAAGATCTTATTTTAAAGGATTTAGAAAACATAAAAGATTCACTGATAATTGCATTCATAGAAGAGGGAACACCTAAATAACATCTGTGTTTGCAACTATAAGACCTTCAAAACAACTGTTTAAGCAGGGGCAAAGGGTAAGATCAAAACCGACCTCTTTGGTTAACTTAAGACAATGGTACTTCGAAGGGAGATTTCAATAACGGCTTTCAAGTGATGGCAGACAAGCAGGGAGAACCATAACATGCTGAAACCAACTATTTAAGCTATCAAGGAAATAAACGAGCATGAAGACTAAAGAGAAGGTTTAAAGCCTCTAAAATACTTCAGCAGAAGAAAACATCAAACAGTGAAGGGTGAACAGGTCTAAGGTGCTTCCGGGAGTCATTTCTTAGCCTAAAACTTTCAGCCTACTGTAGTAAGAAATTATGGAACATAATGGAAACAAGGGAAAAAACATTTAACAGTTCAGAGCACTTCACCAACAGCCAAGCTCATGGATCCAACGATAGAGCCTTCTCAGGAACAAACATGCAACGGCATCATCAAGACATCCAAGACTCCAAATTATTTTCAACTTCAACAGACTTGTATATTTATTTCAGAGAGTTTCAATATTACAACTTGTGATCAAACAACAACCAACCTTCTCATCTTATGAAGAAGTACTTATAGGAAGATGAGGAGGTGAGAACTAACAAAAATATCTCGTGAACCATTAATACAGATTAAATGACTTCTTGACCTCTTGAGGGGTTCGATGGAGAAGTGTACAGGTGGATCACTGTATTAATGTTTTACAATTAATATCAAAGCTCGATGGGAGCTTTATTTGACTTTGAGGCTCTATGCTCTGTCTGGAGCAACTCTGCAGCTATTTACTATTACACTCCTTTGGCAGAATTAACTTCTTGGCAGTGCTGGAGGCAGATATTTCCTGAATCAATAACTTCGGCCTCTGTTTTGAATGGTTTGAGGCGACAGGTGGCTCTTTGTAGTAGTTGAGGAATCAATTCGCCTCAGTTGAAGCGGTGGAAACCTTTCTGTCTGATAAAACACTTTAGGTTTTCCTTTAAACTATGTTTTAGATTGGGGATTAGGCTTTTGATAACTGTCTTAGCCGTAATCCCCATAAAAACTGTCTTCAATCTTCATCTGCTGTGCTCTGTCTTCAAAACTGATACTCTCTAACTGTGTTTGAATTAAAACAGTGTCTTGTCAACGTGCAGACCCACACTGGGCTTTACGGCATCAATACTCATAGAGTACTAATGAAACATGGAATAGAGCCCCGTGGATGGCTTCTCTGTAATGAAACGAGGGCATGAGAATCGTCATTCCCAGCCCTTGGCATTTCTTCGTTATACAATGGAAAACCATTTAGAACACCTGCATCAAACACAAAACAATTAAGAAATCCTGTGAAAAAATAGGTTTAAACTGCTTCAGATGGCGGGGGAGGAGCGTAGCCGTCGGATGAAAATATCTAACGGTGGAGATCGGCGAAAAACAGGAAAATGAGAGCGGGGAGAAGAAATAAGGCGGGGTGGTTTTGGACCGTCCGATCTGGACACGTGGACGGTCCTGATCTAATCGGAGGATCTCAATTGGGGGTGGCAGGCAACTGCATGCGATGTAAATTTCCAATGCAATTAAGCGCTGGCCGTTGATCTGCAGATCAGATCAACGGCGGAAGGTGAATCGGAGGGTTTTTGAAACAGGGCAAGACTTGTGATTGGAGGGAATAAGGGCCGTTGGATCTTCGGGAGGATGGACGGCTCAGATTGAATCGGGGATCGGCAATCGGGAGTGCAACAAAAACGCATGCGATTTGAAACTTTCGATTAGAAACTTGCGATTGAGCGCTAGCCATCGGATTGGGTCTAGATCGACTGTCCAGATCCTTTGATTTCTTGCACCGGCGGGACCCTTATACTTTGCGAGAAACCCGAAAATTTCAATAAACACCAAGGTTTTGAGTGGATCGGGAAGAAAATATATATGATAGGCTGGCGCTCGATTGCGGGGCCACTGGGAGTATGGAGTACCATGGGCCCGGGGCTTTATATAACTAGGGCTAATCGCAATCGGAACATTCGGGCCCGGTCTTTCAATCAACCCATTTGTAATTTCTCCGATCGCGATTGCGCGATTGATCTTTTTGATCAACCCATTTTTATTTATCACGTGTTCTTAAGTTTTTAACTTAAAACTTCGGAAAGTGGGTTTTTGGGTTTACAAAGGAAAAATTGATCAGAGAGGGATTTTTCAATGGTTTAGCGCCCGATTGCGGGCCTATGGGTTAAACGAAATAACAATATGATCTGCGGTTTATGACGAGGGGTTGATCGCAATCGGCATTTTGAAATGGCTCACAAACATGCACACTTGAATCTTTCCAATGCGATTAGCGTCGACAAGCTTTGGCATTTGGTTTCGACGCATGGGCATGTGGGGGGAAGTGGTTTAGGACTTAGCCCAAGGGGCTTAGGTCCATAGCAATAAAACTTTGTTTTTTATGAAAAATTTCAAGGTTTTAAATGGATTTGAGGGTTTCGACACAGCTGAAAAAGAAGTTTTAAACCATGTCAGGAAGATTTTTACGGATGGAGGGAGAAACTTATGAAAAGTAGAGGAATAATATGGAAAAAAAAAGGGGAAGAAAAATGATGGTTTCTTCAGTAGTTTGTTATACGAAATCAACATAATTTTTTGAGTATAAAATGGGACAGCAAATGAGGATTTGGGACAGAGGCATGAGGCCTTAAAGAGACTTCAAGAGCTAACAATTTTTTAAGTGATAAAATTTCTGTTCCTCGAGGCTCAGTGACCTTAGCCACCTTTTTGGTATAACAAAATATTATAGGCCAATGCTGGCTCCACTTCGGGGATGGTGCCTTCTAAGGCATCAAGAATTCAATGATTTCTGGAGGTCGATTAGCTGCTCTCATCCATTGGGCCTGCCCGTGATGAATAATCTTCTTAAAAACATATTTGGCAAATTTTTATGAAAACAATGGACCTTTATCAACAAGCTTGCTACCCGCCCAATCCTACAGATCTAGCATTTTTTTTTTCATCGTAGTGCACTGATTGGCAAACTCTATTCACAACATTTTATTTTGAAAGCAAAGAAATATAATCTATTTCCTTACTCCTTATTTCTCCTCGAACTCAGCTTAAACAGTCTTGAGCCTGCATATTTCTCTACCTAGTCTACTCGTCTGTTGGGATTAAATAAATTAAATAAACTTTCTTATTCTAAATTCTACAACAGAAATTTAAAATAGTCAAGTCAAGATTGAGCTCGTTTTGACTTGCTATGATCTATGGCATAAGAACAAGCTGCACATAGATTATTATTTGCAGAAAATAAATCAAAATGGAAGGCTTAAGATCTGAAAGTTTCTCATTATGGCCTTCTTTTTCTTTACAAACTATTTTTAATTTTGTTTTGGGATGTCTCTTTCTTTGATATCCGATTCCGTATTTTGGGCAAATTAGAACTAGCTTTTTCTTTTATGACTCGAAAATAAAACAAGCTGAGTCATCTCTCTTGGAAACTTTTGCCCGCATTTTGAACATGTTTGAACCTTTAATTCTTATCCTAATCTATCTATCGATAAGCCAAGATTGGGCTAGCTTTGGCAACCGAATTCACTATCCTATCGCGAAAATTTAAAGCTAATTTAGTCAAGGATTAAATTTTTTTGATTAATTAGAAGTGTGTTTTTTAGGATGGGCATTTTGTGGGCTTTGCACATCACTAAAGATTTATTTCTTTTTTGGTATGGGGCTATACCTTTCTTGTCTTTGACAATTTGCCCTCTTTTAATTCTTTCTTTTGTTTTTTGTCTTTTGAATTTTGATTTTTCTCCAAAGCGTAAAAAAACAACAACTAACTACATGCTTCCTAACTCGGGCCATTTGATATCCTTATCTAACCTATTCTAAACATGGAGTATTTACATATTCATATGATACAAAAGTGCCAATGCAGCCACCGAGTAATGTCAAGAAGAAGTAGTAACTTTGGTCATTGGCCGTAGGTATCCATAGAACATATTGAAGGCTAACCTTCATCGTCAAGGCTATCACGTAAGGTGACAAATTTTTCATGTCTCTCGGCTCTTGCAAAATAATGCTGATAATTTGAGCCATTTGATTTCACACACTCTTCCATAGGATCAACAAAGAAAAAGACAGATTCTCTTCCTTGATCCTCCACAATTGGTAGATCATCTACTTCTAAGACATCAGCTTTTAAGACTATCTCTTCGCATGTAGCTTGGAAGTATCATCATTTTTGAACTCGAAAATGTTAAAAACATGAACATTCTTCTCTTTGAATCTATGCTTGCTTCGATATAAATTTAGGCTCTTAAAATGATAGACTAATATCAGTGAAGGGAGTAGTTTCTTCTTGTGAAGATGATATATCCACAAAGAGGATAGTCTTCTATTTGTTTTTCTCCTTCATCTTCATCATCCTCTCGAACTGAGGACTCATCATATCAATGTTGTTGTCTTCTCGGTAACCCCGGTATGCTTGTATTCAAGGATTAATTTGTATGAAGAGGTTATTATATTCTCGAGCAAGAGAGTATTTGAAGGTTTCTTTTCAAGAGAAAGCTCCTTTTGCTCAAAAATTTCTTTATTGCCTTTCTCTTTCCACTTTCCGAGCCGGGAAGGCCGCCTACTTCAATTATGTGAAAGCCATTAAGGATGGATTGAAACGGATGTTTTTGGCTTCTTTGCCGGTGATGGTAAAAATGATAACACTAATCAAACGCCGGTTGCCCCGCATGATTATTTTTTTCTTGAACTCATCATCATCATCATCAGATCGATCGAAATTCAGAAATCATCTCAATAAACAATTTTGTCACGAACATATCAATACCGCTTGTTCAGTTTAACCTGCTCTACAAGTTTATTTTATATTTCAAGACAACAACATTTAGTAGGAAAATGAGCGTATTTATGTTTTGTTCTAATAAAGAATTGAGGTCTCGATCGTTTTATTTAATATCTCGATCAATTTCTTCCTCTCCGTAAAAAGAGAAGGAATTTTCTCTTGTTTTGGGTACGTATGACAAATAAATTCTCTCCCTCTTGTGTTAACCTGCTTCGAGGCCGATGTCTTCTTTGTGCCTCTTTCTAGGGATGATTACTTGTGCTCGTAGGGGAATTTTTGAGGATTCTCTTTTCCCCGATCTATCTCAATTTCAACCAACACCTCATGATTTTCATGGCGCTCACTTCGACTATAAGGTTCATGAGTTGTTTCAAGCATATTATGAAGATGCTAATATTTTTTAATAACTTAAAATGATTCAAAACATAAAGGAAGAACCCCTGTTGTATTTGCTCTTCTCCTTTTTCAGATTTTGTTGGTTCAAAAAGGCTTATGTTTTCCTCAAGGCACCGTTTACTATGAGCTTTTGCAACTGGGCTATGGAGTTCTCTTAATGGCATAATACAAGAAATAGGCAGGCACCTAGAGTTTCGACAACCTTCTTCATCGCTTCCTCATTGTAATCTTTTTTCATCATACCTATTTTGTATTTTTGGGTTTGCTCTTGGTTCGGAAGGAGTATGGGTCGCTTCTAGATCATCAATATTTAAATTGGCCTCATATGCCTTTTAAATCTTTTCCAAGTATGTACATCATTTTCTCCATCATGATCAATAATTTTCCTTTATTAATTTGTCTATAATCTTCAAGCCATTGTCTAGGTCTTGTAATGGTTGAGTTTTGTATTTAAAGGCCGCATCTTTTTAACCAGCTTCCGTAGTCTTCTCAAGTAGAGTCATTAGGTCTTTTGGTTTGTGGAGTAGCCAGTGTGGAAGATTTTGAAAATTGTTGTCCACCAACAACATGATTGGGTTTGCTTAATGCATTCCCAAGGAGTCTACAAGGATCAGGAAGGGTAATAGGCCCACTGAGGCCGGGCGGAGTCACCTAGGTGGAAAATTTTTTCAGCTTTTATAAAGATAGAATGTTTTATGGTTCCACCACCATATTTATTATGAAGCCAAACTTGAAATATTTTGGGCTTTTCTCAGTTTATTTTGTTTTATAAAGTTAAGAGAGTGTTCTAAGTCCGATTTTTCACTTAGCTAAGGTGTTCAAACAAACAGAGTTGCTCTTATGGCTTGGTAACCGGTTCCTTCAAGGTTTGATAAGGATTTAAAAGGAATCCTAAGGGTTACTTAGTTTGTCAATGGGATTCAAAAGAGTCCTATCATGATTGTCATTATGTTAGGGCAAAGGTTGGAAGAAAGTTACTTATGTTATAATCGGACCTAAAGTTGAAGGAAAGGTTTTGTAAACCTCTAATTCTCAGCATGTCCCACCGTGATCGCCATTATGTTGGTTCCCGTGTTTTGATGGGCTTGGCAAATCAAAAGACGTGGCAACATCGTAACTAATCTTTAGAGTTCCGTGGATCTAGTCCTCCTTCGTTCTCGTAGAGGGATCTCTCAAATATTTGTTTGCAAAGGTTTATCTTGTTTGCTTTGGTTATGGAATTTTAGACTAGTTATTACGCAAGTGCATGTTTGTTTGGTTGCTGACTTGGCACAATTTAATATGAAAGGTCTAGGAAAGATAGACAAAAATAAAGAGGAAATATCCGGTTCATTGGGCAATGGAGTCAAAATAAGATCATGACAAACTCTTCAAGGATATGGGATATCAAAGGGCAAATCTAACTTGGGCTGCTGTGATCCTTTGTTTTAACGAGATGGACATTAATGATTTGGAAAAGAAATTAATTCTCAACAAAGGAACTTGAGAAACATAACTTATCAATAAAGAGATATTCGATGTGGCACAGGGCTAACCAAATTCTACAAACATTCTTTAAGAAAATAATGATTTCAAGACAACTTCTAAAATGAAATCTAAGATTCTGGGAAACACCCTATTTCCTCAAAGATCTTATTTTAAAGGATTTAGAAAACATAAAAGATTCACCGATAATTGCATTCATAGAAGAGGGAACACCCAAATAACATCTCTGTGTTTGCAACTATAAAGACCTTCAAAACAACCGCATAGGCAAAGGGTAAGATCAAAACCGACCTCTTTGGTTAACTTAAGACAATGGTACTTCAAGGGAGATTTCAATAACGGCTTTCAAGTGATGGCAGACAAGCAGTGGAGAAACCATAACATGCTGAAACCAACTATTTGAGCTATCAAGGAAATAAACGAGCATGAATACTAAAGAGAAGGTTTAAAGCCTCTAAAATACTTCAAACAGAAGAAAACATAAACAAAGAAGGTGAACAGGTCTAAGGTGCTTCCAGGAGTCATTTCTTAGCCTAAAAACTTTCACCCACTGTAGTAAGAAATTATGGAACATAATGAAAACAAGGGAAAAAACATTTAATAGTTCGTGAGCACCACCAACAGCCCAAGCCTATGGATCCAATGATAGAGCCTTCTCAGAAATCGTGCATGCAACAAAGATCATCAAGACATCCAAGACTCCAAAATTATTTTCTTCAACTTCAAATGACTTGTATATTTATTTCGTAGAGTTTCAATATTACAAACTTCAGATCAAACAAAGAACCAACCTTCTCATCTTATGAAGAAGTACTTATAGGAAGATGAGGAGGTGAGAACTAACAAAATATCTCGTGAACCATTAATACGTATTAAATGACTTCGCCTCGAGGTTCGATGGAGAAGTGTACAGGTGGATCACCGTATTAATGTTTTACACTAATATCAGCTCGGGAGCTTTATTTGACTTTGAGGCTCTATGCTCACTGAGCACCGCAGCCTATTTACTATTACACTCCTTTGGCGTAATTAACTTCGGGCAATAGCTGAGTGCGAGCATTTCCAAATCAATAACTGGCCTCTCGTTTGGAATGGCTGATACATTGTGTGGCCTTCCTTTTGTAGTAGCCGAGGAATCAATTCGCTTCGCTGAAGCGGTGGAAACCTTCGTTCCGATAAACACTTTAGGTTTTCCCCTTAACCGTGTTTTAGATTGGGATTAGGCTTTGATAATCGCCTACCGTAGAATCCCCATAAAACCGTCTTCAATCTTCATCTCTGGCTGCAATTGTCTTCAAAACTGATACTCTTTAACCGTGTTTGAATTAAAACAAAGGTCTTGTCGATGCGCACTCCGCACGGTTTTCTTTATGGCATCAATACTCATAGAGTACTGATTTAAACATGGAATAGAGCCCTGGATGGCTTCTTCAGATGAAACGAGGCATAGAGAATCGTCATTCCCATCCCTTGGAATTTCTTCGTTATACAATGGAAAACCATTTAGAACACCTTGCGATCAAACACAAAAAAATTAAGAATCCATAAAAAAATAGGTTTAAACTCAGCTCTGTGATGGCTGAGGAGCGTAGCCGCTTGACAAAAATATCTAACTGGTGGAGATTGGCTAAAAAACAGAAAAATGAGAGCGTGGAGAAGAAATAAGGCGGGGTGGTTTTGGACTGTCCGATCTCGGACACGTGACGGTCCCGACGAACGGGAGGATCTCAATCTAAAAGGTGCAAGTGCATGCGATGTAAATTTCCACGCGGATACGCCGCCGTTGATCCGCGTACCGTGACGACGCCAAGGTGAACTGGAGGGTTTTTGGTGGGCAAGACTGTGATCGGAGGAATAAGGGCCGCGGATCTTCTGAGGATGGATGGCTCAGACAGATCTATGATCTAAGAATCTAGAGTGCAACAAAAAACGCATGCGATTTGAAACTTGCGATTAGAAACTTGTGATTGAGCGCTAGCCATCGGATTGGGTCTAGATCGACGGTCCAGATCCTTTGATTTCTTGCACCGGCGGGACCCTTATACTTTGCGAGAAACCCGAAAATTTCGATAAACAACTTTGCTTGAGTGGACGGTAAAATATATATGACAGGTCGGGCGCCCGATTGTAAGCCACCGGGGAGTATGGAGTACCATGGGCCCGGGGCTTTATATAACTAGGGCTAATCGCAATCGGAACATTCCGGCCCGGTCTTTCAATCAACCCATTTGTAATTTCTCCGATCGCGATTGGTCTTTTTGATCAACCCATTTTTATTTATCACGTGACCTTAAGTATTTAACTTAAAAACTTCGAAAAGTGGGTTTTTCGGTTTACAAAGGAAAAAATTGATCGGAGAGGGATTTTTCAATGGTTTAGCGCCTGATTGCGGGCCTACGGGTTAAATGAAATAACAATATGATCTGCGGTTTATGACAAAGGGGCTGATCGCAATCGGCATTTTGAAATGGCTCAAAAACATGCACACTTGAATCTTTCCGATTTAGCGTCGACAAGCTTTGGCAGTTGGTTTTGACGCATGGGCATGTGGGGGGAAGTGGTTTAGGACTTAGCCCAAGGGGCTTAGGTCCATAGCAATAAAACTTTGTTTTTTATGAAAAATTTCAAGGTTTTAAATGGATTTGGGGGTTTCGGCACAGCTCAAAAAGAAGTTTTAAACCATGTCAGGAGGATTTTCATGAATGGAAGGAGAAACTTATGAAAAGTAGGGAAATAATATGGAGTGAAAAAAGTGAAGAAAATGATGGTTTCTTCAGCAGTTTGTTATATGAAATCAGCAGAATTTTCTGAGTATAAAATGGGACAGCAAATGAGGATTTGGGACAGAGGCATGAGGCCTTAAAGAGACTTCAAGAGGTAACAATTTTTAGTGATAAAATTTGTTCCTTGGAGGCTCAAAAAAGATCTTAGCCACCTTTTGGTATAACAAAATATTATAGGTGGCTAACAATGAGTATATATATGGTGAATACATGTCTTTGGATGAATTCCTTGCATGTTTGTATAGTCTCAGGAAAAATATTTTGAATATTTCTGTAACAATGCAATTACTTATTGTTCTTGTGATGATTGTAGATTATTGCCAATATTTAGGCTCTTTCCAGGATTGATTTCAATGATTTTTCTTTGTGAATTGGAAATTGAGTTAACAGGAAAAATGATTTCAAATGAATTTTTCAATGATTGAATAGTAAAATTTTCCTGAAAACATTGATTCAAAAGATGATTCACAACTTCATATTGTGTTATTCTTAGCTTCTCATAAATATCAGGTTCTGAGATAAAAAGGTCTATTAAATCCTCATTTTCTTCCTCTTCTCTAAAATTAAAGACTTGATTACTGCTTAGAACAGATTGAGTTTTTTGTTGTTGTTGGTCATCAAGCCATGATAATAAATAAAGAGATTGTGCTGGAGGATAAAGTATTACATGTTTCCATTAGGGGAATTTTGAGGTCTAAAATGGGCCTCCTAAAGAAATAATAAAATAATAGCTAAACCAATAAAATAATATTTATAAATTTTCAATTCATTTTTTGCACCAAAAACAATGTAACTATGGTTAAATTCAATTCAAAAGTTTTACCAAAATAAAAATAAAAATAAAAATTGTATTGATGTGACTATAAATAAGAATGATATTTTCAAGAAAAAGTCATTACCATTGCACAACTAATGCATTTTTCCTTTGTACTTAACTAACTTAAAATAAAATATAAATATAAATTCATAAATTCTTAATTATAGAATATACTATTAATTAAAATTATATAATAACATGTAATCAATATACTATATAAAAATAATATAATATAATATATTGTTTTATGTATGAATTTTATATTACATATTGAATTGATTTGAGTTATAAATAAATATTTGAAAATATACAAATATAATATTTATTGAAAAATGTGTAAATACATAAATATTGTGTAGGGATATGTATTGTTTCTTTCAAAAAATATGAAATGGCAATAATAATATTTTATTCAAAAAGTATGAAATGGAATTTATTATGAGTACTTTACTTTATGACTTTAAAAGTACTTAGATCACTACCATGGTTAACCATGAGTTTTTATCCACCATTGAGAAGGTGACAAGTAAGTACATTTAACTCAAGAAATGCCACCTCAACCATTAGGGATGATGTCTCCCTTAAAATGTGATTGGTTCTCATAAAGTGAATTTTGATTGTAGATTTTCCTTAGGAGGCCCATTTTAGACCTCAAAATTCCCCTAATGCTTTCATCTCCATGTGCTATGATCATACTGCATCTAATGAAGGCATCTATTGTGGCTAACCATGGTCTGCCTAGAATTAAAGGATGGCCTCCTAGATTTTTTTTTTTGTTGAAAGTTAGAAAGTCTACAGGATATTTCCATGAATCCAAATAAACAATCATGTCTTCTAATATACCCTCTAGTACAACTTTATATGTTAGCTCTAAAATTGTAGTAGTGGGTCGAATATTGGGCAATTTTAAATACTTCATAGTATTTTTTGTCATGACATTTATAGCAGCTCCCAAATCAATTAAATTGTTTGGAACTGAAAAATCATTGATTGACATGGTAACCATAGGTATCCCAGGATAAATATATTTTTCAATTGTTGTTTTTGCAGACATGAGACTAACAAATTTTCCAATGACTTGGATTGTGGGTGGATATCTTTTCTTTCTGCCAGTTTTCTTAATACGTAATTCCTTTATTTTTTTTGCATAGATTGGAATATCTTTGATAGCTTGCAGTAAAGGAATTTTGACATAAGAATTCTTTAATTCATACAAATATCAAATTCAAGAAAGAAATTGGATTTTTCTACTCTACTAACCTCTCTGGATACGGTGGTGTTTGAGTCATAATAGTTTTTTCTTTCTGAATTTGTTTTTCTAGATTAGATTTTTCAAATTGTTCTCCTTGTTCAGTTTGTTCTTCTATTATTGGTGGGTAATATTTTTTTAATACTTTCCCAGACCTTAAGTGGACATCTTGTATAGTAAGAATAGAATATGTAGGAAAATATGTTGCTTCTTACACATTATATGTTGGTCTTTCCACCTTGTTACTCAGATTTTCTACTTATTGAGTTGGTAATTGAGTTGGACTAGGTGGGGGTTGGTTAGAAGGCAGTTGAAGTTGTTGTGGTTGAGTTAGTAAGGGTGTAGGACTTTTTTGTGGAAATGGCATTGGTTGAGGATGTTGCTGGAATTGTTGATATTGAAATGGTTGTTGAGGATATGGTTGTTGATATGGTTGTTGATATGGCTATTGGTATTGTTGTTGAGGATAGATTTGTTGAGGTGGTTCGGTCCCATAACTATATCGTCGCCAACCTTGTCCAGGTTGGTTTTTGTATTGTTGTGGAGGCCAAGCTTGCCATGGCATCAGAGTATTCCATGAAGTTTGAGCAGGATATTGATAATTATGAGGGATTTGTTGAGAAAATTGCTGAGGAATCCTTGGTTTCCAAGGTCTCCTTGGTGCCATATAATAAAGAGAATAAATCCCTTGTACTTCTTCCATTGAATTTAATTGCAATTCTTTAAGTTTTGGACAATTTTCGGTTGAATGATTTTCTATACAAATCCCACACACCTGAATATTATCCAAAGGACATTCTCTTAATGGATGTTTTTTTCTACACTTAAGACAAAATATTGATAGGATTTGATCTTGTTCATCTTGCTTTTTCTTGGCTTTCAAAACATCAACTTGTGTTCCTAAAGTGTTCAAAAGATCAATTTTAAATTTTTCTAACAAACTCCCTATTTATTCTCTTATTACTCCTCCTGTTACTGATTTAGAAGCTCTTGAATTAACATCTCTTTTTCCACTCTTTGCTCTTCCTCTAGAATATTTTTTACATAGTTCAGCAATCTCATCAAATGGAAAATTTGAGATGTCTCTTTTTCCCATTACATTGAGAATATCAAGGTATTCATCTCTTATACCTTTGAGAAAAATTATGTGAATGGTATCAGGATTCAAAGAGTATTTTTTGGATTTTTGTAGATTGTAAAGGAATCATTCTAAGTATTCTTCCAAACTCTCATCTTCTTGTTGAGACATTCTAAAAGTATCTTCTTTTGAATCTCTAGGACTGCAATAGGCTTGATAATTCTTAAGAAAAATTCTCTTCATGTCATCCCAAGAAGAAATAGTGTGTTCTCCTAATCCCATAAACAATTTTAGTGCAACTGCTTTAAGAATAGTAGGAAAGAGACAAATTTTATGTGTCATCGGTATATCCATAAGTATGACATAAAATATCAAACTCAAACATGAATGAATCAAGATCTTCAGTTGACATTCCATAAAAATTGGGCAAAACAAAAGGTGGAATATTCTTCATTTTTACCTCCTCTCCAAGAATTTCTCCTGTGTCTAGAATTGGGAAGCCAAAGGTAGCTTCTTGATCATTGTCTCGTTCTATATCATTACGCCTCTTATTATCATATTCTATTTTTGCATCTTCTTCTCTTTTTCTCTCCGCTTCTATTATCCTTTCTTCCTCTCTTTTGCTCTGTCATTATTTGTGTTGCTTCTCATACTAAATTCTTTGTTCCAGAGTCATTATTGGTATATTATATCCTTCTCCTTCCTCCGTCATTTTCTTTTCAGTTTTTTTTAATGTCTCAATAAGAGGTTGAGTTGGTGTTTCCTCAACTATCTATATTTTTTCAAGAACTGGTTGCTCTAATTGTTTAACAATTGGTTCTTTGTCTCCTTTTGTTTTTCTATGAAAGGTGTTTCTTTTGGTGTTTGTTTTAATTTCACTTCATAGGCTAACAAGGTTTGTCTTTCAATAAGAATCAATCTTTGTCTTGATCTTTGTTTTTCTTCCAATTATTCCAAATTTGGTCTCCCAACAACTGGTGTAATTAGTCCTGATGGTCCTGCTCCTATGGGTGGTTGAATTGTTGGGGGGTTTTGTTTAGCAAATATACCTTTTTTATCTCGTTCTCTAGGCATAAAGAAACATAACTAAAAGAAAACTAAATTTTTGTTGTTGTTGTTGTTGTTGTTTTTTTTTTTTTTTAGAATCTTCCTAATTGACTATGTTGAAGTATGCTTCCCCGACAACAGCGCCAAAAATGTTGGGTCAATTTACTAGGTAAACTAACACACGTATTTTACTTATCAATCCAGTTTTTTAGACTTGGAAACATGTCCAAAACATATGGATTTCAGATGAATTTAACTTTACAAGACAAAGTTTAGAAATTGAAATAAATGTATATTAAAAATATATTCTAAATTTTAAGATTAATGGAAATGCATATTACAAATATAAAATGTAACGAAAAGGTTTATGATTCAATATGTAATAAGTGAAAGAAGAGGCTCCTAACTTAGGAGATCATGGTTGTCCTTCCTCACAGTACTATCTTTAAGAAGACAAACTCAAGAGAAATAGTTCATGATGTATAGAAGGTAAGAGAAGAGGCTCCTAACTTAGGAGGTCCTAGTTGTCCTTCTTTACAGTTCTATTCTAACATTATTACTGCATCAAAACTAGAAATTCAAGAATAATTCAAGAAAGGAAACTAAGGAGGATGAATCTTAGTTGTTGTTCATGATTTGATAGAAAGAGAATTTAACTTAAATTCTTGTTTGTCCTTTCTTATGAAAATTATATTTAACCAATAATCATCCAGCAATCATAAGAAATCATAAATCATCACAATGACTGAATCATAAATCTAAAGCAAGAACTATTGCATTGGAAACTAAGCTAGTTTAACAAAAGTGCACTTAGCTTGGTGTGGGGTCCCTCCACCCTTGACTTGCACACTTGAAGAACTTCTAAGCTACAGAAAATTTAATCAATCATCCACAGCATGAACAAAAAATAGGAAGTAGAATTGGTTCTTCAAATTATCTCAAAGTCTTCAAAAGTCTTAATACAAAATTACACAATTTCTACATACTTGAATGGTCCATACGCTTGGTTTAAATAGACAAATAATAAAAAAACTGAGCTATAATGTCTCTAAAAATCCTATCCATCCTAATCCCATCCATCTAGGTCAAACTCATCCATTCAGCTTCACAAAATCAGGAAAATCCCAAAAAATACTAATTATGCCCTTTTTCCTAGGAATTTCTGAAAAATAGGTCAAGTTTGACCAGCATTTATCAGGCATGTTTTAGCTCAGTTTGACCAAAAAAATAGGTATTTTTTCATCCATGGTTCCCAAGCTTTCAAAATTTATGCTCATCTCGCGCCCAGGTGTCCTGCACATATGACTTCAATGGAGCTATTACGGGAATTTTCAGTGCAATACAAAAATACTCTTAAAACCCAATTTTTACAAAAATCTCTAAATATTGAAAAACTTAATTTAATTACCTGAATACGCATAATAAGGCTAAAATGAGGCATATTTGGATGATATGAGGTGGAATATAGTGGAAAATATGTTGTTTTATGATAGGAAAATTTGACCAAAATTCAGGGCCAACAGTAAGAAGGACCCAAACCTTGTTGAGTTCATCTATGATCTTCCTACTAGTGCGCAAGACCCGCCCTTAAATAATGAATTTAGGGATGAAAAATTGTTCACCATATCATCAGATGACCCATGGCATGTGTAATTTCCCAAATTAATTATTTTTTTTAATAGTAAGTTCCATTTTTTTTAATATTTTTTTTGGAAACTGGGAGATATGTTGGCCCACAACCTAGGAAAATGGATAAATCAAAGGAATTTTTTATTTTGGGTTAAGAGTGGGACCAACATTAGATAAAAATGGGAAATCGTGGAGCTAGTGGAAGGTGGGGGACACACCATGAGGAAATATGCACCCTTGGAGAGCTCGACTTGAAGAGAGGAGGGAAAGGGAATTTAATGGGTGGAGTCCATAAGGAAAGAGAAGGGGGGCATAAATTATAAATGGAATATGGAACATTGACTTGGGGGATATTTTGCTAATTTTAAAATTGCACCATTTTTGCTCAAGTTGCTTAGCTGGGTCACAAAGTGTTGTTCAGCACAAGAATTTCTAAGGGGAAATCTCACTCTTTCTTCGGTGGACCTCGAGTGCCACCCTAGAAGAGCATTTATTTAATTCCTTGGAGGATTTTGGGAGAATATTTAAGGTACCATAAGTTAATTTTTGCAGCAGAATGGACATCTTAAAATGCACATCCCAATCATTCAACGCCCATACGTATGGCCATTCTAGCCTTCCTACCATGCATCATTTCTTAAATGAACGAGATAATGAGAAGTATGGTTTAGAGGTTGGATCATCATGTAGAGGGGGGAAGTTAGAGGGTGGGGTCAGGAGGAATAGCTGTTGGTGGATACCAAGCCTCAAATGTCAAGAGCCTGAGGAGGAGGTTGAGCATGAGAACATGTAGGATGGTGAGAAGCACATTGATATACCCAGTGTGGCACAATATTCACCATTGTTAGAGACCTCTTTGATAGCATCATCTGACACCTTGGTGGAGAGAGTGGAGCCTACACCCATAGAGTCGTTCGTTGATGACGTATCATCCCCAAATGAGGTGTTAGGAGGCATGGTGGTACCCATAGCCATGACTGAGTTCATCGGAGAAAAACACCTTCATTAGCATGGGGAACACATAGGGGGACGTGATTTGGTCATGGAGGGGAAGGTCATGACTCCTATTGAGCCCATGATGGAGAAGGATGGACATTCATATTTTGGGCCTACCATCAATAAGGAGAAGATAGATATGCTAGTAGCTAGTAGAGTGGCAGTACTTCATGTCAGTGAATCTCATCAGGCTTGCATAGATGGGGCCTCTAGTATTGTTGAGTTAACTATGCTCATTGGAGGGAGAGTGGATCAGTTACCTATAAAGATCATATATGTTGACTGGGCCAGTGATACGAGGCAACATGAGTTACACAAGGGGCAGCATTCGCAGGATGGGGAGGAAATTTCATGTATAGGAGTTCATGCTCTCGATCATTCCCTTCGGGTTATATAGTGAGAGGTATTGATTTGGTATGTAATGGGGCTAGCTATGTTTTTGGATACATCCATGGTCGGGAGCATAGTTTCAGCTGGGGACATGGTTTTCTAGAGGGGCTCGAGGGTTGGATCCTTATTGGGACCTAGGTGGGACTCCCTGCCACTCCATGGATTAGGTCAGTCATGGTATTATGAAGATGGTGGATCCTATGATTGGACTCGCCCCTATTTTCATATTCCAACTAGACTTTTATACAACACCAGTGGCAATTCAAGCTGGCAGAGAAGCATGAAAATTACATGAGTTTTCTTGGCATGTTGGTCGTGTGTGGAGCAATTGGATGATCAATGCACCTTGGCAGAATGTTTTCGGAGGAGGTGACATCAATCAGACACCAAATAGCTATGTGCATGGAGAGGAGAACCTCCCATGGATATATGGGGCAGAGGGGTCACCAAGGAGCAGCACACTAGGGACACCCCCATAGGTACATATGGATATTTTCGTGTCATATACCTCAAGGAGGATCAAGAGCGGAGGTCCCTTTATCCAAGGTTATGGAGATAAGAGAGTGGATATGGTGATATTGATCGGAAGTAGACTAATTCTTACTGACTCGGTTTTAGAACATGTCATCTAAGGATGTATAAAGGCATGCAGCAGTGTGCAATGTTATGCATAGGTGCAGAGTGGTGCGTAGTGGTATACATGGCCGTACCAAGGTGTAGGAGGAGAGGTTCACATCATAGTGAATTTCCTCATAGTGTGATGCATGCATCGATATAGGAGGCATTCTAGCTAATCCAGGTAGATGTGAAAGCATGTAGCAGGTTCCATTAGTGCACAGATATGTGCAACACGGTGGAGTTGTATACCAGGGGGGCATGAGGACACTTACTTATATGCATTATCATGCAGAGCTACACTGTAGACTGGGGGAGTGTTTCTAGCAGAGAGACTACTTGGTGAGGGAGTTATGAATTCCATTGAGGGGTATATACCCAGGTTTCGAGAGCGGTTCAGTGACAGGGATGGTCAAGAGTGCCCACATGGGTTCAGCCATACCTTTAGAAGCCTAGGCATCTCTCACTCATTGGCATTGTAGGCAGTAGAGGGGAGCCTTTTTGTGCCTGATTGAGGCCTAAATTGTAGATAGCGGGACTTGGGAGATTTGGTTGAGACTACTCTATGATATTTAGTGCATCAGGGGCACGATAGGGATTCCCCGGTAGAGGAGCAGGGTTGGTAGGCAAGTTGGCAGTCATAGGCTTGGAGATGAGGTGATCTTCTACAGGTTTGGTATATTATTCATCTCTAATCCCACACTTGGGGAGATGATCATGGGGGGGACATGTGCCTTTACTTTAGTAGTGTTTTTTGGGTTCCTACATTAGCATAATATACCGTGTATAGCTGAGGAATTTTTCTAGTGGGTATATAGGCTTCAGACATTGTATTAGCACATTACCGAGGGTTTGGATGGCAGACTTAGTGGTGATGATTGGTTGGAAAAATAAAAATACACATACACTGAGTAGGTTGTGGGTATCATATATTTGTCTATTAGCATCATTCATGGTTTATTTGTAGGGAACGTGGGGTTCCAAGTGGATATCGATACTACATAGTGGCAAGAGAAAAGAATTGGAATTCAAGGGATTTAAATTTAGCTTTGGGTTCCAGGGATCTATTGGGGTGGTATACCACCTTTCTACGAAGGGATCACAGAGATGAAAGTGACAGGAAAACATCTCCCTCGGGAGGTTTTTTGCGTAATTTACGATTGCGAACAAAGGTGAATTCCCTAGACCTATTGGACTGGTCTATAACAACACAAGACAAAGAATATAATTTTTTTCCTTAGAGAAATTGAAGAATGGGAAAGAATCCTACTTGGAATATATCACAAGATTTCCTTTCCTCCTTGCTTGTGAGATCCAATTTTAGCTCCAAATGCTATAATTAGAACTTTCACATACAAGAAAAACAATTCAAGGATCTACAACATCTGCATAGCATAATTCAATTAATTTATTCAATGAATCAACAAGGAATTGAAATACAAGAAGATAAACATGATACAACACATATAGGAAAAAAAATACTCTTTGTATTAATAGAAATAGGAGAGAGTTTACAACCAAGAATAGTCGTTGAATTTTTAAGGATCTCCTCAAGTTGACTTATCCTTCCTTGTCACAAATCACACTTCAATTTCACCCCTAATGCATGAATATGATGTCTCCTTTAGATTCAAGGTAGCAGCATGAGGGAATAATCAATCTCCAAAATCCAACCTTGATTCTATGGATGGCAGTAAATTCATGGGAGAGGTAGGGTAGTTTATGATTTACCATAATGGGTTTGATATCCACATATGAAGGGAGGATGAACTCAAGGGATAAGAGGTGAAGTATCCAAGGTAGGATCAGATAGTATTCGATTTATTATCCATGCAAGTAAATGGTTAAAAAAAACCCTGGAAGCTTCCAAAAGAGGAAGCTTTAGAAATATTTTTAATTTCCTGAACTTATAGAATCAATGCACCTATAGAAGGGAGCAATCAGATCTGATCAGTGCTGGTGCAGAAAGGAGCAATCAGCATTGAACACGAGTGTCTAAATGGATAGGGTGTGATGTGATTTAAAACACTGATTTTGAGTAGTTAATCCTAGAAAATCAGACTTTCTGGAAAGGTCATGCTCAGGGATTCATGTAGGTATGATGAAAACATGTTCACAAATGTTGATTGATATATTTTGTACACCTATTGACCAGATTCTACAAAAATGGCTTATAATATATTTCCTCATAAAGTGAAAAGTCAGAAGAGATAGCTGATGACTGAAGTGCTTTACCATGTGAAAAGTGAGGATCAAGAAAAAATGGTCGATATCATCATATATTACAATACATTTTCACGATGATATATTTGTTGAGGGAGGCATACCCATGCTCAGCACATAAGCTAACATTACATGTACAATTATCAAGAAGTCTCATCCACTTGTGACATTGTGTGGACTCATGATTAGACAATTGTTTGTATGACCATAGCCATGATACTTCGTAATATTGTATGCATCCTAAAATTGGAGCCTGAATGGATGAAACTAGATCTAAGGTCTTCTACCTCATTCACTTGATTATCCAACATACAAATATAACCATGTGAATAAATGAGTTGGTTTCAAACATGGTAGACACCATTTGATTACTGTAAAATGATGTAAGACGTTAACAAATGCGAGAGAAACCACCGATGATGTTAATCGCTCTCAAGGTATTGCAATACATTCTATATGGTGTGAATAGATGAGTTGAAGTCGAACACCAGAAATAATCTTTCGGTCGAAGGACAATGATGTATACCTATCGTCAAGAGCGATGAAACTTGTCATTGATGTATGCAAGCTACAAGGAACCGATGGGAGTTTCTAAGTCAACTTCTTGGATAATAAGTTGATGTCGATAGGAAGCGACCCATTGCAGGAGGGCCTTGAGGTATCCCCCATCAATGACACGAAATGGGCATCAATATTTGAGACAGCATGATATTGATGTAGAAATAGTTCAGGAATGGAAGACACAAATGTAGGCTTAATAGTATTACAAAAATTAGAAACTAAAGGAATTCCCTTGAACATATCAGTGACACCTTATGGAGTTGGCAGCATTGACCCACAACCAAATGTGGAGGCTTTGATATGGTATGGTGAACCAAAAGACAAGTATATTTCTCAACCCAAAAATAATTGAGATGAAGTGAAAGAGTGTCATATTCAAGAGAAACTCATTTCCAATAATAGGTGGATTATCCCATTTTTCCCAATTTCCCCAACCATTTTTGGTCAGTACCTCTTTTTTTTTACAAGCTTGAGGAAGACTACATATGCTTGATCTGTCATTTCTTACTTTGGATGAATCCCCCTGAGTTTTTTTAATGAACCTTGAGAAGGAGTGGTTTGGTTTCATCATGTTCAATGATTCCATCACTGTTTGATGTTTTTACGAGTTTAGTGAAGGTACAACTTGGTTCCTTTTTCATGTTTAGAGAGTTTGAAAAAGAGGCGAAAAAGAAAACTCCAAAGGTTCCTTTTCATATATAGTCTCTTGAGTCTAAAAAGGAAGAAAATAATACTCAGGAGAACCTTGTAGCCATGCTCGAATAAGGTATTCTTTTTTTGTAAATAGTCTATCCAAAAAAGGGTTAAACTTATACTAGGGAGACGTATTCTAATTTACTTTAAAGAGTTCAAAAATAAAAGTGCTCAGAGAATCTTTTCATGTTTAGGGAGTCTGAAAAGAGCTAAAATAGGACACCTCCTAGAGCAACAAGTGGTATAAAGGATAGCAACTAGTTTTGTTCATTATGTAACTACTCAAAACACATAGATGTCAAGTGGTTGGCTAATAAGACCACTCGTTGCAGTGGTTCCTCAGGAAAGGGTGAGACACCAGGTGAAAGTGTATGATCGTCCAAGAAAATGGTGATTATGGAATGAGAAAACCAAGGCTCAGTTAGCAACAAATGGCTGATAGAAAATGGCAATTACAAGGGATAGGATGACAATGGTTTCATTTTTTACACAAGCTTGAAACATGGGAAACTATGCTTGAGATTGGTTTCATTTTTTCACAAGCTTGAAATAGAGAAAAAATATGCTTGAAATAAGTTTTCATTCCCCTATCATAATGACTCAATTCTAGGAACATGCCCTCAAGCTTCATTTCATTCACCTAAGTAGACTATTGGTTACTAATAGGTGGGTGGAATGAATGCTCATTTACGAGATCAAATGAAAGACTCGACTTGGAATTTATGAGATCTAATCAAAGACTCAAATTAGAAGGGAATATATTTCATTTTTTAATGATCCTAACACGGGAAAAGAACTATTCTCATGACTCCTTGTTTTATTTTTTAACAAGCTTGATACAAGAAAAGGAAATTTTCTCCACGATCTTGTTTAATTTTTTAAGGAGCTTAACACAAGAAAAGTAACTCTGCTCCAAAATATTGTTTCATTTTTAAACAAGCTTTAAACATACAAGACACTTTTCTCATAGGAACCTGTTTCATTTTTTAGCAAGGTCAGCACAGTAAAAGAACTATCCTCATGAAACCTTGTTTCAATTTTTAACGAGCTTGACACAATAATAGGAACTTTGCTCTGAGAAATTGATCATGACCTCCAGGAGGACATGGCTTCCAAGAGGTTCTCATCAGATGGAAGAAAAATACTCTGGAAGGTATCAATATCAAGGGATCCAAAAGAAGTATCAGGATCCAATGCCCCCATTAATAACTTACCATATCACCTACTCGATCTAGGTCAAAAGAAATTGAGAAAACAATGAGAGGCTCCTCTTCAACAATAGGTAAGGGCATGGGATAGGTTGAAACATAATTAACCTACGGCTAGGGAGATACCACTTGTATACAATGACCATTTATGGATTTTGGTTTATTGGGAGTCAAATTAGGACCAATGAATTTCAATGGTTATGATTCTTCCTTCATGTGGAAAACACATCACACAAAAGAGTAAAGAGACAAGATCTCCCATGACATAAACATAGTCACGCCCAGGAGTAAATTAAAATCCAAAGGGACTTGGACTAACATCACATTGATATAGACATTATTTCCTCCCAAAGTAATAGGAAACTAAGGAAGGATCCCTAACATTTGACAGTTTCCTCTATTAAAATCAAACAGATTATGGGTAGCAGGCACAAGCAGTTGAGGATAGAATACTAATAGACATTCCTTTGTCTATGATTGTGCCAGATACATGGATATTATAAGCATGTACTATGATCTGGAATGGCATGTAAGGATGAATACAATATCCTTCTAGTCGACTCCAATCAAACGAAGTGATCATACTACTTGGAGGGGGTGGTGTGGGAACGGGAAAACTGCCCACTTGTGTTATGGGAACACGAGAAATTCTCCCCTGTTTTGTGGAAATAGGAGGATTTCCCCCTTGTAAATTTGGAATGAGGGGATTTTCCCCCTACACCATTAGAATGAGAGGATTTCCCCCTAGTTCATTGGAATATGAAGAAATGATAAGAACCCAAGCATTATGAATTTAACTCTCTACGGAAAAGGTATGGTCAATTCAAGGTGGAATTGAGTCAACCATTTTCTCAAATGATGTTTGGTTGGGACCTGACTCATGGAATTCACATTCAGAGAGATTTGGATTGATTATATTCGGATTCTGATCAATCACCTTGTCAACTAATGGAGGATTGGGTGAAAGCTTTCGATAACTAGTTGGAAGATGAGGTTGAGAAAATGTAAGGTTTTCCAATGCTTTTGAGGCTTCATCCATATATGTACAAAGGTGAATAAGAATATTCCCTTCACATAAATTACAAGGAAACTTGACTTTGCTATTTTTCTTGTGGATCTTATTATCACTAGTTGATGGTTTGTCACCAGTATGATCTCTAGAGGCTGATGTCCAGGGTTGATGTGAACCTGCGGACCACACTTCTAATACCTTTGGAATACCAATATAATCTCTAAGAAGGTGGTCACCCTTACATAA
Source organism: Pinus albicaulis (assembly GCA_034641835.2). Taxonomy (NCBI): domain Eukaryota; kingdom Viridiplantae; phylum Streptophyta; class Pinopsida; order Pinales; family Pinaceae; genus Pinus; species Pinus albicaulis. The sequence goes on from CM076579.1 coordinate 1,132,237,607, forward strand.
CTTGCAAGGGAATTTAAATTTGTGGGGCTGATTGGCATGTTTCTCCATACTAGTTTCATCAACAACAATGGTTGCTTGGTTTCCCCCTTGATTATTTTGCTTCTTCCTCTTCATCCTTTTATTCTTATTCTTAGCTTCCTGGTTACTAGAATCAAGAATTTCACCAAGCGAGGAGGAAGAAAGGGATGAAGAAACAACAGGTAAAGAAGGAAAAGGGTCAATTTTAGAATAAAAATGAGGTTGATGTTGTTCAAGTGGGGAATAATTGGTTGAGGAGAAGTTTCGACATTCGGAACCATAGGGGTCGAAAAAAACCAAACTGGAAAACCAATGGTAAACTTGGGAAGGGACAATGTTTCCACATAAGGAGCACCAATATTTACAAAAGAAGGAAAATAACATGATTCTTGTCAGAGGAGTTTCCTTGATTGGTAGATTCAGGAACTTTCGCCATTAGTCTCAACCTAAGATCCACTAACCAGTTTTTCCACTGTGAATATGTTGTTTCACAGTCAATTAATTGATTTTAGGAATTGGCAACAAAAATAAATTAAAAAGGGGTAACTAGGTTAAAGTATTACCAAGTCACTGTGAACTGCAATATACCAACTTGGTAAATCAATTATTTACATATGGGAAGTAAATATCCCTAAATGTTGTGTTCAGTGTATCACAATGTACAAGCGGTCGACTCAGTTACCTAAGGTGAGGATAGAAACCTAATGGGGACTTCCAAAATATTGTAGAAATTTGAATAACTGATATGTTATCCACCGAGATTCTCCTGATCACACACTATTTTATCTTCATGCACAATACAAAATCTCTTCTACCATTGATCATTAATTTCGGAAATAAAATCAATTTCATACACACATTAAAACCATAAAAAATTCACACATATGAACACAGTATGTAATGGGAAAGCTTAAAGCTGAAAACCCCCAACTATCTGTATATTATATGTCATAGAGATCATGTAACAATCATTATACAAAGCTCCTCACAAGCTCTCAGTACAATCTCCAATTGCTACACACTAATCAAGCTTTGATCTTGCAAATCCCATGCATTGATCTTTGTGAGCCCTTAGCCTGCCTCTAATGCGCAATCCCTGCTGAAGAATAGCTCATGATGAGTTCGAATTACCCCAGCCTTGCTCACGCAGTCTTTAAAGGCATCTCTACTGAGTGTTGGATGCAAACCATGCATCACTATAGTCACAACTGATAGTCACACTGCTCTTTCACCTATCTCTCCACTGGTCTCCACTGAAACTGTCCATGCACTGAAGTTAACTGATGTATTCTTTAGTTTATTAATGATTTTATAATTAGTGAATTAATTAATAATTAATTCACACCACTCTCACTAATTGTATCAATCATTTAAACTAGATACAAATAGCTCAACTATGTTTAGATTAGTTAAACTGAATACAACTCCACTAACTTCCTCAATCAACTCCACCAAACTCTGTCACATGAGTTCTAACCGAAGTATCCATGCAATAGCTCCACATAACCCTCAGGAATAGCGTAATTCCTTCTGTCAGCTCCTGTGCCACATCTGTGCACTTAACTGAAGTGCTCCAAGAGAATAATATAATGTTTAGAGTCCAAATATTATTAAGAGCTAATAATATTCGACATATCTATTTTTAGACTGGAAATCTAAAAATAGATTCCGCCCAATATGTCTAAAAATAGAAATCCATCTATTTTTCCAACTTGACCAACCATCCACAAATAGTATCCCGCAACTTATAGAACATGATCCATATGTCTAAAAATAGACATAGTCTAAAAATAGACTTTGCGACAAAAATCACCTGTGTGGGCCCCACCTAGTTTAGGTGATCACTTTCCAACTAGGATCGGGAATGATGTTTCAGGATGCCTCCTTCACTGTTTCTTGTTGCAATATTCAACAAATATACCCAAAGGTACATGGAAGTGTAGTCTATATTAGTGCTTTCTATTGTGTAACAATATGATGAGAGTGTTCCCATATAATTTTCATGCGTGGAGCGCCATCCGCTATACCCAAAGGTACGTAGAGACCGGTCTGATACACTTACATACGTGGAATGGGATATCACCCCAGGAATGCAACGCTGGAAAAAAGTGAAAGATCCTAGGCTTAAAGATGCTAGAACACGTCTATAGCCTAAACCTCTAAATTTTTTCATTAATGTGACAAATTCTCCTTAGGTTGATTAAGTCAATTTTAGAGTTTATCTTGAATTATGTTTCGATTTCAAGGCTAAAAACTCGATGTCACTTGAACACACCTATGATGCAACTAATATGACAAAAATAACTCTTTTCATTTTCCTTTTAATAATGAAAGGCCTAACTAAGTAGGGGCAGAATAAATCAATCAACAATGCAACAAACAAGTGATGCAACAATCAATCTCCTCAACTTCACTATTCCAATAAAAATCAAAGCACTATGTGTAATGAAAATAATTATTTTTCTTTTATTTTCTTTTAATGTTTCAAATGCAAAGAAACATATAAACAAAACTTGATTGTTGATGAAAAGAAACCACACAAACTTTAACTGTAATGTATAAGTTACTTTTCAAATTCAAAAATCAATCTATTCATACAAATCCTATTTTTCAAGAAGAAAGAAAAAAAAAAAAAATATTATCAAAAAGTGGATGACACTTAGAGGTGATTAACACTCATACACAATTCAACCCCTCCCCCCCCCCACAACGATTGAGGGGGAAATTGTTTTGTAAAACTGAAATAAAAAAACATTCAAAAATTGTTAGGAAACTGAAGTAAACCTCTAAGAAATGACCAAAGGAAAATTCAATCAATTTCACACAAACTCAAGTGTTGTATTTCCTTCAAAGAGATGGGGACACACTCATATACATAAGGAAAACAAGTTTGATCAGATCAAATTAGAGAGCAAGGCAATAAAATTTTTTTTTTGCATCTTACAGGGATCAACATAGGTACAAAACAAGCACTAGGAGAAACCATCATTAAATACAGGTGTCCAAAGGAACAGGTTGCACTAGGGTTAAAAACACTGATTTTGAGTAGTTAATCCAAGAAACTCAGACTTTTTGGAAATTTAATGCTTAGGGATTTGTATAGGGATTTTGACAACTTGTTCATTGATGTTGATTGATCTGGTTTGCAGGCCTATTGACTAGATGTGAAAAAATGGCTTATAACAGGAAGCAGGTTGGGATCATCAAGATTATCACATTGGGCTGAGGAGGGCTTTCCATGATATTTTCTCGTCCAGAGACTGGACAAGGATTGGTAAATGATGGCTTTGATGGGATTCCCTAGAAGGATAGCCTTCAACACTATAAATTTGTCCTTTATTGGGGTTGTAACGGAGGATTACAAGAGAGAATGGATTTGTAATAGCACGAGAGGGTTGCATCCATGCCTAGACTATTGCAATGCCTACATGTTGACCTCACTTCGAGATTAGTATGCGGCAATGCAGGTACAGGGCATATCATTTGGGTCATAGAATTAGGAGAATGGGCTCCAACAAGGGGAAAAAATCCAGGTATTATGTTGGTTCTCAGTTTGGCGGCAGGTATGATACCTCCCAAGGACTTCCCAAGATGGATAACACTTCACATGGGTGGCCTTATTGTTAACACCAAAAAATCGTACACTACAAAAAACATTCAAAGTTGTCTAGGAAAAGGTACAAATAAATATTTTCCAGCCGAAGACATCATGGAAATAACAAAAATTAAACTTTTCCGAAGGTCATTGAAGGAAAATTTGGACCATGAACCAGAATAAAAAAAGAAATTGGCGGTCACACAGATTTTTCTTTGAAAGCCACGTAGTCAAAGGAAAGGCGAACCCAGTAGTTCGGGACCACTTCCCACACTTGGGGAGAGAATTCCCTGACATGGCCGGTCAACGATAGACAACATAGAGTTACCCTAAATATATGCAGCCCTCAATGGAATCATCTTTTCCTACTCTTGAGTCACTATCACTCTTGAACCAAGAGAGGGAATATGGGTTCAAAATTTTCTATATAAACAAGCTATGGGAGAAGAAAAATATGACACATTATTATGTTGGCCAAATTGCTATAAGATCAACGCCACATTTCATTGTTGAAGCAAAGGAAGTGATTGCACTAGCATGTTTTCCATATTTCTTCTTAGCAATCCAACATCTTAGTGAGAGCAGAAGATTCCACCATTGGATATTCTTCACACTTATTTTGAGAGAGAGGATAAGCTTGCAAAGAGACAGGGGAAAGGGCCTGCTTCCTTTCTAAGGATTTTGAGCACCATAGCTAAAATTGTTCTCTAAAAGTGTTTTTATTATTCTATTGTATTGTTCTACCATGAGAAGTCAATAAAGGGAGTGTTTTTCCCTTATTATGTTGACTTGTTGCTCCATTGAGAATTATTTTGTATTTGTCTCTTTTGTTTAATTATATGTGTGTATATGCATTGTTTTCACTATTTACAATGCTTTGTTTTGTTTAATTTTGTAAACTAACAACACCAACTATATTTGTGATCCTTTGCAGGGAACAACCAATTGTTAAGTAGGTGTTATTTGGTACTCCATTGCCACAAAAACACTAACATAGAATTGGCGACTCCACTGGTTTATTTTCTTTGTTGTAACGGTTGTTTTGCAAGACCTCCTCTCTGCATTTTTAGGATCTCTGGGACCTATTTTGAGCCTCAAACTCTGATTTTTCATTCTTTGTTCTCGCATGTGCATCTTTTCCTCTGACAGATGTGTCACGATGCGTCTTTGTTGGATAGACACGGGCGGTCACCAGAAAGCAAGAAAAAACCTTGTATTTTATTTTTCTCAGGTAGTTGGAAACATTTAGTGAATTTCCTTCACCTCATAATTATTTTAATTCTCTTCTCAGTTTTCCTAATTGTTGTGCTAACGTTAATTAGTGTAGCAATTAGATAATTTTTATTTTTATGTATATTTTCAAGAACACGCATAACTTAATTAGGGAGAAGAGTAAGTGGCCAAATTCCACATATATTTTTCTAACTATTCTGCTAATTTTTTTTGAAAATCACATAGTTGATTAGTGAAGGAGTAATTGACCCATCATCCACAAATATTGTTACTAAACAAAGTTATTTTTATTTTCATTAGTTTGGGACTAGATCCAAGTGTTAGTATAGAAAACAAGTAAAATTTTCTTCCCTTGTGCCTTTAGGCGAACCTGGGTTTGCATATGAACACTTTCTCAAATCATATGAGTTTCCCACCTCCCTTTAGTTCCACATAGTGTAATAGGAAGGAGTGTAAGCGGCCCATTATCCGCACATTATTTCTCTTTTCATGCAAGGAACAATTAAAACTTAGTGTAATTAGAGAGATGTATTAAAGGATCATTGCATATCCACATATTATCACATTTGTATGTTCACTTCGCCACACTCTAATTATTTTTAAGCTTTGTATAAGAAGGAATCCGGTTCACGGAGATTGTTGTACTTGGCTTACCTTTTCTTACTAACTCACACCCTAAGAAAATTGAGACAATTAAAAACAACCATAACTTGAACCAACTAATTCTCCCCAGATGGGTCACAAAAGAATTAATATTTCAGGTTAGGACCATTGGGGGTGTTAGTGTCAGAATTTTCATTCTTACATCAGTGATCAAAATCACTCTTCTCATATTCATTTTAGGGGTCCCACTCAAAAATTGTTTATCATTCCATTAGGTCATGCAAAAATTTGATTCACTAATGGTAACCCTAGTCATAAAACCTCACTCTCCCTCAAAAAATTCACATTTTCTGACCCATCTTCATGTCTTACTGAGCATAAAAAAATCTTAAAATCTCATTTCATTATGATATTATGTCAGTCAAATTCAACCATGGAGTCAAGTCATCCAAGATCCCATTAGGTCAATTAGGTTTCATTTTTCAAGGTCAATAAATATGCCATTTCATCTCAATAAGGTCAGCAAAGGTGTGAGAGCGACTTACATAAAACTTTCTCAATCATCTGTATAGGATTTATCAGCATGTAAATATGATTTTTTAAGTTGTAATTTTGGTTTTTGTAATATTCCAAAATTAGCATGCAACTAATTGGAATATTGATTTTTGTTTTTATCACCTATCAGTTGAATAAGTGCGTAAGGAGGCCCATGCATATTATAAATATGAATAAAATCCCTCATAATGTGGAAAGAGATTATCATAGGAGCTGGATTTCACACCCTCATGTGTGAAAAGGGACATTTGCATGTGGACAAGGTCAAGTTTGACCAAGTCAACAACGCTGGAATAGAAGGTGGAGATCATCTATGGAGACAGCGCAGTGATAGTGGGAGGAATATTCCTTGGTGGAGGAAACCCTAATGAGTGGTACCCAAGGTGAGAGGGATTCCATTTGTATAAAAGGAGGGCAAGGCAGCCATATCAGGACATGTTATGGATTATTGATTTTGTGGTTTGTATGACTATTGTGCATTCTTCAGTTGTTTAGTTGAGATTGTTGTGCTGCTTAGCACAAGGTATTCCTGTTTAGGAATTCCATCTCCTTTCTTGAGAAGCCTCTTGGGGGATATTTGCACTTAATTTCTCCACATTCAAGCTTGAGGCCAAGCTACCTCCTTCAAAAATAGCACAGTTTCTATTTAGAGTTGGGTTGTGTTGCAGGGTGTTGCAATGGAGGGTTGTTAACACCACTTCCGAAGCTAGTTTTTCAGAGGAGGAAGCATTATTCCCTTTGGGACATCAGTGAGGAAGATTCTGGAGCAGATTTCACATCTTGGCACTTGGCCAACATATTTTCCATCTCCTACAATGCATTATCCCTCTATGACTACGTTATTTCAGTGAGAAATTGCAGTGAGGGGTTGCAGTGTTTGATTGGAGGGTGAGATCTTCAGTAATTGGATCAGCCTTTCACATGAAGGATCTATTGGAGGAGGTATATTCATCACATGTATCATATTTATCCATCTCCATCCAGTTAGTGAGTTGCAGCTGCTATTTAGTTCTAGGACTGCATTCCGGCATTTTGCACTTTTTTTCATATTTCATGAAATCCTTTCCGGATTGTCTTGAAATTGTGTTTGGGAGATTAGATCTTCACTCCCGGAATTTTATGAGCCATATAGTTTCATATATATGTATTGACACTTCCCAGCAACAATTCTACTTAATAAAATTGCGTTGTCATAGCCTTGGACACTTGTTGTGTAACAATGATCTCATTTTCCATGTACATGTTTTCTTGAGGCTGATTTTGTCTATCTTGAGTGACTCTTTCCTCAAGATCTTGTATACATTTGCTACTATAATACTAATATGATGGCTATATGTTCTTCTCACATTTTATGAATTGATTTATCACTGCTAATTCCATTATTGTTTTCATGTATTTCTACTTTCCCATTTTGGGATATTACAGTTTTAGAGTATGATTTTCATACCAAGATGTAATTTTATTCAAAACAGATATGTAATTTATTTTTAATTTTTCTGTGATTTTATGCTCATAATATGTAATAAGTTATGTCAAAAGCTGCCAACTCAAAACTTCACATGCCAAACTGAAGAGAATAAAAATCAAATGAAAAGTGCCAAACTCCAGCAACATCATCCTGCAAAGAAGAAAAAAGCAAAGGAAAAGGGTAATTAGAAAATGTTTTCAAAAAGGAAAAATGAACATTAGAAAAGTGGGTTTTCCCATCTAGATTCAAATTCACTTAAGTATTTATGACTCCTTGACATCATTTCAAATTTATTTGTCTCCTCCAAACACCAAGCAAGCACTCTAACACAGCAAAATTTCGAGTTTCTGGGAAAAATTGGTAAAATAAATTGAGCAGAGGGTGCAAATGCTAAAGGCAAGGCGCAAATGCATATTTGAGGGCGCAAATGTAGAGTTGACGGCACAAATGCAGAGTCGAGGGTACAAATTCTCTGTCGAGGACGCATATTCTCTATTGAGGGTGCAAATGCCCAGGAAGCCCTAGAAACACATTTAAGTGTCAAAACAATCATCTACAAAGCTTCATCAAGCCACTCAGCAACCTCCAGCAAATGAGTAAGAAACTAATTCCATTGAATACCCTCTTTAGCAATTTCATGTGTTAAGTGTAGTGAATTTTAAGTTACAAATTGGTGTTTGAATTTGTTTAAAACCCTAGTATTCCATTTCATTTGTGAAAAATCCAAAATTTCACTCCCTTACACCCTTATAACCTTCCCATAATTGCAAATACACATTCCCAATACCCCTATTTTTCAAAATCCCCTTTTCCTAAACCTTTCTCCCAAAACCCTAAGCCCTAAGTGTCACATTTTCCTAGGCTCCCAATCTCCAAATCCTATCCTAAATCTCATAATATTACTACTCCCTATCCCTTACCCCATTTAATATATCCCTAGCAACATCTCCCTCATTTTCCCTTTCCCATTCCCCATTCCCCATTCCTTAAAATATATTTCACACCATCCACTTCCCCATGGTTTTGATAAAAAAACCATGGAAGAAGAGGAAGAAAACACATCATTCAGTGAGGGAGAGGAAATAGAGGAGAGGAGGCCACATAAAGGTGGAAGAGTACTCAGACTTGAACCTGCCAGCACTAGGGAACTCTTGGTTTCTCCATTGACTGTGACATGCTTCAAACATGTTGGCTGTTATGATTTTTGTGAGAAAATTCAGAGGGTTAAACACCATCCCATGCTAACTAGACTTTTCATATCAAGACTCCATGACAACCAAGTTACTTTAGTTGGAGTCACTTTTACTATATCAACTGTTATTATTTCAGCTTCTACAGGGGTCCCAAATGTTGGGGAGAAGTGGTTCAAGAAAAGTAATTTGAAGAAACGGGACTTTGAATTTTTCTTAAAACCAAGACACCAAAATCAAACAAAGAGGTTGTTTCCTTTTTCTCACCTCCTAGACATATATGCACCAATGATGAAGATAATCATGAAATAATTTTCATGTGAAGGTAGATTTTCAAGGCTTTATTCCTATCACATCCAGCTTTTAATGCATTTCACTAGAGTAAGGATGCTTAACATACCCTACTATATTTTCCGTAGCATAGAGAAGATGGCATAGATTGCCCAGAAAAAGGAGTATGAACATCAAATGAGAAGTATATTCCAGCATTCCCTCATTAAAATCATAGTCCTATACCATCTCAATCAATTAAACATTGCATGGAGTACTTTCATATCCAATTCCATCTACTTAGCATGCACAAAATTTCCTTTCATCATCCCAACCATCCACTTCCATCCCTCCATCTCAGCCCATAGCACATTCATCATCATCAGATCAATCCCCTTCACCTCCTTCATCTCCATCTCATCATGACATTGGCTCACCTAGCAAGATTGAGGACATTTAGCCTAAGTGGGCTAGTATGGTTGAGGTTGAGCCATTGTCAAAAACCTAACAGAGAGGCTACAAGAATGTGTTTGCTCCACATAGAGTGGAAGGGGCCATGCCTTCTACAACAACAAAGCAAGTGAAAAAAGGTAAAGAAAAGGTGATAGAGGTAGTCATTCATGATGAGGAGGATCTTCATGAAACAGAATAGGAATTTTAGCTTGTTTACCTAGACGAGGATGAAAATGACAAAATAAATAATGCAACCATCAAAGGAAAGGATGTCAAGATTAAGGAGCTCCAAACTGATCTAGACACGACCATATATTTCATAAACTTTCTTGAGCAAGAGAATGAGCAATTGAAGACTAAACAGGTCATTGATGAGGTCAAGTGTATCATTGCTCATAGGGAGGAAGAAAAACCCAAAGTCATGCTAGATGAAACACTTGAAAAGTATGGCTTGCTTGATGAAAAAGAGGAACAAGTACCAAGAAAGAGACCTAGAACTAGAGGGCTGAAAAGAGCTCTACCTCTAGATAGACAAAGGGAGGTTGAGCTTGTTGATCATCTAACCCTAAATGAGCAGCTTTCTATAGTGATCAGTGAAAACAGGGAACCATGGCTTGATAGAGCCAATCAGCACTTGGAGAAGCTTCTAGCAAAGGCTAATAAAGACAATGAATTATTGAGGAGGAAAGTTAAACACCATGATCTGAAGGAGAAAATTGCAATGGCCAAGCTCAAAAGAGCCAATGCAAAATTGAAGATTTAACCATGGAAGATAAATAAAAAATTATACATACTTGTTGAGGCTTCCCTCCAAGCCTATTCACATCATTATCAGACATTCTACCAATTTTGAGGCATTTTTAAACTTTTTTGCAAAATCTAGGAATTTTTGAGTTTTTCTAAACATGCATTTAGTAGAAATTTTGCCATTTGCGCAGTGCCCTAGGCGCTACACAAATGTTTGGGGAACTTTTTGAGGGAAATAAGGCTACCATTAGATTCCTAATGTCAAATTAATTCCATAAAACCGTGTTTCTAGCCTTGGTTTTCAGATTTGACAAGTGAAAAAGGTAAAAAACAAGCTAAAGATCACATTTCTTCCCATGTTTTGACTTAGGCGCTGCGCAAATACCAGTCTTGGGAGAATAACATTTTTAAGGGGAGAATGACATTTTTAGGAGAAAATTGACCTTCATTTTAGAAACTGAAGGCAGATATGGAAAATAGACTTGAAGGGCTTTCCAACGAGCTATCCTGGGCCCAATTTTGACACTAGAAAGGCACCCAAAATCAGGCTGCAACATGGAGGGCGCAAATGAAACAGTTGAGGGCGCAAATGACCATTTTGCTAATATTTTGGGAATTTCTCTGAAATTTTGACTTTTCTTCATAAAAACATGTTTCTATCTACGTAATTAATGATGGAAAATGTAATAATTCTATGGATTAGTTACCTAGGGGTATATTCATTGGGTAAAATTTATCATTGATTCAAAATGAATCAGTCTGAATGTAATCAGGAATGAGTCACCTAGACCATCCTACGCTTCAGCTTTCAGTTCAGTACTTTGTGGATATCTTCCTCACCTCATGGATTTGACCCCTGAGGATGAGTGAATTTTTTTTTTATGTCTATTTATTCCCTTTCTTCACTCTTATCAAGGGTTGGAATCAGTTTGGATGTTAGCTTATTGATAAAGGAACTATTGTACTCAGTTTTGGCCAGTTAATAAAGAAGAGTTGCAACTATTTTTTGGGATACATGTGGTATGATTTTTATCATTTTTTTCCTTCAGTTTAATATGTTAGAATGTGTTTTATTCATGTTCATTACATCTCTATTGTATGGTCTCTTGCAAGTTGATGGGCGGAGCACATGCTTGCTCATGCTCTATTTTGGGAAAGTGATCATAATTTGTCCATTTTCCTCTATTTAGGAAGAATACATCTCCCATGCTCTTGATAGCTTCTCATCAGTCTTAAAACCATCTCATCACAATCATATTTTAATTGGCAAGCCTTATGCCTACCTTGCCCCATTGAATCCCTGCAACCCTATCTCATTTTCCCTGACCTAGCTCCCTTGACCTAATTTCTTCATTCAGTGAAACCCAACCCAAATCAAATAAAAAAAAACCTTGCACTCATATCTAGCCTAAAAAACTCTAATTCCTTCAGCCCTCTTAGTTCTGATCTTATGGAGATAGCCCTCTCCGACTTGGTAGGGACAGCTACCAAGCCAAAAGTTTGGTCTGTGGTTACCTCTGTTGGGATTCCTTCTTCAGCCTTGGGAATCTGGTGGAGTGATAACAGGGGGTAGTAATACCATAAGACGCCATGGTCATGTTACATCTAAGAAACATAGAATTTGACTTCTAGTGTGCTTAAAATCCTTCAATCATCCCACGGAAAATAATACACGTGCATAAGAGAGACCTGATTCAGAGGGGGTTTGGCTTAGGTACATTGTGTGTGGTACTCTTTGGGGCTACCTAACCCATCTAATTCCTAGTACTGGTAACTGAATACCAAGAAGCTAAAGACTCAAATTCTCACATGGGACGAAGGTACTTTAGTGGCCAAAATCTAGGGCATCATTTCCCTATAGGTGACGGTGCAAATAGCACTTGATCCTCATTTCCATTACCTTGGGTTATTATTTAGTTGATGGAATTCATCACGAGTTATTTTGGGACGTTTCCCCAGGACCCATTAGAATATCTCTCCAAGGCCCAATTACTTTCAGAGTGGCAAGGTTGATCAGGTCTACATAAGATTTTTTATCATACGCAAACAAACAAAAACCATTTTTCACTTGATTGATAAGATACCTTAAATCTAAAGGAAAATCACCTTTCCATTTTCTCTTTGTTTTATGTATGTGATTACATTGCATTGATATAGATTTTCTTCCCTCAAAAATAAAAATTAATTTACACACTAATCGGCACCATAGGGAACCCCATGGCTCTCGGTTGATCTAGACGTTTATAAAACCTCCCCCCATTACCGAGAGGTGTGTCAGTCCTCCCACCATTTAGGCGTAGAGGATTTCACATCACCACCATTATAGGATCTTCCCTTATCGGGGTAACTTTTCTCAAGACCTCTCCCCGAAAAAATACACCTTTCACGACCCTGCAAGGGTAACAAGTCGCTACCTCTTTGGGGAGCCCACATACAACTCCTTCAAATAGCCCCAGGAGCACCCACCAAGGTATTCCTCCTCTAGCCTCCCCACAGAGGACCGCTTTGCATATATTTGTTCAAAATCATTCCGCGATGGTGGATAACTCATAAATACCTTTCTTACCTTCTTTAAATCTATCATATTTAAGCAAGTTAACGAATGACCCAGTTACACATGGCCTAAATTGGCTAGCTCTTCCCACCAATATCCCTTCTGACATTCTAAAATTTGAAGGAAAGCAAGGGGAATACCCAGGAAACTATGTCATGACTTTTCACCTATGGTGTTCGTCGAATAGTATTGCAGATGATACTATTTGGCTACAACTATTTCAACGCACCCTTACATGGCCTACAGTGAAATGGTACATTGACCAGCCTTTTGCATCACATGGAATATTTAGTTCTCTAGCTACAACATTCCTAACATTCTTCTAGCTCCTGATTTTGCCAATTTAGGCCTAGAAATTCTCACCCACTTCAAACAAACACCTGTATACACATATCAGATCATATCCATGAGTTGTGGAAATTTCGTAGCTTGTGTAAAGCACATTTTGAAGATAGATTCCTCTTGGACTTATTTTTTAGATCTTTCACATCTAAAATTTCAAAAGACGTGGAAAATTCATCCCCACGTAATGAGGAAGAATCCATTAGCAAAGCTCAATAGCCAAAGCTTATATACACCTAGGTTGTATATATCTACCATGTTCTTCCAAATGCCCTGCACCTGAAAATTTATAAAGAGATACCAGGTGCATATAATGTTGTTGATGGATTGATAGGGTCCTTAACCCAAACTCAACCCAGCAACACTTACCAGTATCCTGGTTACTTGTTTAGTGGTTAATCATTTTATACTACTCAAAATATACCATATACATGATACCACCCTAGTCAACTTGCACCGTTACAGAATGCGTCTAGCAAGGTTAACCAATATCATGCCCCATAGGGATTACCATATCCTCCCCTACAAGGAACCAGTACTCATCTAGGAACATGGGCATAAGGTCCTCATCCCATAATGCATATACAAATCAGGGACAAGGAAACTAATATTCTTTTTTCCCCGCGCAATAGCAAAATATCCCACAAACACAAAAAAATGTAGGGCTTAATTTAGTGCAACGCTTCCATGCTCAATAGCAACAGTAATTTTACCAGGGGAACACAAACAATCCACCTAATTTTTCTAAGAAAAAACCAAAGAGAAAAACAAAGCGAGAACCTAGACAGGGGGAACCAATCAGCAACACCCCCGATGAATATAGGTTGGGGGGAACTCCAATCGGAATCAGAACTAGGAACAAACCAACAAAAACTCGGAAAGGAAAAACAAGACCACTAGTCTTAGGAAAAATCATTCGTGTACCATATGTGGGGAATACGACCATTATACCCACCATTGTCCTCAACTCCCCGAGTTGAAAAGGATTCAAGATAATAGGAAAAAAGGAGGGGAAAACCAACAAACTATAGTAATGCAGGAACCTTTCCCCCATCATGGATTGGTTAATACTCAACATCATCAAAGACCCCAGCAAAATAACCCTAGAGGGAACCCCCATAAAAACTCTAATCACAATATTTTTATGGCAGGAGAAGAAATACTCCTACAAACGTGAAATATAAATTATGAATCTCCCCTAGAGACCAACCCATATACCTCAAGTGCAACCATACCTATAGCACCGTTGACCATTCCTTGGATTCCTATAAAACATATGCCAAAAATGGCAAAAGGTGCCTTGAGTTGCATAGGACATAATTCAAAGGTTGTTCTTAGCTAGATCATATTCAATGACTTGGCTCAATCTCCTTCAGCTATGTCAGCATTAGAAGTCCTACAATCATGCCCAGCTCAACAGAAATACCTACTTTCTGCATTAGGTGCAATCGACCCTTCCAATTCTTAATAGTTTTCGACTAGAAAAAGCGACACCACGACTCCCTTATCTAGTCATCTTTCAAATTCCAGTTTCAATTCAAAACATCACAATTCATCGTTGCATCATGGACGAAGTAGCATCCAAATGTATCATGTCAAAAATTGTTTGGCATTAGTTAGGATCTATGGAATTCAAACCATCTAACATCATGCTTATAGAATATGATGGGTGCCCTTCCGCCCCTGTAAGTCTAATTCAATATGTACCAATACATCTCACTGACAATATTGTGCTCATTGACATTGAAGTCTTAGATGCACAGTTGGATTAAAACATCCTTCTTGGACGGAGTTATATGTATACAATGACTGCGGTATCATCCTCTATATTCAGAGTAATGATCTTCCCCCATAAGGTGAAAGTTTTTACTATCAACCAACTCATGTATTAGGATAAGAAGTTAATAACCACCCTTGACGGCGTTCTACCATATGTAGAGTCTTCTACTGAGTTGGTTACAACATACATAGATTTCATGCCCAGTCAATTCAAACCATCCACTCTCCTCAAAAAATAACCCAGAGAACCCATTGTGTTTCCAGGGGAAGCTCCAACAACTTCAGGAGTTGTGGTGTGCATGATGAGTTCATCAAACACCCAACCCAGTCAGGAACCAGTGCCTGATACCATGAGTGTTGCTGCTACCGACTCATAATTCCTCCCATATGTCATTATCCAAACCCCCTTTTTATATCCCTCACCTAGTTTGGTCTTGCACCAAGTCGTGTCAACACTTAAATTTCCAAACATGGCTCTTGCAATAACCATATGGTATTATGTGTGAAAATGCTAGGATCTAGATATGGAATCCCTACTGTGACAAACTAAACTACTTCTCCTAATTGTAAATTAGATTTAACAAGCTATTTACAGATTACTTCAGAAAATATCAAAGTAGTTACTGAAGCATCCTTCACTTAATTAAATTACATGTGAAAATAGTAAACTGAGCAATAGAAATAACACACACACAAGACATTGTTATTTTTGGACAAACATCCCCAAAAAAACCCAATACGAGAAAGTCAGTGCAACAGATCTAAGGGTTTTATTATTAAGCAACAGTAATATCTAAATACATCACTGAATATCCCTCTAGATAATTCAGTTAGAGAGAATATGATGAACGAAAGATCAGTAAGGCTACCTCACTCTATCACCAAAAATATCAGTTGATCCGGCCACTCAATGATGTGCCTCTGACATGCTTTGTGTTTCCTCTACCAAGTCACAGCGTCAACCCTCTTGGGCACTATGTCACTCAGCCGGTGAATCGCTCTGCTCCACATAAATTTTTATCTCCGCCTCCCAGTCTCACACCCCGACTTTTGGCTTCTGAAATCGATCTTTCAGCAAACACTCAGATTTCCTCTGGCCCTCTATGTAACCCTGTGTGGCTCTGCGTTAGCCTCCTCGGCTCTGCGTAGTCGTTGTTGAATCTCTCTCTACCCTTCTCTGTTGATGATTCTCAGGTTGAGAAATATTTCTCTCTGAATATTGTCTCTTCCCCTCACTGCAATGAAGAATCACTTAGATATGGTTTTTGTCTTGAGCACTACTCACTTCAGAAAATCTAATCACTTGATCCTTTCGGTGCATCTCACAAATGACCCTCAAGTCTTCCTTTATATTCTTCTAGTTGAGACTTCAACGGTCGAGATTAGATCTCCAATAAATGGCTAAGACTATATTAGACTTGATATGATTTTTCTAGAAGTTTCACCCACAATTTACATTAATACTCATTAATTATTTTAATTTCCTAAGCTAGACTTAGAGTCCTTATTAAAAATAATTATTTTTTCCTATAAAATTGTTTATTGGTGGAATTTCCCAAAACAATTTCTCGGTTATCTGTAATGCATGTGTTCAAGCCTCTCCACAAAGTTTGAGACTTAGATCACATTTGATGCTATCATAAATCAACACTCCCTCTTAGCAAGGAATGTGCTCTAACATATATGCCCTGCTACACATTTCTCTCACTTTGAAGCATCTCCCTCTGCATTGATGATGTCTGACATGTTGCCCATCAATCACTGTGTTGCTTTTGTATTGTACTATTGTTGACCCTGCCACGATCAACACTGCATCCGTACAGTAACTCCCTCTCAAATGATGCATCTGTTGCTAGCATTGCCACTGCAACTCAATTTTTGAGAGAAGCAACTGAAAAAAAATCATGAATATGAACAAGTGTTCAGGATGCATCTTGATGTTGAAACT
This sequence comes from Pinus albicaulis, assembly GCA_034641835.2. Lineage (NCBI taxonomy): Eukaryota > Viridiplantae > Streptophyta > Pinopsida > Pinales > Pinaceae > Pinus > Pinus albicaulis. The sequence continues at coordinate 1,132,254,362 of CM076579.1, forward strand.
ATAACTGCTACTAGACCCACATTGTCCCTCTGAAGCACTGCGATGTTGCTACTCTACACTGCGTCCCTTTGCGATGCTACAACTCAACTCTGCTTCAATATATATTGCATCTGTCATTTCTGCACTCTTATGTACTCATTGAAAAACTCCTCCAACCTGCTACTACTGATCTTGAGCACCCATAGCAAGGTATGATCCAAGATGTGGAATCCTCAAGGATCTCGCCCAACTGAATTTCTTGCAAACTTACAACTCAATGTCACCCCATATCCCTCCTGGAGATGCGTGGGCACTCATTATGTTCTCATCCTCATCGATATTTGTGGTCGCAGCCTTTGGATCATGCTTCTCATCCTTGTCCTTTGGCTTCAAAGGACACTGGGAAGTGTAGTGACCAAGTTCACCACACTTGAAATACTTGATCTTCGAGATGTCTTTCTTACGTCTTCGCTGCTCCTGCTACCCTTTGGATGCAAAGGCTGTATTTTCTTCCTCCTCCTACTTCACCTTTGATCCACTTCCACTACTACTACTTATCTTAAAACCATTTAATCTTTACTAATAACAAAACTCTTTAAATTTCCTTTAAATTATAAATGAGCATGAACAAGAGAGGATGAAATGATAGTGAAAAACCATTAACAATATGTTGTAAATCACAGAAACTATTATCTCTAGTTTTAGAAGAAAATGGTTGCAAGAAATTACTTAAGAATAAAGGAGCGCATTATTAAGGAAATTTACTCTAACTCACAACTGTAAATTAGACATCAGCAACTTCATTACTTTATTCCAATAGAAGAGGCATACATAAGATGGAACAGGAGGAACTCAACACATTCATCAATTGCTGGAAAATTGTCTGAAAATCTTTATTAATTTGATAAATACAAAGTACAAAATGCCAAAACTTATGAGGCCCAAAGTCTAGAACCCGGTTTATTTCTTAAAAGATTCTTAAATACATTATTATAAAATGGATAGTTATGTAACTGTCAACTTCCTAAACTGTTTTCTTTGATTGTTACAATAAAGTTAGAAAATTAAAACATCTGTAGTAAAACAAAGTAAATTAAATTTGAAATATCATTTGATCATGAGGTGGCAATGGCATGAGATCTTGGAATGGAATAATTTCCTGCATCTGCGTCATTAGCTTGCGAAGACATCCATTCCTTTCATTTTCTCCACAATTCTACATTCGGGCTCAGACAGTTAGCAAGCTTGACATGAGCCATTCTGAAATCTTTGATCCTGAAATATGGGGGTCTTTTTGTAAACAAGGTTTTCATCATCCATGATAGTTGAAAGTATTTACGCAAAAAATTCACAATAGTGGCTCCCTTCAGGATAGTAGTCTTTTCATACATTCTTCGAATCTTACTCTTTGACTCAACCAGCAATGTTTCAAATGTATCCCAAGGGATAAGATTTCCTTTCTGGTCCCAACAGGATGGCAAACCAGCTCTAGTTATTTTATCAAACAACACACAAAATATTAACACTGCTTCTTTGACTTCCTTTAGCTTTTTATCTATATTCTCCGTGTATGAATTCTTCATGATCATTTTGTTAAACTCTAGCACACATTGATTCATGTCTTCAATTCCAAAATCCTTCAGTTCTTGATCAGTTTTAGAATTAATAAAATCAATCAATCTCTTGGCATATAAGGCCATGTTTTGCAATTTCTCTTTATTTGCAACAATAACACTTTCCAAGTCCCTCACAATACTCTTTTATTCCCAAACAATGATCATTAAATCCAATATTTTTTTGACAACATCAATGATTTCATTCCAAATAATATCCCTGCCTTGTATAAGGGACATATTTCCCTTCACTTTTTCTTTCATATCTTTGATCTCCTTATAGGCATTCTGACAGCACTGCTTATATTTTTCTGCATTATCCTTTGTCATATGTAATTCATTATCTATAACATTGAGCACTTTATAAGCTCCTTCCAAATCTCTCTGAGCTTTCCTTAAATCCTTTTTTTCCAATATTAACTCAGTTGATACTTGAGTTAATTGTGCAGCAGGGTCTTCTGAATTTGATGAAATAACTATTGTACAAACATGAGAATCAATTATTTTCTACAACATCTCACCTTTATCTTTCAATTTAGAAATTTCTCGATCCTTAGCCAATAGATCTTGCAACATCTGCTCTTTCTATGTCTCTACTTGGGCTACTTCAGTTTCCATAGGATGCTCACCTATTGGAAGCTTAAGCTGCTTCTTCAAACTTTGAATTTGAGATTTAGCAGGCTGCAACATTTTCTGAATTTTTGATCTGTCTTATGGATCAACACCAACTTTAACAATTATTTTCTTCAATTCCCCATCATGTGTGGAATAAGCTCTTGAGTTAGCTTTTTCCAACTTCAATTTTTTTATCACTTTTCTAAACATGTTTTCATCTTTAGAAACTGTTGAAGTGGTCTTATTCAAATCATTAAAAAATAACTATCATGTTTGCATATGTAAATTAATCTGATCAGGAAGAGAAATTCTCTTAGCATCCATTGTTAGGTTAACAAATTTGAAAGAAGCAGTAGAAATAACATTCATAATTGAAGGATGAGACAAATCTATCTACAGATGATCCTTTTTTAAGTCTTTTGTTGTCAATAATCTTGTCTGCTCAAGGGAAATTTGAGCCTCGGACTGAGACTCAATGTTTTCTCTTATCCTTATTTATTTCTTCAAGTTGTGAGAAAACTTGCTTAATGTTTGACAGATTCATGACTTGTACCCTATAGAAGAGGAGATGAGGGAGTGCAAGAGATATCTCCCAATTGCAAGGCATTTGCAGGCAAAGCTAAAGATCTTCCCTCCTTCATGGCCTTTACCTTATTATATTCCCTTCCTGTATAACTTTCCAAATCAGTTACTTCCTCCCTTCCTCTTTTAATTCCCTTTTCATTAGGTTGAGGGGTTTCAACCTCCATCTTCTCAGACACAAAAAATTTTCCTCCATTTTCCAGCTTCTACATCTTTGGCCTTGATTCATGAATAAATGCAAAATATACATTCTCCACTCTCTGGTTAGAAATCACATGGTATCCCAAAGTGCACCCAGACCTGCTCAAATAACATGTTTGTTGCTTCTTGTCCTTTGATAGTATTTTTACAAGGCATAATAATGGACATCTTGCTTAATCTGTAAACTACCACAAAGACATAGTCATTTCCCTTCCTAGTGGTTTTTTTGATTGCCGGCTTGCAGGGGAACCTTTTAAGGTTGGCTTTATATCTTTAAGGTTGGCTTGATAGAACAAGAAGACTAGCTTAAGCTCAATCCAGCTTCGATTCATTTTGACTTCTTGCGGGGGGAAGAGAGAAATCGAGAGCAGAACAGATACAGCGAGTTTACCTATCTATGGGTCAGAAGCCCATTTCTTCTCCAATGACAAATGCATGTCAGTCAGGACTTTGTGAGCAGCTTCAAGGGCCTATCTGGTGTTTAAAATGAATGGCCCTACTGTTCTAGGTAGTTTAAACATATGACCTTTCTTCACTGGAATAAAATGGACCTTGTCAACATTAACACCTTGCCTGATGAACTCCAAGGAAAACAATCTCATGGGAACAAATACATGCAATCTAAAAGTCTCTATATCAACTCCAAATAATATAATTTTAGTATTTTATTCATGATAAAAGCAATCCCTATTTCTCACATATTTACTTAACTTCAAAAAGGACTGAGCTTGAGGCAATAATCTTGGTTCAGACACTCCATTTAAAATTACATATACAATGGGAAGGAAAGAGGAGGAAAATTCAAATAGTCCTTCATTTCCCACCTCCTTTCTCACCAGGTCTATCCAAAAGACCACTGACTGATTGTTCTTATTTACATCAACAATATTCAACCCCAACTGAGTAAAGCTATACATGTTACTATAAAGAAACAAATATGTGACCAAAGAAGGAAACTTGAAACTGTTAGTGATTGACAAACTCATAAACTGATTATTGATAACATTCTCCAGATAAGTGGGAATATCCAAAATTAATCCTAGCTTCATCATTAAATCAAACATTACCAGAATTGACTTATGTACCACCATGCCATATTTTCTCCCTAGGAATTTTGCCAAAATTTAAAGAATTGGTCATACATCTTCAGCAAAGGTACTTAAAGGAAAAATATTTGACTCCAACGAGAATTTTGCCTTTTCAGGGAGGAGATAAAATACAATTTGGGTAAATTCATGCCTTGGCAATTCCTAAAAATATGAAGAGAGGAATTTATCAGTGAAACTCACATATGACTCTACATAAGGGTAAAAAGTGATTGCCTTTTTAACTGAGCTGACACCTGGAGGAAATTTTCCCCCAATTGGTTATTGACAAAGCATTTCTGAGGGTACATGGCAGAACCCAACCGATGGATAAACTCTAGAAACAAGTAGGTTTGTGGAACAAACACTAACAGGACTCCCGACTTAATCAAAGCATATTAAATTGGGGACCTTGCTTGGTTTATAAAAACATGAGAGGGTGCTCTATTGTGCAGAAAATATCCACAATGTTTGTTTCTTTTTCCATTAGTGGAAGACTCGGCAATGACATATTTCTTCATCATTTTGAACAATTGTATGAAAATAGTTACATGGGTTACCTGGTTGTGTCGAAGTGGATGTTGATTTGGACACTAGTACAAAAATTAGAAGACTTTAGGAGCTGATCAGGAGGTAGACATGGATGAAAATGTGGAAAAACATCCCTTTTATAGTGAAATAAAATGAATGGGTGGGAGAAAATCATATAGAAATGAATTAAATGATTAATTGATTGACATACAGTTGTAGATAATGTGGAGGGTGACGTGGAAGGTGGCATGGCTCGCTCGTTGTCGTCGTGAGGTCTGTCGACTATCTTCACTACAAGGGGACTCCATAGTATGGGCTTGATCACAGAGCAGTGCCCCCGCAAATGATCTGGGCCACACATTCCGGTCAACCGGTGGGGGTCAAATATTCTAGCGAAGGCACCCCTTCGTTAAACTCTAATCACTTTGTGACTTCGCTCACACTCCATCACGGATAAACTTTTATAATGTTGGCATCTACTAAATGAATTGCTCGTCTTTTAACCCAACGTGCCGAAGTGGTCCCGATATCCAACACATTAACTTCAAATACCACTTAGTGCCCTTTTTTCAAAATTTCATTTTGTGCATATATATATATATATATATATAGAGAGAGAGAGAGAGAGAGAGAATTTTCAAAGTACACATTCTCCTATGTACAACATACAAGAAATTTAAAACTAGCCACAACATGTGCCATCCTCCATTGATGCTCCAAGTACATCTTCCGTTGCTCGGAATATCCTTCATATTGGGTGGCCAAGGTTTCCCACATCTGCCTAGAAGTATCTTTGCTGGCTATATGGGATGCTATGTGATCGTTGACTCCATCCATGAGTAACCTTTTTTCCTTCGCTATATCAGCCTTTTACTACTTCAACGGATCTGGATCTGCAGGGACAGCTATCGTGTTTGTCACGAAAATATTGAGATCGTATTCATCTAGAATATAGGTGATTATTGCCTTCCAGATCACGTATTTGGAGGCTCCCTCCAACCGGTCCTGATCTCTAAGCCTATGAGCTGCCATGGTCATCAAAAATGTCGAATTTTCTCCTCTTCTTCCCCCTCTACGTGGAACTAGACAAGCTTACGCACACCGTGTGGAGCTTGTATATATTATGCTCAGATCTAATGCTCATAACTTGGAAAAAACTAATATTACCTAGCTAGTAACTTCCTGAGGAAGAAAATTCCCTCAATGTGTTGCTTCTACCTCTTCTGACACTTTCTACCTGGAAAAATCAAGATCTTCCTACAAAAACTACATCCCACCGGTTCTGCATTGAGGCTCTATGTTTCTCCCTCTGGCATGGTATAGTTCCGATCTGGAAGTCTTACCTCTCTGTTGACTCACTCAAAGAGAGACCTTCCCAAAAATATCATCCCTCCTGACTTGGACTGCACAATCCCTCTGGGGATTCAAATTGATGCTTTTTTCAGCTCTTTGACCACCGACTCAGTGTTGGATCTACTCTTCTTGTTTCATAATCAAGGCTTCGATACCATGTGAAAATTCCAATATCTAGATTTGGATTCCCTACTGCGACAAACTGAACTACTTCTCCTACTTGTAAATTAGATTTAAAAATTTATTTGTAGATTAATTCTAAAAATATCAAAGCAGTTACTGAAGCAGCCTTCACTTGACTAAATTACATGTGAAATTAGTAAACTGAGCAAGAGAAATAACACACACATAGGACACCATTATTTTTGGACAAACATCCCCGGAAAAACCCAATTCGGGAAAACTGATGCAACAGATCTAAGGGTTTTATTATTAAGCAACAATAATATATGAATACATAACTAAATGTCACTCCGAAAAATTTAGTTACATAGAATATGATTGACAGAAATATCAGTGACTCACTCTATAACTGTAAATATTGGCTGATCCTACCATTGAATGATGTTCCTCTGGAAGGCTTTGTTGTAATATTCCAAAACAGGAAAAGCAGAATATTGAACATAAAAATAATAATTGCAGTAATTATCAATATATTGAACATGATAAAATCATAGATCCATTTTATTATGTGTATCAACAGCAAATAAGTACAATATCTTGAGGAAAAAGTCACTAGCTAGGCAAGACAAGCCTCCAATGATCTAATACACCCAAACATGAAATGTTGATGCTACTCAAAATGTCGGAGAACCATGACAGTGTAGTCCCAATGAGTAAAACTGTAGCTGGAATATATATATATATATATATATATATATATATTCTATTGATATAATGCTCAAAAATTTTCGGGAATAGAGATCTAAGCTCCCAAGCACCTTTCCAAGACAACCCAGAAAGGGTTTCCAGAAATACACAAAATATGAAAATGATGAAATGCAGCCCTAGGGCTGAATAATTCTCTACAACTGGACAACTGATAAGAGGTGGCTGATATGATATGGAAATGGCTGATACTCCTCCAATAGATCTCCCGGATGAAGGGCTTCTCCCCTCACTCGAAATCTAACTCACAAACTAGGGCACTAAGCCCTCCACTGCAATTGCCTAATAAAATAACGCAGTTTCTGATGGATATTGTGTTGTAGGTGATGGAAGAAACTTGGCCTGATTCCAGATGAAAAAATTATGCTCAAGGACCCTCCTTGCTAGCCTCCCGGATAAAGGGCTTCTCCCTCCACTGGAAAACAAGCTCAGAACTGGATCTGTAAATCCTCCACTGCTACTGCCCTGCAAAACAACACAATCCTGAAGGAGACTGCATTGTAGATGATATTTGAAGCTTGGCCTAATGCTAGATGGTGTAAATGTAGCTCAATAGACCTCTCCTGATTAGGCACTCAAAGTCCCCTGAGGATGAGGGTGGTATTTCCGCTCGGAAACACCCTTGTGCTAAGTAGCACAGCAGACTCCACTAAATAGCTGAAGCGTGCAAGGAGTCATAAAATACCAAGACATAAAAAATAATCATAATTCCTTATATGGCTTCCATCCCCTTCCTTATATGCTTTGTGAGCTTCCTCACCCTTGGCCCCACACATTAAAGTTACTACTCTCATTGAGACTCCCTCCTACTAACACTGTGGAATCCCTCATTAACTCTCCACTACCTCCATACCAGCGATGTTGATTTGTTCAAAATTGACCCCATCCACATGCTTCAACCTCAATTCACACATAAGAGTGCTTTATCTAGCTTATAATATGATCCACGTTCACATTAGAAGTTGTTTTATTCCTACTAATTAGATTTATGGGTCTCTCCACCCTCTAATTCATCTATCTAAATCACAAAAGAAAATTTTAATATTCCAACTAGATGAAAGCTAATTAGGAATAATACATTCCTCCCCTCCCAAATGTTTCTTTTCCTCAAGAAACTTTGAGGATGAATGCTGGAAAACCTCTCCCCCTTCCCTGTTGGTACCCACATCTGATAAGCTCCTCCATTGAATCAGGTGTTCTCCCATCAGTCTGCCCCTTAGCTGCTCCTACCAAGTGTCGAAGTTAGCCAAATGACTTGCATCATTAGGGAGTAGGAGGTCTGTGGTGGCAGCCACACACTGGCCAATGTTCTCACTGAAGCATAGGACATGAAAGATGTTGGATATCTCACTCCCAATGAACAACTCCAATCCATTTGTCATTCCTCCAACCATTCCAACCATAATGATAAAAACATAATCAACATATGGAATCAAAATTAGAGATACACTGACTACCATATGAAACACCAGAGGGTGATAATAGTCCCTCAAGTGGAACCAGTGCAGTTCTGCTCCTTGCTTCCATGGAACATGATGGGGAGAGCAGATTCCCAGCCACTTTCTTACTACCCTTATTTTCTCATCTTCCTAGGGAAAGTAACTGATGTTTGGTGTCAACTGAGTACACCCCAGATAAGATATCATCTCCCCACAGACTCCTAGGAATTGGCCATTCCCATCACTGATTGTGGCTCCAAGAAGACCATGAAGTCTAAAGAGAGGCTTGCCCTCTTGTGGAGAAATGTACTGTAAATGAATGGAAAATGAATGTAAATAATTTGTTAATTAATCAATAAGTATAAAGACACAATCCTTACCATGTATTGTTGGAAAGCTGGTGAAGAGTTTTATAGATGAGCCTTCCCATCTCTCTATCGGAAAGGGAAGTGGTTGTAAAAACCTTACAAGGTGGTTTCTTTCCTCATCATTCTTCAAGAAAACCATACATCTCTTGATATGTTGGTGCGCATCCTCCTTGAGACCCTCCCATGAGAATCTCTCTCCAATGTCTTGATAGGTCCCAATGAATCTTGGTGACGAGAAAGGATAGAGTCATGTGCTGCATGTAGAATCTTCTTCTTGAGCTTAGAGTTTCTATTCAAGAAGATTCAATCTTGATAATAGATGACTCTACCCATCCCTTTATACCTCTCATATTTCACCTGTCCATCAAGCACTTCACATGTGAAGTGATCCTTCGAATACTCCACCAATAGTTGGGACTCCCAATAAGGATCTATACCCAACAATGACAGTGCTTCTGGCCTTTGTGGAAAGGCACCTGTCACTTTATTTCTCCCCTCTTTGACATGTTCAATGCCAAATTCATATGTCGAAATACTGTTAGCCTACCTTTTATGCCTCCCTTGTAGCTGCTCCTGCTCAATTAGGGGTTGAATTTTATGGAGGTTAGTCTTCACTTGGAAACTATTACCCATCCAAAACTTTCTGATTTTGGCCAATGTATGCATGAATTCCAACAACCCTCTACCATATATGGAAGATTCTTTCCTATGTGGAAGTATATTCTGACTCTCAAAGGCCATGGAGTAGCCCCCTTGCATCATGATTGTGCCATCATCCACCCCTGAAACATCACCTCTTAGTGCAAGATGCCTAGTGAGAGTTGGTAATACTGATACCGGAAGAATGTCCTTCTCCTCCTTGAGCCAACCAAAGACTCTTTGCACTGTGCTAAGCTCACCCAAGGTTCCCATCTCAGCCAGATCTATGAATCGTGCAGCTTGTTGTGAGAACTCTTTAACCAACTCCTAGTCTGGGGGTCTTCGTGGTGGAATGCCTCCAAATAATACTACATCATGGGTCAGAGTCAATTGCATAACTGAGTGGAATTATGTGTCCTTTCTCCCACTGCAAAAATCAAGCTCTATATTTTGTGCAGAAGCTATCTGAGGGGGAAAAGTGTGCATGCCCCTAATCATCTTATGCTTACCACTCTTCTTATCTACCCATTCCATCTACAAAGTCTCCCAATCTCTGGTGACTTTACCCAACGTAATTAGCCACTGCACCCCCAATATAATATTAGTGTCAAGAATGTCGACCACAAAGAAGTGATCGGTCAAAGTATATGTCCCCAAGGTTATTGACAATGTCAGAACATACTTCATACACTGCATAGTTCTAGCTCCTGGAACCAGAAATGAAAATCCCTCAAAATCATCAGTGGGTATTGGTCTCCTATGTATTAGTTGAGCATCAATAAATTTGTGGGTAGCCCCACTGTCAATCAACACTGATACTCTCTGATCTTTAATGGTACCTCAGTCTCTGAAATTCAGATACTTGGGTACTCCCCACAAAGAGAAAGGGCCCCTCCAACTGGAGAAAATGCCCCATTCCCTCCTCCTAGTGGTGGTGGATCCTCTCTTGCTATCACAGCGTTGTTGTCCCCTTCTAGCTCCTCTTCTTCCTCCTCCTCACTATCAAATAATACCTTTATATGGTGTGATTTCCCTGTTGCACATCGATGCCCTGGTGCCCATGGTTCTTGGAATGTGAAGAAAATATTCCTTCTCCTCAAGTCTCTTCGAAAATCATCACTAAGAGGCCCTTTGTTCTGGTTATCTTTTGAAGGGAGAACCTTCACATATTTCCCTTTTGACTGAAAGGGTAACCTTTTCTGAAATAGAGCCTTTGCCCATGGCAAAGCATCTTGTAAATCTCTTGCCCTCTAAATTGCATCTTGAAGAGTAGTTGGATTATTATATTTAACCAACCCATGCAGAGGCTCTGCTAGCCCATCAATGAACATATAAACTCTCCTAGTTGTAGATAAATCAGGAACCATGACAGAAAGTTTTAGAAATTCAGAGATATAGGTCTCTGGATTACATGATTGCTTGAGCTTGGCCAGCTCAATAAAAGGTTCCTTTGGGTCTCTTCAATCAAACCTCTCTACCAACCTCTGTGTTAACTCTGTATATGCAGTAACATTGGCATTCCCCAATGCATAAAGACCATGAAACCACCAATCATGTGCCTCGCCTTCAAGGTGCAGCGCTGCAATTTTGATGGCCTCCATCTCTAGTACTTGGTTCATCTGAAAGTAGATGTGTAGCTTCTCCACCCAAGACCTTGTTTTGCGCTTGGATGACCCATCAAAATCAGGAAAAACGAATCTACCCATGGTCCATTGTAGATCATTTTTCTATATGAACCCTCCACTTCTATTGTTATGTCGGGGTCTCTTGTTGTCCTTGATCTGACAAAAATCCTGAAAGTTCAGATTATCTTTTAATCTCTGAGATTGAGACGCATACTCTAGGAAATAATCTTCAAGTGTTTCTTGTTCTTGGGGTTCTCCACCTTCATTTCCCACTGCTAGGAATGTAGGCATAGTGGAGCATTGGGAAACTTGTTGCTTCATTGGTTGATCATACCAGTGATGTGAAATGTCAGAGATTTCTCCATGTAGAAACCCTCTAGGGGACTATTTGTGTCTCTCCATCCTCATCTCCTTAATTTCTCAAGAAATATATTGCATGGTTTGGAGAAGAAGCTTTGGAAAATCCTTTTCATCCTCCTCTCCTTATATAGGAGTTTTTCCTTTGTCTCCTTTGGGGTCTGTATAATCATATCCTCGGTTCCTATGAAGATACCTCTTTCCCCTTTCTGTGAAAGGCTCTTCTTCTTCTGATGACATAGATGTTGTACTACGCAAGCTGAGCCAAGGTTATGCTCTGATACCACTGTAATATTCCAAAACATGAAAAGCAGCAATATTGAACATAAAACTGAGAATTGTAGTAATTATCAATATATTGAAAATGATAAAATCATAGATCCATTTTATTATGTGTATCAGCAGAAAATAAGTACAATATCTTGAGGAAAAAGTCACTCAATCTAAGCAAGACAAGCCTCCAACGATCAAATACACCCAAACACGAAATGTTGTTGCTACTCAAAATGTCGGAGAACCAAGACAACACAATCCCAGTGAGTAAAAATGCAGCTGGAAAATATAAATATATATATTTACTGATATAATGCTCAAAAAGTCTCGAGAATGGAGATCTAAGCTCCCAAGCACCTTTCCAAGACAACCCATAAAGGGTTTCCGGAAATACACAAAATATAAAAATGATGAAATGTAGCCCTAAAGCTGAATACCACTTTGCAACTGGACAACTGATAAGAGGTGGATGATCTGATATGGAAATGGCTTATGCTCCTCCAATATATCTCCCAGATGAAGGTTTTCTCCCCTCACTGGAAATCCAACTCACAAACTGGGGCACTTAGCCCTCCACTGCAACTGCCCAATAAAATAACACAGTTGTTGAAGGAGATTGTGTTGTAGGTGATGGAAGAAGCTTGGCCTGATGCCAGGTGAAAAAATTATGCTCAAGGATCCTCCTTTCTAGCCTCCCGGATGAAGGGATGCTCCCTCCACTAGAAAAAAGCTCAGAAGTAGATCAGTCGATCCTCCACTACTACTTCCCTTCAAAAAAACACAATCCTGAAGGATACTGTGATGTAGATGATGGCTGAAGCTTGGCTTGATTTCAGATGGTGGAAATGCATCTCAATATACCTCTCCTGAGTAGGCACTCAAATTCCCCCGAGGATGAGGGTGGGATTTCCGCTCGGAAACACCCTTGTGCTAAACATCACAACAAACTCTGCTAAACATCTGAAGCATGCAATAAGTCATAAATTACCAAGACATAAAAAATAATCAAAATTCCTTCTATGGTTGTCATCCCCTTCCTTATATGCTTTGTGAGCTTCCTCACCCTTGGCCCCACACATTAAAGTTACTACTCTCATGGAGTCTCCCTCCTACTAACACTACGTTGCCCCTCATTAACTCTCCACTACCTCCATACCAGTGCTATTGATTTGGTTTAACTTGACCCCATCCACATGATTTAACCTCCATTCACACATAAGGGTGCTTTATCCAGCTAATAATATGATCCACATTCACATTAGAAGTGGTTTTATTCCTACTAAGGAGATTTATGGGTCTCCCTACCCTCTTATTCATCCATCTAAATCACAAAAGAATACTCTAATATTCCAACTAGCTGAAAGCTAATTAGGAGTATTACATATGTGTTTCCTCTGTGCATTCCCAATGTCAAACCTCTTAGGAACTGTGTCACTTAGTTGGTGAATCGATCTAATCCACAGAAATTCTAATCTCTGCCTCCCAGTGTTGAGGAGGTAAATCCCCTCTACGGATAGAGGCGATCCCACTAGCCCTAGATTGGGTCTAGTGACAATCAAATCACGCAATGATGTTGGTTCCTAGTTACGAGAAGAACAACGATCATGACAAGTAGCCTACCTCAATTCCCACGCTGCTGTTGTCGAGGAAGAAGCGGTTCTCCTCGTCCCTAGCTTGACAGATCACAATCCTTCTGTTTGCCACGTCCGGACACCTGTACACATGCAGAGAAATGACGACATACAACATAATAGTTAAAGCATGTAACTATATATCATTTAGAGAATATATAATTTGTTTCATTACATAAAAGAGTAAACACACGAATGGAACCAAAATCATAGTCGCTTATATTATAAATGACAAAAAGGGAGATTACAACCAAATGCTCTGATGCTATGATCTTCCTTTGGTGGGGCTTGCAGCGGAGCGTGTCTCAACAAAGCCTGTCAGGAATCTGGACAAAGCTCTCTCTCTTACAAGGTTCTCCTTGGCTCTGCTCTCAATATTCGCCCAGCTATAGTTTCCTTCCCACAAGTTCAGCTAGCTAAAAAATGGAGAGGGCGGGCTTTTATAGAAGGAGGAAGGGAGGTTGGGATCCCTATAATCATGGGATAGGGTCCTATTTCTTAGGAAGGTTCCATGAGAGGTGGAAAACCACTTCCTAATCAGGGAGATCCAGAGGCAAACAACCCAACTTCTTTTTGATGATTCATTCTGAGTTGGTTAGAATCAAACTTCCACCATTTATTCCTTAATAGGCTTGGCGCCAGCAAGACACAGGGACCAAGCACCAACTGGCGCGCCCAATATGGTGCTTTTTCCCCATTGGCATGAGGGATGAATTGGCTACCCGCACCAATGCCAAAACATGGATTTTTAAGGTTTTCCAGAGGAATTGTTCTTCAGGCGATTTCTTTTCCTTATGCAGAAGGATGCCACTAAGGTGTTTTCAGGACATTTTACTATTCACAGGTCACAGGAATAGTCCTCCAATGTGTGGGATGAGGGATTGCAGGGATGGTGACAAAATTTTGTGTAACAGATGCCCCCTAAATCATTAGGCCCGAGAGAGAGGGAGGGGTGAAATGCTTTATGAGAACGCGCCCAATGGAAAACTCTGCCATCGGAAAACCTGCGAATACAAATACAAATGATATCTCTGATACATGATATGTGGTATGGGCGCAGCCATCCATAATAGAGTGTCCAAAAACTAGGATCCAAGGTATGGACACAGCCATCCGGTAAATAAAGATCAGCACGTAGACTCGCGTATGGTCGTAGCCATCCAATCGAATGAGTCATGTAATAAATCATAATAATCCACAAAGAACCCACAGCCTAGATTTTTATTAGACAAAATCTAGGGTCTTGCACTCCATCTCGACCTGAACAGAGTACAAGTTCGAGCATGCAAATATGTGAGCTGAAGTCGAACATGCAAGAACATCGTCTGATTACCAGCCAATAATGAAAGTCGTTAACAGACGCGAGAGAAACCACCAATAATGACGATGGCTCTCAAGGAAAAAGAGGTACAATCCACGGAATGTGAACGGTGAGCTGGCGTTGAACACCCGCAGAATCATCCGATCGAAGGCCAATAATGAAAACCTTGCGTCGAATACGAAGAACCTGCCATTAAGGCATGCAGGCTCCAAGGTACCTGAAGGGAGTCTCTAGATAAACTTCCTGGATGATGAGTTGAAGTCGATAGGAAGCGACCTTGATCGAAGGTGGGCCATAATGTTTCCCACATCATCAACACGAGACAGAGGAACATAATGTCTGTGAATCAAGACCAACAGAGAATCAGAGGGAGGTTGCAAACTGCAGAGGCCAACTTCTCTTGAACATATCGGCAGCACGACATTGGATTTGGCAGTATTTGACATCAAGGGATCTGAGGTCATGGTGACGTGGCAAAGAGAAAATTAGTGGTCAAAAGAGATTACCCAAACCCACGAAGGCAAGTGGATCACGAGATGAGATGGTCCCAACCCGACACGAATGCAGACAAGTGCCATGTTCAAGAGTGACATACTACCAACATGACTATAATACTGGTTCCATTTTCCCCCACCATTTCTGGCGAGTACCCCAATTATTTTTTCAAAACAAGCTTGAAGGGGATAGCATATGCTTGCGATATAAGTTTGTCCTTCGGACAAATCCAACCTAGTACATTTAACGAGCCCTAGGAAGGAGAAACTCGAGTAACGTCATTACGATGAAGTCCGATGTCATCAGTTTTTTAACGAGTCTGACAAAGGAAGAACTCGGCGTCTTGTCATGTTTAGAGAGTTTGAAAAGACAACGGAAAAGAAAACTCCAGCAATCCCTTTTCGTAGATAGTCTCACAGATCCGAAAAGGTAGAAAACTATGTCTGAGAGAACCTCCTAGTCGCGATAGGCTAGGGTATTCCTTTTTCGTAAATAATCTATCCCAGCCAAAAAAAGGGGTAAACGTATACTGGATAGATGTCGCTTCGCAGCCATTTAACGAGTTCAAAACAACAAGCGTCTCGGAAATATTTTCAATTTTAGAGAGTCAGAAAAGAGCTGAAAGGTGACTCCAGTAGTGACTTTTTCGTGTTTTTACCGAGTCCGAAAAAGTATAAAATACAACTCGTATTGTTTTCCTAATCACGTGAAAACCTGTCGCTGCACAGAAAGCGAGTGTAAAACCCATTTTTCGACAAAAATATAGAAAAATATCAGAAAAATAAGTCCCAAAACCTGATTTTTATTTTTAAAAGTTATAAATATTTTCAATGGTAAAAACATATTCACTTTTTACCTCTTTACCTCTTTGCAAAGCGATAGTGAGCTATTTCCTTTGCGATCTTGAAGCGCCGATTGTGAGCAATCCAGTGGATGAAATCGGATCCCGTCTTCTTCAGGTAAGAGCCACTTCCATAAGCCATCTTTTAAGCCATATTTCATCGCTTTTAACTGTCATTTGGTATCCCTGAGGAGAGGAATTGAAAATCTAGGGCCTCCGCGATTGGCGCGACTATTCGGCATGGACCCGCGCCAACCGGCCCTTTTTCACAAAGGGCCCACGCCAGGTGGTGCAACTGTCAGCAAAACAGCCATGCCAACTGCACAACCCATCATTTCGCTCAAATTTAAAAAAAAATAGAGCCAATCAATTGTTGTTTTAAGCACCCCAAGGGATCTTACAATGTGTTTATGACCCAATTGATGTAGGTACACAGCAAAATGGTGATTGAATGGAAGGAAAGAGAGCAAAGTGAGGAAGATGAGTTGGAAATGGAGAATGAGCAGTGTATGAATGCTCTCCAAAATTGCAGTTTAAAGAAATTCTTCTTAACACCATGTCTTCGGGCTCAGCCCGAACTACGGCAATATTTGATAAGTATCTGGGATGAGGACGAGGAGAATTTTAAACTCCGAAATCAAGTACTTGAGTTGGAAGTGTCAGACGTGTACTTTATCACTGGAATGTCACGCAGAGGTCCAGTTCCTATCATGACAGGCACCAGGCCTTCTGGTGAAAACATGACAATGGTCATGGACAGAGTGTGCCCAGGGGCACAGAAGGGAACAGGTAGTGGCAAAGTCAACATCCATACTGTTCTTGACCTGGCACTTAGAGTAGTGTTGCATACTATTACGCGGGCTACAGGGTCGCAGGCACCGCACGAGGCTACCAAGACACAGCTCCTTCTTGCATCAGAATGCATGAATCCCATAGTGTTTGACTGGGCCACAGCCGTGACGATAAACATCAAACGGCAACTGACCAAATGAAAAAATACCAAGCTGAAACAGTTTGGATACGGGTCAATTTTGGTATTTTTTTTCCTGGAATGACTACCTATCTTCCAGGGCCAGGGGGCGATAGTCCCGGATCCACCATTGAGAGAGCCATGGATGGGTCGATGGGCAGCATTGATGCCCAGGGCAGGGGGCAGCCAGCAGATTTCATGGCGGCCCAAGTTCTTTGGATGGCTCCGACGACAGCTAATCATCATAGAAGACTAGCCCTATGCAGGCACTGATTTCACTGGAGACCCAGACCTTCCGCTCCCGGAAGGAGAGGACTGGGATGAGGAGATGGGTAAGACTCTTTTTTATTTTTATGAGTTTTATGATTTTTTGGTATACATGCATGTTCTAACAGCTGGTCCTATATGTATACATATGTCAGCCCAGAGAGGCCCGCCGGGATGTCACCAGTGGCGAGTAGGACCCCTCTCGCTTATGACCCTAAAGGTGAGGGGGGCGAGGGGGACGCACTTGTACAGAACCTAAAGGGGATTGCTCGTGGGGTTCTGGATTATGCTCGCCTAGCTTATGTCCCTTTATCTTACCAGAGGCACACTGTAGGGGTGCCAAGTTGACTCCACCGCTTACTGAGGCGGTTGGTGCGGGAAGTGGCGTGCTACCATGATCACCATGCTTATTAGTCGCCTAGGATTTTTATATGCATATTTTTTAGAGACATGTCATCTCCGGATGTAATTGACACAAACATGTATATTTTTTGGTTTTATATGATGCACACGTTGAAAACATTTGACATATATATATACATCTATTTCTACATGGATCTTAGTTACATATGATTATGTTTTATATGTTATGCAAATGTCTAATACAATGTTATCTAATGTATCCGCTAAATAATCTGCATAAATAACGACCCAATGAAAAATTTAAAAGTTCACAAAATGCATCACACCAACATATTTTATTTTTTCACAAGCTTAAAACACAAAGTAATGTATGCTTGAAAATGACAAGGAAAAACGAGCATGCCCCCAGCATGGTGTCTCAATTCGAGGTACATGCCCCCCAAGCTTCAGTGCAGATGCAAAGCAGATGTAGTGAAGGTTCAAATTATGAGATTTAGATTATATCAAGGACTCGAATGGAACGGGATCATGTTTCATTATTTTAACAAGGTTGACACACTTAAAAGAATTGTCCTCAAACCAACTTGTTTCATTGTTTAGGGAGCTTGACACAATAAAAGGAACTATGCTCCGACAAGCTCAAAGGAGCAGCATGAAATGAAAAACGCTCGAGACAATTAGACATTTCCCCCAGGCCAAGCATGAATGAGGAATGATGATGTCCATCGCTCCATGATAGATCTTCGAGAGACATAGTCTCTACGATAGCTTCGTCAGACGGAAAAACTTCTCTCAAAGGACAGGGCGAATCTTCATCGTCGAGCCAAGGGGATTTAGAATAAACATCAAGAGCCATGCTCAAAGGAGCATTATCAACAGGAGGAGGATCTGATGTGGCAATGATCTCACAATAATTGATTTCAACTAGGGTCAGGGGCATCGATTCTCCAAAAGAGGCAACCTATTCAGGAGAAGGGATGATCCACGGGTCATCCGACCTAGAGATCATGTTGACTTGAACGGTGTTCAGTGGTGGAATGGGAAAAATACCCATGAGAACGGGGTCCTTGAAAAAACTGGGTCCTATACAGTCAGGGGGATTAGGAATTTGATCCACGTACGGTACATTTTTCTCGGAGGATGAGGTGAAGAAAGACAACTGATCGACAGTAATAATATTGCCCTCATGTGGAAACTTCAAAATTCGAAAGAGGGTGGACAGAACGCACAACATGGCGTGGGTCCAACTGCGACCGAGTAGAATATTGTAGTTGAGTTTGGCATCAACAACTTCCACTTCAACATTGACCATCTTACCTTGCAAAGTAATCGGTAGACTCACGAGAACACCCAAGGGTTTTGATTCCCTTCCATCGAATGCCTCGAGGGCATTAGGAGATGAAGTGAGGGATGGAGAGCCAATGGCCTTACAGCAAGCAGATGACATAATCCAAGTAGAGGCACCTTCATCCACAATGGCTCTGTGAATATTGAGGTCGTTAATACCGACTTGTATAACAAGTGCGATCTAGTGCGGAAGTCGAGGGACAAAATTCTCTAGATCGAAGGCGAGAAGACTAGAATCGACAGGATCAATTCCGCTGATTGCAGATAATAGAGCTTTCCATTGGGATGGACAAATCTGAAGTACTTCCAACGCGGACATCGCGAAAGGCGCATGTGCCAAGTTCTCAACAATGTTGTAATGCTGAGCAGCATGGGCATTCGGATTATAGGAATACTTTCGGAGAACACCTTTGGAAGGTGGTTGTATAACGGGTTCAGCACTGGGCCTTTCAATCTCAAGAGGACCAGAGGTAGGTGGGGGGGGAGGGCCATCAACGACTTCCTTCCCAGTTGCCTGTCGTGATCCAGCATAATCCTTCGATTGAGTGGCGATAGAAACAGGTGTAGTACCATTCATCATGAAAAACTGAGACCCAAACGGTGCAAATGGCGAAGGCTGCTTGACCATCTGGTTCTACTGAGATGGAAACGATTCCTTAAGAACTTCCAGAGTTCCATTAGAGCCCTTAAGAAGTTGACTCACCTCGGATCGTCTAGGACAATCTTTGGTGTAGTGGTCTTCATCACAGATCAGGCAAGGGTACTTCGGTTTGCGTTGCAAACCATCATCAGCACGTGGTTTGGACGATTTTGGTTTTGGGGCATCATATTTGGCTTTTCCTTTGCCCTTCTTCTTCCCTTTGGAAGTCTTGTCCACAAGATTGGCCCGAACGGCATTGACCTCCGCGGTCTTACCAGAATCTGGAGTAGCGGGATGAGCAGAATTGCTGGAAGAATTCGATTTATGATTCCCATTAGAAGACTTATGAGAAGTCTGAGAAACGAGACCAATAACACCATCCACCAATGGGGTAGCTGGCACTTTAGAGGTCCCTGGTCGCGGGGCATCATTCAAGATGTCATATAACATGCCGGACTGGGAGTACACTAAATCAAGGTACTAGGCACGAGCAATGGCTTGTTCCTCGGTTACACATGCCCCCATAGCAATGTCTTGTGCAATATTATTGACAAAGGAGGTAGTGAACCAGTGAGTTAGAAGCTGATCAGGAATATCAAACTTGATTAGACGACGACGACGTCTCCACTCGTGAATATGATCTGAAATATGAGTGGCTTTATCCTGTTTTAGAGATGTCAAGAGATGCGTCCCGACCTCATAACGGACCAGCAACTGGAAATGCGTCAGGAATGCCATAGCTAGATTATTAAAATCTTTAAAAATACCACAGGGCAGTTCTATATACCATTTAGCAGCAGCACTGGTGAGAGTGCGCTGGAAAAGACGTAGACGAATCGAGTCATCGATCCAAGAATTCGAAGAACACCACAAGTGGTATGCCATGACATGTGCTTTGGGGCCTTCTCCAGATTTACCTTCAAACTTAGGAAAATCACTAGGCACCTTGGTCGAAACCAGAGGCCAATATGGATTATGAAGAATCGGATCATTGGTCAATTTGGACACGTCCGGTAACTCCAACGTGGCGAGAAAAGGAAACTGAGGGTTAAAAGGCATGCCAGGTCCCCGATAAGGACCTATACCTGTACTCCATCCTGGTTGAGCATAATTCTGCCCCCATTGGTTCTGTCCTGAAGGATTCTGACCATAGGGGGTATAAGCCGGATAATTGGGTTGATAAAGCAGCTGAAAACCAGGATACGGGGGTTGATAACCAGGGTATTGATTCTGATTATATGTAGGCCCCGATTGAACAGTGTATGGATTTGACTGTGGAGTCGCCAAGTTTTTGAGGAGGTAAATCCCCTCTGTGGACAGAGGTGATCCCACTAGCCCTAGATTGGGTCTAGCAACAATCAAATCACGCAATGATGTTGGTTCCTAGTTACGAGAAAAAAAAAGATCACGACAAGTAGCCTACCTCAAGTCCCACGCTGTTGTTGTCGAGGGAGAAGCGGTGCTCCTCGTCCCTAGCTTGACAGATCACAATCCTTCCATTTGCCACGTCCAGACACCTGTACACATGCAGAGAAACGACGACATACAACGTAATACTTAAAGCATGTAACTATATATCAGTCAGAGAAGATATAATTTGTTGCATTACATAAAAGAGTAAACACACGAATGGAGCCAAAATCAGAGTCACTTATATTATAAATGACAAAAAGGGAGATTACAACCAAATGCTATGACGCTATGATCTTCCTTAGGCAGGGCTTGCAGCAGAGCGTGTCTCAACAAAGCCTGTCGGGAATCTGGACAAAGCTCTCTCTCTTACGGGGTTCTCCTTGGATCTGCTCTCAATAGTCGCCCAGCTATAGTTTCCTTCCCACAAGTTCAGCTAGCTAGAAAATGGAGATGGCATGCTTTTATAGAAGGAGGAAGGGAGGTTGGGATCCCTATAATCATGGGATAGGGTCCTATCTCTTAGGAAGGTTCCATGAGAGGTGGAAAACCACTTCCTAATCAGGGAGATCCGGAGGCAAACAACCCAACTTATTTTTGATGATTCATTCTGAGTTGGTTAGAATCAAACTTCCACCATTTATTTTTAAAAAACATTTCTTAATAGGCTTGGCGTGAGCAAGACAGAGGGAAAGAGCACCAACTAGCGTGCCCAATATGGTGCTTTTTCCCCATTGGCGCGAGGGATGAACTGGCTACCTGCGCCAATGCCAAAACATGGATTTTTAAGGTTTTCCAGAGGAATTGTTCTTTAGGAGAATTCTTGTCCTTATGTATAAGGATGCCGCTAAGGTTTTTTCAGGACATTTTATTGTTCACAGGTCATGGGAATAGTCCTCCAATGTACCGGATGAGGGATTGCAGGGACGGTGACAAAATTCTGTGCAACACCCAGTCTCACAACCCTTCTTCTAGCTTCTAAAATCGATCTTTCATTAAACCCTCAGATTTCCTCTTGCCATCTGTACATCCTGTGCGTGGCTCTGCATCAGCCTCTCTAGCTCTGTGCAGTAGCTGTTGGATATTTCTTTGCACTTATTTGCTGATTTTTCTTCGACTGAGAAATATTTCTCTCTGGATATTGTCTATGCCCCTCACTTCAATGAAGAATCACTTAGATCTGGTTTTCTTCTTGAGCACTGCTCACTTCAAAAAATTCAATCACTTGATCCATTCAGTGTATCTCAAAAATGACCTTCAAGTCTTCCTTTATAGTCTTCTCGTTGAGAATTCAACATTCGAGATTAGATATCCAATCAACGACTAAGATTATATTAGACTTGGTATTATTTTTATAGAATTTCCACCCATATTTTACATTAATACTCATTAATTATTTTAATTTCATAAGTTAGACTTAGGTTCCTTGTTAAAAATAATTATTTTTCTTATAAAATTGTTTCCGAGTGGAATTTCCCAAAACAATTCATGTGTTATCTGTAATGCATGTGTCTAAGCCTCTCCAGAAATTTTGTGACTAAGATCACATCTGATGCTACCAAAAATAAACATTTGGCCCCTCCATCCATGTCAGGAAACTCAGGTATCACCTCTATAGGTGTCATTCCTATTGCCTCCCAGGAGGCCATCGTAAGTCAAGAAGCACCTATATTGACACCAGTTGGTGCCACTAAAAAGGAGAAGAAAAAATGGAAGAAGGTGGACACCCCTAATATTCCTAGAACACCTCCACCTTACACTTTATGCAATGTAGTTTCCCATCCTACCAACACTTGCTCAGAGTTAGAGGAGTTAAAAGCTCTCCTACATTCCCAAAGTACAATCGTAAAAACAACTCCATCTACTAGAGAAAATGTCACAAATGTACAAAGTAAGGCATTACATACCAACTATGCATGTGTCATATGTGCAGAATATGGCCATTATCTACACCATTTCCCTGAAATCCCTCGATATAGAGATGCATTACACGCACTTTTGCAATCAAACTCCCAAGATCCATTCGCAACACCCATGCAGATAGTGGAGGACAATTCCAATACAATCTTGTACGTATGAGAGGAACCAGCTTCATGCTCGTACCCAACACACCCAACCGCGCAAATGAAAAGAAGGTGAACGCAGTATACACCTCCTACCCCAGTCTGCGCCTTATGTGATGAACCTGACCATTTGATGACCCAATGCCCAAAATTAAGGGAATTGAATCGATGGTACCCAGTCATTCGTGTTGCCCAAAGCAACCTATCTAGACAAATATGTCATAATTTTCAGATCTGTGCCAGTAACCATCATGTGCGACATTGTCCCCACCTTTCCCTATTTCTCTCTATGTTAGACTTCATGTGTCGATTCATCGTTGAAAATTTTTACTTAGTCAGCTCAGACTCAAAAACTTCGGGAAGTACCACAACCCAAGGGGGTGAAGCATCTAGGTCCATATTATGTGTGTTTGAGGAGAAAAAACCAACTGTAATTCCATCAGCCTCCTCCCATCATCACCAACCTAGATATGGGAAAAATACCAAATTCCCCAAAACCGCATGGTCTAAACCAAAACTCCCATGTTCCCTAAGCGATAAACCCAACAACCTGGTTAACTAATGCCTGGATTTGACCAAGTTTATTGATATTCTTCGCATAGTAACCCTTATCCCCCAAATTCATGTCTCTAACCAAGAGAAAAGAATGCGTTGATATTGTCGTGTCTGATTTGAGTTTCATCGCACGAAGAATTGTCAATATCCTCCACGACTGAGAGCATCAAGAGAAACATTAAACCAAAACCACCCTAGGAATTCAAATCACGTTAAAACTAAGACTCGGAGATGGAAAGCACACAGAAATGCCCCATCTCACGATCCCAACCAAGCCTCGATGTCTTAAGCTATGAGAAGTACTAGCTTGCATACCATTTACTCAATTATTACTTACCCTGTGTGTGACCTTTGTACCATTAGATCTCATAGTATAGAAGTATTCCCTATGTTACAAAAATTTTGGCATCTTAGTATTTAGCTCCAACTTCCTATTGGAGAGGATACATTTTCCCCTTGTACACTAACAAGGTCACAAGAACTCCCTCGCACTCATTACAAACCAACCATTACAGAAATTATTCCACCACCTAATGTTGCCGACGCGCAAAATCAGATGCGATTCATCTCATCATTCGTGGGAACCATGATTTTTGTTGTCTTCTCATGATTTTTTGGTGTTGAGACCGCTAAAACTACTTTACCAGTAGTCATACCACCGATGGTGAAGAACCATCCTATCTGCGCTTTGTCAAATTTTCTTGGTTCTATGGCATCAACCACTGAATCATATTATTTATTTTCAACCAGCACTGCTAGGCCCGAAATCCCTCCTCATGGCTTCGCATAAACCAATTCAACTTTAGATAATATTTTTCACTCCGATGAAGATATTCCAGAGGCCATGATGGAACATGAAGTTCCATGGGACACCATGCATCATTGTTCATTTTTTCTACCTGAAAAATCATTTATGCATAACATCACACCAACCCATCATATTTTCGTAATACAATCTAAATATTTCCTGCCATCAGGGAAATTAGATTGGTTCAAAAATCCTATCCCAGCGCCCAATTTGTTTCAAGAAGGAAACGTGTCAAATATTTCACCTACCACTAAGGTAAATATTTTGAAAAAACCTGGAAAGGTTGAAGAATTTTCCCTGGGGGTAGCATGCTCTCCATAATAAGTATTCTCATACACCTCCCTATTGCAAGAATTTAAGGATATTTTTGCATGGGATTAATCAGATATTCCAGGCATCTATCCCACCATTGTGGAACACTATATTGAGACATGGTCTAACGAGCATATCGTCCGAAAAAAACAACATCAATTACACCCCTCTAAGGCAGAAGAAATTAAACAAGAAATAGATAAACTCCACAAATTAGGATTTATCTAGTCAATCGCTTACACGTCTTAGGTTTCTAATCCTTTACCCGTCATGAAAAAACAAGGCACCATCCCTGTTTGTACCGATTTCCGAGATCTGTACAAAGCTTTTCCCAAAGACAATTATCCCACACCATTCATCGACCAAGTCATAGATGCTCTTTCCGATCATGAGGCCCTATCCTTCATGGATGGATTCTCTGGGTACAATCAGATCCATATTCGCCATATGGATCGATACAAAACTGCATTTACCACCCCCTGGGGTACCTTCGCATACCAAGGTATTCCATTCAGCCTTAAAAATGTTGGCGCCACCCCCAACGGGCCATGAACTATATATTTCATGACTTGTCTCATCTCATCCTTGCCTATTTGGATGACCTTACCGTAAAATCCAAGATACGTGTTGACCATTTGGAAGAACTCCGCCTAGTTTTTCAAAGATGTCGATAATATAACCTACGCTTGAACCCTATCAAGTGTTTTTCCTAAGTTAACACTGGAAGATTGTTGGGATTCATTGTCTCCCAGTAAGGTATTAGATTCGACCCTCTAAAATTCCAGGAAATCAAAAAATTACCACCACAAAAAACATTGAAGAAGTTACAAAGTCTACAGGGTAAGGCCAACTTCTTATGACTCTTTGTCCCCGAATATGGTTCTTGCGCACAGGGCTTCCTGCGTCTCCTTTTTCAAGATATCCATTTCTAATGGCATGAACAGGATCAAACATCATTTGAATATTTAAAGGATACATTATCTTCATCTCCTTTGGTTAGTCCACTTGACCACAATAAAGACTACACCTTATATCTATCTGCATCATATGTATCCATTGTTGGGTTGCTAGTCCAGGATGGACCAGAAAATAGGGAACACGTAATTTATTATGTGAGTAAGAAATTATTTGGGCATGTATTGAAGTATGACCAGAAAATAGGGAACACGTAATTTATTATGTGAGTAAGAAATTATTTGGGCATGTATTGAAGTATGAGCTAGAATAAAAAACGGACTTAGCCCTAGTACATGCAGTACAAAATCTTCAGCACTATCATCCTTCAAACCACCATTGTCGTAGCAGCTATCAAACCCATCTGATATTTTCTCACTTTGTGTATGATTAATCATAAATACGCCTGATGGGTAGTTATACTATAAGAATTTGATCTAGATTCTAGCTCCCCTAAAATAAAAAATGCGCTCATCCATGCTGAATTCATCATGGATCTCCCAACAGAGACCCAAGGATCCCCCATTAATGATGCACTATCAGATGAACATATTTTCTTAGTGTCAACGTATGACCCTTGGTACGGTGATATCCTACTCTTCTTACGAGCTCAAAAGTTCAAACCTCAGCTCACTCATGACGACTAAAGGCGGATACACCATTAGTCCCTCTGATAACTTCTCTTAGGGGATGTCTTTTATCGATGAGGCATAGACACCATCCTAAATAGATGCCTCACCAATGACCAAGTTGAGCATGTCCTGAACCACTGTCATAGTGGGGCTTGTGGCGGCCACCTCTATGGGATGGCCACCACCGAAAAATTCCTACATGTTAGTTATTTTTGGCCCACCCTCTTTCAAGATATGTGAGTGATGCCAATGGTACGCTCACAAGGCGCAAGCCCTTCTAAATACCCTACAACTTGTCATCGTCACAAGCCCCTTTTTCAAATGTGACATAGACTTCATGACATGCAATCCCCAATCATTCGACAACCACAAATACATAGTTGTGGTTGTTGATTATTTCACCCAAGTGGGAATAATCCATTCCTACATACAACAACACCGCAGAAACCGTCACACGGTTTTTCTTCAACCATCTCATCACATGGTTCAGTGTCCCCAAGGAATTGTTATTAGATCACTGGAAACATTTTGAAAACAAAATATTCTAGTAATTATCCCAAGACCTTGGTTTTTCTCATGAGTTTGCATCACCATTATACCCCTAGTATAATGGTCAGGTAGAAGCTATCAACAAATTCCTCAAAACAATTTTGTAGTGCATGGTGAACAATCACAAAACCAAATGGAACCACATGGTGTTCTCAGCCCTGTGGCCATACCACACAACGGTCAAAGAATTAACAAGGTTCACACCCTTATAATTAGTCTATGGGGTGGATGTCATGCTTCCCATTGAATGTGAAATCCCCACCTTGTATTCAGTTATTGAACTTCTCACCAATACTAAACCCCTAGAGAAAAGGTTGGTATAGTTAGAACTGGTCAATGAAATTTGATGAGAGTCTCTCCAACATAACAAAGCCCAAAAAAGAGGGTCAAAGCCTTGTTTTACCATAACATCACCCCTCTATCATTCACCGAGGGATAATTAGTCCTCCATTATGATGTTGCCCAAAAAGCTTTAGGGCCTAAATTCAAGACATTATGGAAGGGTCAATATATTTTCAAACATTTCCTCCTCAAGGGGCACAAATTTTATCAAAGCCTGATGGGACATGCCTAAAAAATCATGTCAATGGACTCTACCTCAAAAAATTTCAACCATAAAGAAATGCCTTCAAATCCCTAGAATCAATATGTATCCACCATAACTTATTTTTTATGATGATCACCTCATCATGGACTTGCACTAAAAATGCTCTCTCATCTTGTGTCGCAGATGGATCATCTACCAATCTATCACTACGGATTTTTTGATGGCGCCTCTCGATGGTCGCAAAACCTCACTACTACCACCTAGGCCATATACTCTCCTGACTGAACACCTTGCCTCACTAATGTACTTTGTATCGGGTTAGCCACCAATAATCAAGCCGAATATGACGTGGTCATATGCCTTTTATTTGATGCCTCCCTTCAAGGTATCCACCATCTGTATGTCTTCCTTGATTCCTATTTGGTTGTATCATAGTTAAATCAAAAATTTCAAGTGTGTGATCCACGCCTTTTTATGAAATACCTGCATGCACAAAGATTATCCCGAAGTTTACCAAGAGATCAAAATCATATAGATGATCGCATAGCTAACCAAATCTTAGACTGGAATGCATCACATGCATACCATCAACCATAAAAGCATCAATATCCATCATATTTATACAAAAAACACATAAATAACAAAACATGAAATACACCATAAAAGTATCAGCATGTACACATCATGAGAGTCGTCAAAATACATCTCGCATATATATATATATATATATATATAGATATATATCAAAAAATATTTGTGTCCCAATATACAAAAAATGAGTCCACTCTCTCACATTTAGGCAAAAAATGTCATCAAAAAATCAAAGGACCATCCTCATACTGGGTGCTTTCCCTAGTACATGCATAAAACCAGATCTAGGGCAGATCCCCTCCGTCTTGGTCCCATGGACCAATATCAGCACCAAGAGAAAAAATGGGGCCAGTTGTGGCCACTGCCAAAGCTATGTGGCACAACGCTCGACGATGTGCCCACTCATGTGTCATCTCTATCTCCATGGCAACCCCCTCCAAATCATCATAGCCCCTCGTAGGCATACCTCTAGTGATAGACTCCACCCTACCCCAAGAATCTCAGTAGTCACGCATTTGGGCCTCCATTGCTTCCAATTAATCCTATGCTACCTCAACGCACTCATGCCATCGCTCGACATCCCCAGATGTTGCCATACTGCCACCCTCCCCATAGGGTCCACCAATATCTAACTAGCACTCTAGCACGAGTCATGCAGACCTGCGATGAGACCTCACATCTTGCTATCTATGGGACACGAGTGTCGCTCCTGCAACACCCATGTGTCTCAGGTCGTTTCCTACCAAGTAGGATAATAGTCATCCCTGAGGCCCCACATCTGGAAGTAAAAAAGTATGGTATCAGTGTCATCATATAAAACACACACATGTATACATGTAAAAAATACTGAATGAAGAAAACACAAACATCATACATGTTGGTCCCCATGCATCACCTAGAGGTAGACCCACGTCTGGATCCCCTTGGAAGTCCACACCATGGTATGGAAACTCTAAACTCAGCTGAGTGTTGGATTTAAACCAACCCTCTAGGGTGACATTCCAGTGACACCCCACAGCTCCACTACTGTCTCTTGACATAACCATATCCCATCGTCATATCCGTGGGTCCTTGGGAGGCCCATCAGGCACTACTAGAAAGGATCGGAGCATAACCACCTGTTGGGGCCCTTGTTTTTGTTTAGTTTTGAAATCTTGGCTAAGACATTTTGAATTTTGACCCTTTTTCGAGTTGCGGTATGAATACACATGGCAACCGCGACCGCGCCGCAACTACCAGGAGTCGCAGAGCTATCAAGGTGGCGCGAAAGCATGCGATAGCTGGAGATAGAATAGGGACAAGTGCAGATGAAGGAAACACATAGCAGAAGACAGAAAGTGGAACATGCAGATAACAAGAGAGAAGCCGGGAGAAGCTGAAGTAAAGACACAGAGGAACTGATAGTCGCAAGAGCGGGTGAATAAATAACAGTCACCCGGCTGAAACAAAGGGAATGCTGAAGAGGTTGCGAGGCTCGAGACAGGGAAAGATGCACAGAGCGATTGTGGAAGAATCATGCATGTCCTTCCTATGGTTCTTCATCTTCTCCATTCTGCCTTTCTGTTCCGAAATCCATCTGTATCATATTTGTAAGCTATCAGTGAGAATGCCATGTAATCATGTGTTTTTCCAAGAGATTAATATAATGGAAGGTTGATGTCTCAATAAGATGTTTATGTGCTTGTAATGTGTTTATGCTGGTTTAAAATTTTATTTGCAAATGTCTGAATGCTTATTAAGTGATCTCGCGTATATAACTCTGGATATGTAATCGATGCACTGTCCTTCATGGGTTGCGGGTTTGTTCCTTGCCATAGATCTCATCCCCTTCTGCATGTGGTTGCGGCACGCCTCGGGTGAGACGCACTGCTCCCCAGAGCAGGGTGAAAATGCCGGCGTGTTCCTAGACTACACCGGACCCCTTTGTTGGCCACAACTCTTGAACCTGGGTCTTGTCCGCGAGACCTGACTTCTCACCAACACCACCCTCTCATACATAATGCTACACAGGATGCTCATGTAGCAGAAACACTGAAGCACGCTTCACTTCACCTGTGTGAGCTGGGACTTCATACTCCTATAGAAAAATCGGGCCCAATCAAATAATTGGCCCACCTGCAAATGTTGAAGGATTTCTATCTATGGCCCTAATAATTTGTGGGTAGGAATCCAACCCCACCAACCGTACAATAATGGACAGAGAAACTCGCTCCGTCAAATCATAAATAGACGATGCTTTGACGTAACCCTCCTCAATAACATTAGACCCACAGTGGCCCTCACACTCCGCCCATTGGCGAATGTCCACTTGCTCAGTTGGTAGTGGATACGGTAAAGCCTCCCTATGAGGCAATAACCCAGTAACAAAATAAATATCTATCTGGCCCGATATGGGAAAATTGGCCCGCCTCACCACCATCACCTGTCGGTCATCATCCCAACATCGAATCAAAAAATTCATGAACCTATCTTGCGACCTCAAGATGGGGTTCTAAAGAAACTTCAGTAACCCCCATTGATCCAAGACCTGGCCCACTACTGGATCCTCCACCACTATATTACACAAGGTCATCCAATCTCTCTCCCTCCAAATCATCCTACCATCAAGGATATCAAAAAATAAATTTGTTGGCCCCTAGGCTAGAGAAATTAAAAAATACATCATTTTTTATTATCACGCGCCTTTTGCCTACATAGATGCGTGCATCCTGTGCCTGTGTTATGAATAGACTCGCGTAGCATGCGTATGTCCGGCTAGAGGGTGTGGAAACCACTAGACCCGATCCGCATGTATGTGTTTGACATAGACGCACGATTCGTGTGTCTGTGTCAAACACAGATGCGCAAATGCGCGTGGTCCAGTGACCAAGCTGCAGCGACCCCCAGGTGGGTGTTACCACGACTTATCGTAATTGAGGGGCTCATATGCACAGAGTTGTCGCGTGAACCTCAAGGTATCACGTTGCGACCGCACGACTCAAGATGAGTCACCCATGCGGCCTCAAAATTTTAACCCTAAAAGGTCGTACAAGGCAACCCTGTACGGCATACCTACCCTACAACTATCAAAAAGAAAAAATTTAGGGCACCATCTCCTACTTGTCCCTCACTGCGCGCGTCCTGGTTATTTTGGCTTACCGCAACGGCGAGAAATTCTCCATAATCAACCTTTGATCTCTCAAGCTCAACAGCACAAATGAAATGAAATTTTGCCCTTTAGCCCAATATATGGACCTTTTTTCCATTTTATGGATCCCATTACAGGAGATTAGGACTTTCGTTCTCAAAACTGTTAGAGACACAAAGATCAGTACCACATCATATCCATCATGGAAATATTCATTCCACTTATTACCAAAACTCATTTTTGAACCCATCACACGCCCCGAACGCCACTTCAGTTATGCCTTCTCTTTTTTTTAACTCATATCATTTAATATATCACATATTATTCATATGTTTTAAAAAGGTGCTTTCACTTATGGTATTGGCTGTGGATATTGCACGTACATCACAACACCATGCTTCAACCAACACCTCGGCAGACAAATACAAGAGCAAGTATCATTCATCACTCAGCATGATAGGCTTCCTTTTAAGCTTTGCATATCCTGACATAATTTCTCCAAAATGCACCTTGGGGTCCATCATCTTGACCATGTTTATTACCACCTCATCTTGCATATGATAAACACCCATGTCGGTTGATAGGGAATTCCCACTCATGGCTCCCTTCATATTCATAGACCCCCACCCATTATCAGGAGCCATGACCTCGCACTTCGACCTGGAAACCACCTCACTTATACGCCTTGAAGATCAGCGTCAGTCTACTTCACTCATCGCTCATTTAAACCCACTCTCGAGCCACCACTAATATTTTATGACGATTCAGGCAAGATACTACCGCGTTCCACATTTGGCCTATCACACCCCCACTTACATAGTCCATTTGTGTCACTTCATCCACCTCGGCAAAAAAATACCAAGGCTTTCATCTTTAAGCATGCTAGCACACGTTTTTGTGGCACATGTCTCTGTGTTTTTACATCCAAACCACCTTTACATTATTTTGGCAAGTGTACAAAATTTTTTTAAGAAAGAGACTCCCACCCATATTTTTATGTTTTATACCCTGCAGCAGTTTATAGTCACCCTTTTTCAGGGCTTGAACATTTTTCACCACTCCCAATCACATCACTCAGACCATACTTACACATACCCTGGATGTCCTACCGACCCCAGGGCTACCCCTATCAAAAATGGTTTTGAACGCCACCACTCGCGTGACAGCTACAACCTCAGGCCAGTTGTCCATAACCATTAATACCATAGCCAGATCTTGTTATCATGCCTTGTTAACCCACCATATTACAATCCGCTTCACCAGAAACTTTGATTCCCTTTATGATCACCATTTTTTGAACAGTTGATGCTTATTTCCTATTGACTTCACCACTCATATTCAAGGATTGAGGTAGTACCTCGAATAGGCTCCCCATTTAAGGAACATCCTCGAGTGGCACAACGAGAATCAACATTTCCCATTCATTCCATCGATCCCCCTGAAATTCGACATCAGCACCATTTTTCATGCCAGGGTGGTATCATACTACAAAACCATTGTAGCTCTGCCATTTAGTCGAAGACCCATGCATCACTAAGCATCTCATTCAACAATTCTTCCACCACAATACAAAGGAATTTTCAAATTCTAATACCCATGCATACATAAGCATCTCACTCAGAAAGTTCTTGACCTAAACAATGCATGGGGTAAATGGATTCAATCTATTTGTTCAAATAAAACACCCTTGAGGGCGTCAGCAATTATCATCATTGTCCATCAGCATGTCGCCTACTACAGTGTGACTTCAAATAACCAATATTAGTCAGATTGTATTAACTAGTCATCATAATGAGCATGGGACATGCTTGCCTCGTATAAACATTTTTTTTATTTTCTCACTCAGGTTTCCTACAGAGCATAGTTACCCTTTCTCCTCAGTCAAGGGGTCCCTCTACTCATCTCTGCAACAATTTATTCTCTCTCTCTCAAATATGTTATGCAAATTTTCAATCAGAACAGAAAAATGTGATGTATTTCAGCTATATGCTTGCTCCTAACCTCATACATCAGGGGAAATTCTTAACACCGAAAAATCCTACACTAAAAAATACATTTAAAGTTGTCTAGAAAAAGGTACAATTAAATATTTTATAGCCAAATACATCATGGAAATAACAAAAATTAAAATTTTCCTAAGGTCATCGAAGGAAAATTTGGACTGCGCACCATAAGAAAGGAATAAATGCATGCCCACACGGCTTTTTTTTCGAAAATCGCACGGTCGAAGGAAAGGTGAACCCAACAGTTCAGGACCACTTCCTACACTTGGGGAGAGGATTCCCTGACATGGCCAGTCAAGGAAAGACGAATTGGAGTCACCCTAAATATATGCAACCCGCAATGGAATTATCTTGTCCTACTTTTGAGTCACTATGACTCTTGAACCAAGAAAGGGAAGATGGGCTCAAAATTTTCTATATAAACAAGCCATGGGAGAAGAAAAAAATGAGACATTCTTATGTTGGCCAAATTTCTATCATAGCAATAGCGCATTTCATTTTTGAAGCAAAGGAAGTGAGAGCACTAACATGTTAGCCATATTGGTTCTTAGTAATCTAACATCTTAGTGAGAGCAGAAGAGTCCACCAATGGAGAGTCTTCACACTTGTTTTGAGAGAGAGGAGAACCTTGCAAAGAGACTGAGGAAAGGGACTTCCTTGCTAAGTATTTTTAGCACCATAGCTCAAAAGATTCTCTTTAAGTGTTTTTAGTATTCTATTGTATTCTTCTACCACCATCATTCAATAAAGGGAGTATTTTTCCATTATTGTGTTGACTTGTTGCTCCATTGAGCATTATTTTGTATTTGTCTCTTTTGTTTAAGTTTGTGTTTGTAGATGCATTTTTTTCACTATTTGTAATGCTTTTTTTGTGTAATTTTGTCCACTAATAGCACCAACTATCTTTATGATCCTTTGTAGGGAATAACCAACTGTTAAGGAGGTGTTATTTGGTACTCCATTGACACAAAAACACTAATACACTTATGACCAGCAGGATGTGCTTGGCCCCTAAAGGTACTACGCCTTCAGGTTCTAGAAAGGGAGGATATGGTATGAATACCATGAGAAGTCGGCCATAATCAAATTGGTGTAGTGTCAACATGGTGGTATCCTTTTAAAATTAGCATGGGACCTCGATACTACAAGGCTTGGCAGTTTAACTACATTTAGGGGCGAGTTGGTCTCTACAGGGGGGTGACATGCATATCTCCAATTGGGTTTCAGTTCTATGGAGATTATTTTGTCCTCTAGTTATTCATCGATGACTCAATGGTACATTTGGGACCCTGGTATTATTTGTAGTGATAGTTGGGTCAGCAGAGAGAGAGTGCTTGATCGAGAATTACTTAAGGACAAGCAATTTTTGGTGGGGAGGACTGTAGTGTCCCCAATTAATTAATTTTGTTAAGAATAATTTTCATTTGGAAATCGGGAGATTCTTTGGCCCACGACTTAGGATAATGGATAAATAAAAGGAATACTTGATTTTGGGTAAAGAGAGGGACCCACTTTAGATAAAAATGGGAAATTTTGGAACTAGTAGAAGGTGGGGGCCACACCATGAGGAAATACACACCCTTGGAGCTCAACTTGGAGAGAGAATGAGGGAAAAGGAAATTTGATGGGTGGAACCCACAAGGAAAGATAAGGGGGGGGGGATTATAAATTGAAGATGGAGCACTCACATGGGGGGCATATTTCTAATTTTGACAATTACACCTTTAGTTCTTAGGTTTTTTAGAAGGGTCACAAAGTGATGTTTAGCACCAAATATTTCTACAGGGAAATCTCAATCTTTCTTCAGTGGACCTCGAGTGCCACCCTAGGAGAGCATTTCTTTAATTCCTTGGAGGATTTTGGGAGAATATTTCAAGTGGAATGAGTTTCTTTGTGTAGTAGACTAGACGCAAAAAGAGGAACCATGCATTCTTGTGGGAAACTATTTCAGTGGTGGTAGGTTTGATATTTTATAGACTCAAATTGCAGGGAATTTCTGGTGGATTTGTAGACTCAGAGATTGTTCCTTGCCCGGGTCAAATTATCCTTGTAGAGGCCTGCATAGTAATTTTCCTGGGTTGCACAGTTCTTGGTGGAGTTATTTATGGGGAAGGCTTGGCATAGGGATTTTTGGGTTGGATTTTTTAGAGGTGAAAGAAGGTTGGTTGGGATGAATTTCTAAGCATGTTGGAGGGATTGCAAAGGTTTTTTTCCTGTGGGTCAAAATTTCCCGTAGTGGAGGAACCTGTAGAATTTGGGGGTAATTTTGGATCATCAAAACTATACCAAACCCTTTTTGAGGTTGTAATATTCCCAATTAGCCCAAGATAATGGGAATATTCTATTTTGCCTTGTTTTGTTTTGCATTTCATATTGATGAATAAAATGTAAGGGAGGACATGTAAAACTCATGAAAATAACAAAATAAATCAATTCCTATGTGAACAGAGACATATCCGAGCCATGTAAATAAACTCTTGCAGGTGTGAATGGGTTTAAATCATGAGACTGGGTCAACATTGACCAAATCAACAGTGCAGTCTAGATTCATTGAACCTCCTTGAGGCGTAGCACAGTTCTAGATGGAGGTTCTACATGTGAAAGGGGCTAAACTAAGGAAGTGGTTTAGGGTTTGACAAGACTCCAATCTTATAAAAGGGAGAGGAGAGAAGCATGAAAGGGTTGTTGAAGATTATTATTTTCTGAAGGCATTGTCTGCTGAGACATTCCTCATTGGGGGTTTTCCTGTTTAGGAATCCCACCTCCTTCCTTTAGCAGCTCTTGGAGGAGCCTTGTTTGTCTTTTCCACTATCAGGCATTTGGCCAAGCTTCACCTTACACCTATAGCACTGGTCCTGTTAAAGTTTGGGTTGTCCTTGTGAGTTGCAACAAGTGGAAATCTAGATCTGCTCAGATCTAGACTATTCTAGTGCCTCTTCTCAGTGAGTGTGTCTTTTAACCCCTTGGAAGAGTGCATTAGCTGATTGAGCTTCAGATCCACACTTTGGCATCATGCCAAATCATTCTCAGAGCCTACAGCGCAATTTCTCTCCCTGGACTGCGTTATTTTCAAGGTTGCAGTTGCAAGTTGTTTTGTCTGCATTTTAGAGGAGAGATCTCCAGTGTTAGGATTCTTCCTCTCACTGTGGTGATCCATGGATTGGCCATCCAATCCATGTTAGTTTCAGATCTGATCTGTTGTTCTATTATATGATTCAGTAATTTCTGAATATTTTTGCAGATATGCAACTCTAGATCTCATATCTACTCTCTGTGCTTCATGATTTGCACAAAACCCCAAGGGGAATGTATAGATGAGATCTTCTTGTACACAGATCTGAATTAGATCTATATTTTTATGTACATATATGCTCTAGATCTGAGTGATAATATACTGCTGCTTCAGCCCCAATAAAATAACGATTTTGAGTTTATGCAGACTTCTTCTATGGCTGTAGCACCTCATTTCTGAGGACTCATGTATCATCTTATTCTTTCTCTTGTACAATGTATGGGTTGCAATATACATTTGATTTTCTGTTATACATCTGATATTTGAACCTCCATATCAGCCTACTACTTTGCTTTAGTGGATCTGTGTTATTTCTGAAGCAGTCTTTGCATATAGCTGCAGCCCTTCTCTTTGGGTGTTTTTCAGCTAGACTAGTTTGTGGGAGATCTGTTTAGCCCACCTAGTTTGATTTGTTTTTGCTCTCCTTTTGGATTTAGATCTTAGATGAGCTGATATAAGGGATCCAGGAGCTACAAACTCATTTTAGTGCACATAATTCTCAGGAGTGTGTTATTTCAACAGGCTTGTTGTGTGATTCCCATTTTGGGATATTACAGAGGTTTTATGGGTTTGTTTTGGAGATACCAAGGTTAATTTGGTAGAATTTTCGAGCAATTTTGGAGGCTCAAACAGAGGTTTCTTCAAGCCAGCAGTGCATAAATTCCAAGGCCAGTGCAATACACTAAGGAGGAGTTGGTCCTTTGCATTTGGGCAGCATTTTTCTCACCTAGAATTGTCTAGCTTGCCTTGGAAATCCTAGGTGCACACATTTCATGCATTTTACTCCTATCTATATATAATATAATGGCTCATTTTGGCGCAGTTCCGGTGCAAATTATGGGTTTTTAATTTTTGTATTGTATGTGTGCTTTTTCTTAATATCACTATGAATTTTCCTATTAGGAACATTAAAGTATGGTTACATCATTACCCACTTGTAACCTAGAAATACCCCCACCCCATCTCACTCATGACGATCAACGACGTATTTTTCATCAATTTCCTCGCTACCTTCTCATAGGAAATGATCTCTATTTTCATGGTGTGAATACCTTTTTGTGTCGTTGTCTCACCCACACTAAAGTTGAACAAGTGTTGAAAGCTTATATGGTGGCGCATGCGATGGTCATATCTATGGAATGGCCACTGCCTAGAACATAACGTCCACTAGATACTTTTGGCCTTCTCTCTTTAGTGATTGAAATGAGGTAGTCAAACATTGTCCCAATTGCCAGATTTTTGTACCAAAGGCCAGAGTTCCTCCTGCTCGTTTTCACCCCGTCATCGCAGTCGGGCCTTTTTATAAATGGACCATCTACTTCATGGAGTGTAAATCAGAATCCTCCAATGGTCATAAATACATCATTGTTACCATTGGATATTTCACCAAATGGTTTAAGGCAGTTGCCACATTCAATAATACTACAACTCGCTTCTTTTTTAACCATGTCATTGCTAAATGTGGGGTTCCGAAATAATTGATATTAGGCCATGGCTGACACCTCAAAGAGGATATATGGTGTGATATATCCTCATTTTTAGGTTTTTAAAACCAATTTTCATCATCTTACTACTGGCGAGGGAATGGAAAAGTTGAAGCAGTCAACAGGATCCTTATGACTATGTTTCAACAGACAATGGATAAGAACAAGACCAACTAGCATTTAATTCTCTTCCCTGCTTTGTGGGCCTATATAAATTTTGTTTAAACTACCACCAGGTTCACTTCTTTCCACCTTGTCTATGGCGAGGAGGAAGTATTACCAATCGAGTGTCGCATTCCCTCCCTTCACCTTGTTGTTGAACTCCTCCCTAATACTCAGCCCTTATAACAGAGGAAAAATATGTTGGAACATGCTAATGAAGATCATCATGTTGCTTTGAAAACCATTAAAGTGGCCAATAAATGCATGAAAGCCTAGTATGACTGTAAATTCCACTTTTATACATTCCATGAAGGTGATTTATTCCTCGTCTATGATCAGGCCCATGATATCTTGGGACATAGCAAGTTTGAGCCATTATGGTGAGGCCCATAAGTTATCAAGTATTTTTTGGAAAGGGAGAATATATCCTATAGATCCCAGAAGGAGACCTTCTCCCCAACCCTTGTAATGCACTCTATCTAAAGAAATTATACCCTTAGGAATTTCCCTTAAAATGCATCTTTTTTTTCTTTTTGCATTCGCTAGGTAGGTTGGATATGGCGTCATCTCATTGGTTATCTTCATGTTCCTTTCATATGGATCCATCATCCACACCATATATCACCTACATCGACGATGTGAGTCTCTTCTCCAGGAATATAGCCTCGAGATCTTGGGCCATTTTTACCCCTTTGCATTTGTTAGTCCTTTCAAATGGCATATGCATCAAATATTTCACCAATAACTAGGTTGAATATGATGCAGTGGTAGGTTTGTTCGCTGATGCCATTGCTCATTACATCCTTTACCTTCATGTTTTTTTGGAATCCATGTTGGTTGTCATGCAATTGAATGTTGTCTATCATGTGTGTAACCCATTCCTATAGAAAATATCTATGAGTTAAGCTTTTTGCACATGAATTTGAATCCATATCATTCAATCATGTTCAAGCTAAAAATAACTATGTAGATACCATTGAAATAACATTCTAGATTGGAATTTATCACATGCATCGATCAAAATACAATCATCATAACAAAATGGTGATGACATAACAAAATAAATAATCATATTATGTATCACAACATCCATAGTGTTTGGAATCCATTGTTTTAAATACACATGGCATGTCTATAGCATACTATAATACTACATAAAAAAATGGGGGCATATACTCATCGTCCTCTGGTTTATCTCATGCAAGTGGGGCCACCCCCCAACCTGTAGGCCCCTGACATCCTGACCGACCATGCAAGTGTGCCTCGGGGTAGCTCACCAATCATAGGGAAGATTGTAACACACATATGTGTAATGATCATTGAACTTGTGCCACTCACAGTATGCAACACCACTCATTGATATATATAAACTTCAATTTATGTCCTCCATAAACTCATTAGTATCTCATCTCCTTGAGATGAATATGCCCTAGGATCAGTGGCCACATGCACTTCAGTTCATCCCCTATATCCCATCAGTATTACTGGTGTTATATTTGCATGTCATAAGTTTCAAAGTCAATATCATATACATACACTTCCTAACTTATTATTGTCATAATAATATAGTATCTATCACATACCATCATGGCCCCATGCTCTTTCAGGTGGAAATGGTAGCTCGGGATCTTCGTAGAAGTTGATACCTGAGTATGGATAATTCTCTATGTATAGAGGGAGTTGATCCCAATGGGCGAAAAACTTACATCATAATACTCTTATGACTCCCCTTCCTCTTGTTCATTGTAGTATCTTCCCCCAATGATGCATCCTAGGCTCTTATGGGCCCCCATACTGGATCTGCGCATTTGGTCAAAGAGTGGGGATCTTCTCAAAGAAGCATGAGCACAATCATATCCAAAAGGAATAGCTCCTTTTCATCGTCCTCTTGCATGAACTTATTTGGTGCTTCAGTGACATCAACATATGGGCCCACCCATAGTAGATCCTTGCAAGTACGCTCTCCACCAACATCATCTACCCTCCAGTGAAGGCTTGTGAAGAGCATGGCCACCCACTATGCACATCATTGTTGTAGCAGTAGCTCATGTCTCCAATATCTCCAAGTCTTGTCATTGGATGGTTGATTCCCTTATTCAAGCACCTAGTATGCAGTGATTCCTCCCCTAAGGCAACACTAGATGTATCTCGCCAACCACCCCCAAGGGTGGTAACTCTATTAGAAAATATATGTCCTAGATAGTGATCTTGATCTCATAGTCCTATATAATAAAATGCTCCTTATCCAGTTCCAAATAAATTACTATCAGTGTCAATAGCAGCTCACCAATCCTCATAATTAGATTCTCAAATATATTGAGTAACCCATAGCGTTCAAGGGCCCCCCTCAATGCTTGGTTCCACTAAACCTGAGAGGGTAGATCCTCAAAGGCTTATGTAGCTCCATTAATATTTTGAGGGAATTTTTCTTAAAGGAAACC
Organism: Pinus albicaulis; assembly: GCA_034641835.2. Taxonomy (NCBI): domain Eukaryota; kingdom Viridiplantae; phylum Streptophyta; class Pinopsida; order Pinales; family Pinaceae; genus Pinus; species Pinus albicaulis. Next base: position 1,132,294,715 of record CM076579.1, read on the forward strand.
CTCGTTCCCCTTATATTAAGGGAAATCACAATCATGGGAGACCCTATTTTGAGGGCTTCTCGACTCTAAGTGCCCTTATTTTTCTGGAAACTATTGTATTATCCTTGAAGAGTCCTCCTTGGACGAACCTTTCCTGAGCCAAGTTTTTCTTGTTCTATTTTTTCCTCCTAACCATGAGTTTCTTAAGGATTAATGATCTAGATTTGAACACTCCAAGGTGGAATAAACAGGATGGTTGTAAGGTTTTAAAAATCCTTATATGAAGGAGAATGGACTTGTCGCTCAATTTATGAAGATTCCACCAAAACAGGTCCTTCAGAGGAAGAGGATATTGGATGTATATGATGATCATGGGTGATGAGTAAGAGAAATAATAAGATGAATGACTCCTACCTCCAATAATTCATGAAAAAACTTTTTAAATATGTTCAATTGTACAAATATGCCTATAAGGATGCACATTAGGTAGTTGACCACTCATAATCAAGGCAATATTGTGATCATGCTCACAACATTAAGGGAGTAAGACAAAAGGTGTTTCAACTGCATGTTGATATTTTGTTAGGGATAACTTAAAATTAGGGTGAATTCATGAATTGGTTAGCATTGAATTGAGAAAAATTCCTGAGTGGCCTTTCTTCAAGAGCTTCTCCATATGATGAGAGCCAATAATTTCAAAGGATCCAAATTTAAATCCCTTGAGTGCATTTTTATGACCCTCCTTACGAAATCTCATGTATAATTCCTTAAAATATATGGGAATATTTTCCAAACTACTTAATTATTTTCACCCAAAAGTACATCATTGACCACCCATTTCAATAGAAAACATGTGAGAATTTTTCTGTTTGTACATGAAAAACCACCAATCTGTCTCTAGATTATTGAGAAGCCTCCGACAAAACTGTTGGGTGAGCCATCAAGGCCTATGCCCAAATCACTTCCTTAATTACCAGTTATAAAATACTATTTAAAAAATGATGTGTAGATTGCAAATAGCTTGAAGGCTACTAAAGAATATTCCATTGTATCTATTTGGTGCATGTTGGTCAATTGGCCTTAATAACGAGTGTTTGTTTAAAAACAAACATAGATGGCTTTCATCATTCTTTGTATGCTCCACTTATCATGATTATTCATAATATGGGCATCTATTATTTAAATCAAATTTTTTTCTCTCGTGGTCCCATCACATCAACACCATCATGGACTCATGCATGGGATATTGATTTATTTGGTGCCTGGCATTATCTTGGGAAAAATATGTTCAAAACTTATTCTTGGTGGGTATCACTTTGACAAAAAGTTATGATATCATTTTATGGGATGGAAAAAATATAAAAGGATAAATTAGTTGGAAATTTTTAATAGGGCAACATCTATAATTCCATTTCCCATCCATGACAGTTATTTTTTATTATGTTCTTCTTATTATATTATTATTATGTGTGTATTATTCATCATAAAATAAATTCCAAACAATAGATTTCACATGAACACAAGATATAGGCTCCACGCTATGGAAAAACCCCTCCAACAAGGGAAAACTCACAAGAACTTATCTTTCTTATCAACTTTAAAAGGATACTTCCAAGACCAAACACAACACCTATAGCTTCCTTCAAGATACAGGTCAATCAACCATCCATAAATGTCTTCTTTACTTATGAGCTTTGTCATTTTCATTTTTGTAACTTCGGAATATGTCGAAACCCTATTAGAACCCAGCATCCTTGCATGTGTTTATTGTATACAATGAATTACAGAGTTTTGAGGCTTATCTTCTTCTTCACTTACATTATTCCATCTCTCTTAGACCTTCACATCACTTTCAGACTTCAGAATGAATCCAATATGTGATTGATTTATGTATACTATAATGGAGGTCAAAGTCACTTTATATATATCATTTCCAAATAGCTCTTGAGCCCAATCTAGGATAACTTTTGGATGTATGACCGACTTGTTATCTTAAGCCTTTTAGAAAATTTTCAGGTACAAAATATATTGTCTTTCTTTGATACAAGTGCCCAATCTTAATTTGTCACCACTCTATGTTGTTTCAATTAATTTAGCCCAATTCAATTCTTTAATTAGCGATTTTTCAATAACATTTACTACTTTTAATCAATCAATAGTAACTAAAAATATAACAATAATGAAATGACAATAGGAGACAATCAACACATCAACAAGAGACACCAGATTTTTTCAATGACCAAGGGAAAACCCCACAAGGGGGAAAACCCTTTGTAATTATCCTTCTATTAGATTGTCATAAAATTTTCAACGGAGAGTACAATGAGCCCATACAAAAATATCCAACAATATCAACCAAATAATATTTGAAATATGATCTCGGCAATAATATTGATCAAATTTATCTTTTCATATCTGTGGTCAACTCCGATCAACTGTCAAACTAAAACCCTAGATCCAAACCACATGGAGGAAGATTTATGTGTGTGCTTGAGACGCTCCAACCATATGGATTATCTTGTGTGCATGCGGTTATAACCGAAAAATTCTTATATGCTATGGCTGAATACTAAAAACCCTAAGCACACGTGCAAGATTTGGACCCTGTAATTTCAGGCCTGTGTGAACCAAACTTCAGACTTGTATGAACCAATCCCATGAAGAGAGAGAAGAAGAATATGCTTGATGATTATGTATAAATGAAATTGAGGTAACTTTTATTTATATGCTTCCAAGGGTGACCAATTTGCTTTAGAGCTAACCTGATAAAATGTGACATTGTGGGCTTGAATTTAAAACACACTTTCCCTTGCCTGAATTGAGTTCTTCAAAAGTCAAAATTGGTCCTCTTCAAATGAGGAATCTAATCCTTTATTGGAATTTGTCACTAAGCTGCCAAAATTACACTCCCTCTTAGCTAGGGATAAATTCCAACTACATCATGTAATCATCATAAGTATCATGTCATCATATCATGTACCACCTCTCCTCAAATATATCTATTGAATCATTCTCAAATATAAAGAAAAATTATCATCAGGGAGCATCAACTACCACCCTCTCAGTACAATGAGGAAGGTCCTATGGGATAATCCCACCTCATTCCATCTCATAGGGGATCATATGTCTTCCACCCTATGTCAAGAAATAGGTGTGATATAATATCTTATCCATATTATTGCTTCTTAATCTTCCAAAAAATGACCCTCATGAGTCATGTCATAGAACACCTTGAATCATAATATTAGGTGAGATACCTGACTTACCAAAGGTAAGGATAACATACCCCCAATCCCTCTTAACCCATTAGCCAGACGGGGAGCTATAATCCTAACAAGCCCAACTTGTGGGTATGATGCAAATTAATGTATACTCTGCTAAACCAAGATAGGGGAGAAACATCTTCCACCCTATGGGTGATAGATAGGTTTGATACCCTATTGTCCATAGATCCTCAACCCCAAGATCCCTTCATCTCAATTCCTCGCCCTGGAAGCTCAGGCAGGGGGGAAGAGTTAACTTAGTTTCCCCAATCAATGATGCCCCTTATCAGGATGGGTCATATCCATTAGTCCTAGATACTCTCTAAAGACCAATAAATTCCCTGTAAAGCCTTAGTGAGAATATCTACAATCTGCTCATATGTCGATATGTGATGGATTCTAATGGATCCTCTCTGCACCATGTCTCGAATGTAATGATATTGGATCTATATGTGCTTGGACTTTACCTGAAACATGGGATTCTCTGCCAGACTAACCCCACTCTTGTTATCATAATATATCATTGTAGTATCTAGGACCTTCTCAAACAACTCTCCAAATAGCTTTCTCAACCAAATTTCTTCACATATAGCCATGCTAGCGTAAATATACTCATCCTCGATGGTACTAAATTCTATAGACTTTTGTTTCCTTCTCATAAAAGATATCATGCTAGATCCAAGGTTAAAATAACTTCAAAAAGTGCTCTTCTTGTCAACAACATTTCTTGCCTAGACAACATCAGTATATCCATGTAGTCGAACATCTCCGGTAGAATATCTTAGACCAAGGGTGACCATCTCATGAAAATATCTCAACATGTGTTTGGAAGCAACCTAATGTGCATGGTGAGGCTCGGTCATGAATTGAATCAACATGTTCACTACATAACATATGTCTAGACAAGTTTTCACTAAGAACATCAAAGCCCCAATAAAATTCCTATACTCAGATGGATTATCCAAATTGGGTCTTGTAGCTTCTCCACATAGCTTCTTGACATTCATTTCCATCAGTGTGGCTAAGGACTTGTATTACGTCATTCCAAAACTCTCCAACAGCTTCATGACATGTTTTCCTTATGAAAGGAAGATCTCACTGGGTCTTTGCCACACCTCAATGCCTAGGAAGTAATGCATGATTCTAAGGTCCTTCATCTCAAATTCAAAGGCTAGTGCCCTCTTACACTCGATCATTGGGGTCTCACTACCTGTCATAAATATATCGTCAACATATGAAACCAAAATCAATGGCATACCTTGGACTACCTTGAAGAAGAGTTTTGGATTGGCATTGCTTCCTGGGAATCCAAGCTTCATCAGGAAAATATCTATGCAAGTGTACCATGCTTTGGGGGCTTGCTTCAAACCATACAATTCCTTATTTAACCTACAAACATGTGTCTTTCGATTATCTACTTAAAATCCATGTGGTTGCTCAATGTAGACTTCTTCTTATAACATGCCATGAAGGAATTTGATCTTCATGTCCATCTGATGAAGGGTCCATCCTTGACTTGCAGCAAGGGAAACTATCAAACGAATGGTGGTGTATCGAGCCACAGGTGAAAATATATCGTTTTAATTTTCTCCCTCTTTTTAGGAGAATCCTTGGTCCATGAACCTTGCCTTATATTTCTAAATACTTCCATGGACTCGATGTTTAATATTGAATAGCCATTTTGAAGTCACCAAATATTTTCCCTTCGATCTCGGCACAACATCCCATACATCATTCTTCCTAATTGATTCATATTCTTTGCCCATAGAATCCTTCAAAAAAATTTATTTTATGGATTCTTCAAAGTTGTGAGGCTCGTCTTGAATCATATTACTCGTATCTACAACATATACCTCGTACTTGCATGGATTATTACTCTCTAAAAGACATTTTTACAAGAATGTGTCTTTCAGCAACTTGTAATGTATCACGATGCCAAAGTGGCCTCTTCCTAGCAGGAGGATCATATGGAGGAGGATCCAAGGGGTCCATAGGCTCCATGAGAACATCAAAAATGTCTCTCTCAATTTCAAGCATGGAAGGGCCATCTAAAATATCCATATCATCATTCTTCTTCTCAGGTGGAGGAAGGTCCCTTGCTTTCCCAAGGGCAGCTTGTTCATAAAATGTTACATATATGTTGATTTAAACCTTCCTTTGAACCATGAATATATATTCTAAATGATTTATAATATTCACAGTATCAAACAAACATACATTTTCTTCACGTGGCTTCGAGCTTGTTCCTTTTTTCCTTAGGCACATGAAAATATACGGGGCAGCCAAATCTACGGAGATGACTAACATCGGCTTGTGAATCTTCTTCGGGCGCCTTGTTTTCCAATGCTTCATAAGGTACCTTGTTTTGAACATATACAGTTGCATTTGCAGCTTATCCCCAAATAAAATTTTGCAACTTTTGATCATGGAGCATGGCATGGGTAGCTTCTACAATAGACCTGTTCTATATTTCATTCACTCCATTTTGTTCGAGATTATAGGGAAAATTCATCTCTTTCTTGATGCCTTCCTTATTGTAAAAATATATGAATTGATGCACTTTCCACCATTGTTAGACTTGAAGATCTTAATTTTCTTCCTTGTTTGATTTTTGACCTAATCCTTGAATTTCTTGAACAAATTGAAAGCCTCATCCTTATGTTTCAAGTAATATAACCATGTCTTCCTTGAGAAATCATTAATGAAGGTAATGTAGTAGAGATGGCCACCAAGAGAGTGTACGGGCATCGGACCACATATGTCAGAATGAATGAGATGGAGAATGTCTTTCGTCTTGTTCTCGCTAGAGGGGAATGGTCCCCTTGTCTTCTTTCCACTAGCACATCCAAGACATACTCCATCATGTTGGGCTTGAATATCGATAATTCTAGAAACAAATTTCTTCAATTTTGGAAGGGATTCATAGTGTATATGGTCTAATCTTCGGTGACATAGCTCACTTTGATGATTAATATCATGGACCAATACTAGAAGAGGTATTCCATTGACTCAATAGAGCCCTTCGAATCTATATCCCAATATGAATACATATCTCATAGGAGTTCGCACTGACCAAGTAAGTAATTTTCCCTTAATGAAGGCAGCCCTTATCCCTTTGTCTTCAATATTGGTGTTATCACTCCAATAATTCTCAAGGGTTGTTATTTTTTTTTGGTTTAAAGAATATTAGAGGTAACCACAAACCTACTTTTAAGCCTTAGGATCTAGCCTTCCTAATGCTCAAAGAGGGCTCTCTCTATATCATTTATCTTTGTTGATTGTATTTGATTTTAGGCTAGTTATGTAGGGTTATTTAAGATTTGATTTTAGATTTGGTTTGGTGGTGAAATCATTTACTCATATGGATCGATGTAGGTTTGTATTCCATTGGGCTAATGGAGACAATGTGTCAAGCAGCAGAAGAAGGATCAAGGTTCTAAAGGGAAGTATTCATAGGGAAAGATACTTTTCTCACTTTAGATCCTTAGGCTGATGGTGAAAATGGTTTCAATCAGGGTAAGAGAGCAATTAGGGGTTCTCAAAACCGGATAATGAGTGAAAATACAGAGGTCAATCGAAATAAGGGAGAAATTAAGAATTCCTTTATCTGGATATCAGAATAAAAACATATAAATGATAAACAGTTCAAGACAGAGTGTAATTAAACATATTCTGTAATAAAATTCTAGTTATATCATTTAAATTAAGCAAAAATATGATCATGTGAAAACTTCAGAAATAAACAATTGAAAAAGTAGAAAGTACTTCACTGTAATGGCCCAACACATAAATTATGTAATATAATCTCTTTATTGCTTTAATCCAGTCTGCTGACTTAAAATTGGTACAATCACCCTCAGGTTCCAAAATAGTACAACTATAGAAATGTTCAACAATTCATCCACTCTCAATACTTCAAAATGTGAAGTATTTATACAAAAACTTTTACAAAATATCCTAAACCAACTTAGGAATTATTCAAGGAAAAAGAAATATCTTCATGCAAGAAGATAGAGATAGTTATCTAACTAATGCAATTTGTCCCTGCTTTTATTGATTTGCTATTTAATTGTTGATATTTTGATGTTGATTTGTCTCTGTTTGTTGCTCAACGAAGGTTGCAGTTAGGAAGTGAAGTGTCCTCTATGCTAGTAGCTTTCATCTTTGCTTTGTAATTTCTGTCTTGACTTTAACTCTGACTATAAACTGATACTCTTTACTGTAACTAATACTCTTTCCTTGTCTCTATTTTCACTGTTAATGATGTTCTATACTACGAACTATAACTGTAAAATAGTATGCTCTGTTTTATCTTTTCCTGACTGATATTCTTCTCATTTGACTGCCATGTTTGATTGTTTTGATCTTCATAGTAAATCAATCAATTTCTCCCATAGTTCTGCCTCTGGTAACTTAATTTTCACCATCCTCCTGAATATTTCATCAACCTCTATGTATCTTGAGAATATAAGCTTGTTGACAAATAGGTGTTTCACCTCATGTTGCAGGTAAAACAGATTCTCAAAATTCTTGTAAAGTACCTTACCTGTTGGAATTCCCTGCATGGTTGAGTTATTGGCTTGCTCCTTAGCCACTTCTCTCATCTTCTTATCATAATCATCCTGCTTCATTAGTTTGTCATGAATAACAAATGGATTTGGAAGTCCTTTTTGCCTGAGAGTGTCAAATTTCATCATGAACTTTGTGACGGAAACTTCCATATTTTGGAATTTCTCTTCCAGTTGTATCATCATATTCTTTTTAGAAATAACCTTCCTAACTTCTAGGATGGTTTATGTTCTACCACTGATTCCAATATCTTCAAGTTCTTGTCTATTCTTGGAATTAAGAAATTTTATGATCTCATTTGCCTCTTCAGGCTTCTTTCCAAGTTCTTCTTTTATCTTTTGGATAGCTTCTCTTGCTTCTTTGACTAAGTCCTTTTGTTCATATATGACCTGAATTGATGGCCAAATATCATTGACATATTCAATGATATTGGCCCATAGCTGTCGCTTGGCTTGTGCCATGGGTTATTTTAGTGTTAGATCTTTTTCTAACTTCTTCAATTGCTCATTCAACCTGCTTGCCTTCTGTTCTTCATTCTTGTGATTTATCTTAGCAAGTTTCTTTTCATCTTCTAGAATTTTGAGTTGTTCTTTAAGTCTGTTAATTTCATTTGTCTGAATAGACATGTCCTACATAGCTTTTACTAGTTTACTTGCTTCATCTATAGGTTTGGCTGTTGTTGTTGAAGACTTTGTTGATGAAGTTGTTGATGAGGTGACTGGTAATGTTGTATCCATTGGTACTGTACGAGCTAATGATTCTGATAGTTTGGAAGGTACAACAGTAGTGACTATAGGAATTATAGTGATAGGGACTTCTTCTCTGGCATTTTTCTCCTAGACCAACTTTTCCATTTCATTTTCCATTTCCTTTATCTGGGCAGTCAACTGTAGAATGAGACTCATCATCTCATCTTTCTGATTTGGATCCTGCAACACTTCCTTTGCTTGAGTATGTTCTATAGGAGGTAGCTTAATTTTCTTCTTTAATGCAACAATGTCTGCATTTTTCTTCTTTATCATTTCATCTGCAACTTTGACATTACTAGGATCATATCCTACTTAAGTAACCAAATCCTCCAATAATTTGATTCTATTATCCTTAGCTTGAGAGGATGAATTTTTCAATTTGAGCTGATCTTTGATGTTTGCAAGAGTGCTTTGGAGCTTCTGTACACTCATGGCCTTGTTTTTCATTGTGGAATAAAGCATTTCACCAGCTTGTTTGTGAAATTCTATCTAATCAATAGGATGAATATAATCTACTTGAACTTCATATGAGGACTTTTTGTAATCATCTGATGATTTGGGATGCTTTACTTTAAGCTGTAGGAAGGTCATATGCATCTTCCTGGTTTTGTAGTCAAAAGCAGAAATCAATCTGATTTGGTCACTGGGTGACTGTTTCCAATACTAATTATATGTATCAGTCTTCAAAGCTTCATTTCTCATCTTTATCTCTCTGTATTTTTGCATAATTTCCATCTCCTTCTCTTCTGGTTTGCTGTAAGATGAAATTTCAACACTGTGTTGCTTCTGAATAAGCTGAGTTTTAGAAGTTGAAGGTTGGTTTATTTCTTCAATCACTGTAGGAGGTGCATCGTCCTTTGTTATTGTATCTGTGTCAATCACTTCTATTGTTTCTATTCCTTCATTTACAGGATTTAATTTAGGCTTCTTCCTGTACATCAATTTAAATTTGGTTTCATTTGTAGTCTCTGCAGTATATGATCCTTCCTCTTTGATTCTCTTTGAGATTTTATCTTCTTGGGCTGGAGTCTGCAAAGTTTGACTAGTATCACCTTACTTCTCTGCCTCAATCAAGGTGTTCTCTAACCATTCAGACTGGTTGGAGTATTTCTCAATATCTGGTTTCTTCTCATGCACATAAGGAGTTATTTTTCATTTAACTCTCAATTTACTTATTACTCCTAGAGGATCATAATACCATAGAAAACTCTTGCTGAATTTAAACTCCTGTAAATATTTTTCAGCCTCTGGACCTGCATATCTGCTGTTACAAATGAAAAGGCCAACTTGATTTTTTATTTTGAATTGTGTCTTCTTATTAGCTTCTAATAAATTGATTCAATCAGAATTAAGAATCTGTCTTATATACTCAAGGGAAAATAACCTCATTGGGAGGTATTTGGGCAGTTTATATGGAATGAGATTTGATCCATATACCCTTATTTCTGTATGGTTTTGGTACAAGTACCAATCTCCTATTCTATTAGGCTCTAACAACAGCAGGACCTTTTTAATCTCCTCACTGATTCTTGGATGCATGCTTCTGTTCAGCATATTGACCATAGGATGAATGAAGGAATCAATAAAATCTGTATAGGTGGATTGTGTCGAGTCTTTTCTTATTAAAGGATTCCAAAATATGACTGACTGTGGATTTCCTTCAACATCAAGCTTCTGAAGGTTGATGAAAAAATTCTCAGACTGAAAGTATAAAAACATATGAAATAAGACTAATGAATACTTAAAAATGCCTTCTTCAAGAATTTTGACCAACTGTTCATGAATATTATCAGTAAGGTATTGGGAAAAATTGAAAATGGTAGTAGGAGGCTGACCAGGTGTGAAAGTGGACAAAAAAACTAGTAATGCAACATCAACATGCTCATCTGTGAAATAACCAAGAATAAAAGACAACATGCTAATGATATGTCTGTTTCTTTCAGAAAATTTTGCAGATGGGTAAGGAGGATTTATTTTGGGAATTTCTACAGATGAAGGCATGAAAGTTTGGAATATCTAGAACCTCTTGGGGAAGTCCAAATTCAAGTACAACTATGTAAGAGCCTCAATGGACAAAGGGGTTTCATGAGGTCTGGATTGGATCTGTAGAATTTGATTGATTGACTCAGTTGTAATAGTAATCAGAATTTATTTTTCAGGGTTTATTATGGCTCTTTGGTTAGGGTAATAGCAAGATTGACAAAGTCTGATTACTTCTGGGCACTGGGAAGTTTGTGGGAATACATACTTTGCAACATTAGATTCCAAAATGAAAACCTCATCTGCTTGGTCTATGTATTTTTCATGGCTCCAGTAATGGAGCTCAAGAAGGTTAAATTCAGTCACTGTGTCATTAATCTTGAAATATTTATTAGCCAGGGGAGTGTGTTCTACATCTACAACTGGGAGTTGTATAGGATTGACATATATAATGCTTTTGGAAGCCATTTTTTTGTTAAATTTCTTCAATTGATTAATCTTTTGACTTAGAAAAAGCTTATTTAGGCCTTTAGGAGCACCTCATACAGATGATTTACAATTTACAGATTGATTTAGGAAGAAACAGGGGTCTTTTCTATGGTCTTCAATGGTATAAACTTGTTCAATTGATCAAACAGTACTCTTTGTGTTTTAAAAACAATCTCAGTACTTCATATTTCTGTAAACAGATTCCTAGGGTCTGCAGAAAAAATGATTTGAAAAGCTACAGGGATTTTTTAGGTCTGTAGAGGTTTAAAGTTCTTCAATTATTCAATATTTGTGATTAAAGCAGTCTCAGGCCTCAGAATCTGTGAAAAGATGCATAGGGTCTATAGAAAAACAGATTTGGGAAACTGCAGAGGTTCCTTTTGGTCAGCTAAGTCTCTTATGCTAATTCAATTACTTATTACTCTTTTTCTGTAAGCAAGGGTCTTAGAACTTTGAGGAATACCTGGAGAAAGATGGAGAATTGATTTGCAGAAGGGTTTTGGGGTTGCAGAAAGCTTTTCTGAGGCTTCATAGGTCTTTAATAGTGCTTTTTATGACTTCTGCAGTGTCTTTTGGCAACAAATGGTTGAATTCTGGTTGAATTGGGCTTAAAATGAGGTCGGCAGCGTGATCTTTGCTTGAAAAATAGTCGGCAATACTCTTTCAACGCAAAAATGTAACAGAAAGTGGTAAAAGGGCTAGAAAATGGTGGTTATATGCATTTTAATCCAATATTGTTTACATTGAATGCACGGTCAATTTTGAATTGACAGGGTGGTTTGTGCAATAGGCAGGATAAACCGCTCAGTGGTTTTAGCATGAGCCAAAGCATTCAGGCGGTATAAATCTTGAGGATGTGATCGAATGGGAATTGGCCATGTAGCCAGGAGCAGAGCCCCGAAAATCATGGATATCGCAAGGTCTGGGGTATGTTAACAATCGTGCTATCGGATGTGCGACAAGGCTTGTTGGCCGTTAGATCTAATCGGTTGAGATCCGACGGTTGGGAGGATGCGAAGGATGCGTTGGGATTGAATAGGTGTGGTGCCCAGGATATTTATGATGCGATAGGTTAATATGCATATAAACTATGGTTTTAATTGCATGGGTTTGGGGCTTTGTAATAAGCGGAGTTTAATATATTAACCAATGGGGTTAGGGAAAGTTGGATATTATAACAGGTGGGTTAGTAATATGTGGGCCTGAAATATATCACAATGTGGGGGAATTAAACCATAGGTTATATAAAATTAATGGGTTGGGAATGATATATACAAGAATTATTTTAATACGAGATAAAGGTTTAATGTGGGATTTAGTACATAAAGTCAAATGTTAATATGTGTGAGATTTATCATTAAGTTTTAATGTAAAAACTTATGTCGTGGAAGGATATCTGTAGTGGGGCCTGACATATAGATTTAAGCATTTAGACTTAGGATAGAAGCATTTTTATGGGTTTTTGGTGTTTTTTGAATGAAAATGGAAGTTAATAAAAGATTTTATTTTTCCAGAGATAAAATGTGTTTTAACTTAAGAAAAGGGATTTTTTGCAAGGGGAAAAATAGTGAAATAAGGGGAAAGAGCAAAAATGAATGGGATGGGGTATTTTTACAAGGGGAATGATTTTGAAGGGAAATTAGCAAATGAAATGACCAATTTTCTGCTATCCATGCTTGTGAAAACTGCTTCTACCTACCCATCAACTACCCTAGCATTTTTTCTTCATTTACATGGGTGCATTTAAGCTTGCAGACCCTTATTCATTTTTCTTTTAAACATCAAACTAACTTATTCTATCCTTATTTCTTCCAAGGGCTCAGATTAAACTATTGAGCTCCTTATTTTTCTCTACCTAACTACTGATCTACCAAGATTAAACAGTTTGGCTAGATCTTTATTCTCTATCTATCAACATGAAATTTAAAGCCTGAAAGGTCAGGAATAATGTAAGGTCCCACCTTACCCACCATAAAAAATATAGAGAAGTAGAGGCCACATTAATCACTAATACTCATTTGCACAAAATCCTAAAGAATTAGTCACTGTAAAAAAATTTCCAACAACAAGCCCTTTTTTATGAAAGATTTATATAATACAAGAAACAAATGTCTTATTCTCTATTCATACTTCAAAAAATTATTAAATTCATTTTCACATTCATACCAAAAACTTGCAGACATAGGAAGCTACAACCATTAAATAGTTTATTTATAATTTATAATAACATAAAAACAACAGTAACTAAGACTTTTACACTAACAATTTATATGCACAAAAGGTACATCCATTCAAGAATTTTAACAAACACATTGCAGACATGCACTCTACACTCATTGAGGCCTTATGACAACACTTTGCAAGCATGAAATTAATCTTCATTGAGGCATTTTGTCAAACACTTGGAAACAATGAATTTAAGATTATTCTTCAACATATTTATCTCATAAAATTCAGAAATTGAAACTTTAAATGTTGGCATCTTAAAACAGGAACTAAATAATCTTAGTCTTTCATCAAAGACTCAACAACAGGCGCACATAACTCACAACAGCAATCTGCAAAATCGCCCAGATTTTTTATCTGGGTTCTGAAAAGTATTTTTTTGGAATAAAATTAGGGGTTACATGTTCATAAGGCACGGATACCCCCTGATGTTGGGCTGAATCGAATTAAAAATGCCCAGGAATGCAATTCTTGAAAACAACAAAAATTTATAGCCTTAATGTTTCATTTATGACTTTTTTCAAACATATGGAATGAAAACTTACAACTACAGCTCTACGTGAGGAAAAACAACCCAGAGTTATGCTACTAAGATATGCTCATTGATTTCACACATTTCTAAATCCACCATATGAGTTCTTGAAACATTTTACCACCCACAAGCTAATTCATTTGACATGATTTGACAAGATTTTTGCACCAATTGCTACAATTTGACAAACACATGGCAACCCTGAATGCTACAGCCATTAAGGCTTTCTATCAAAATTCTGATAGTACTATTACAACAACTTGAATAAAAAAACATTGAATTATTGATAAGAATATGAAACATAAGCCATAACTGAAATTTATCTCCAACTTACCTCAAGCATTTAATCTTCCAAACCATATTTTAGTTGCCATTATTTTTTCATTTTCTTTTAAGGGTTGATTCTGTAATTCCTCCAGGTATATTTTGGGTACATGTCCATTTTCTTAATTCTGATGTGAGCTGCAAGTTAGCACTTATTCATGCATAAATAAATTGATCAAACACTTTGAAAACTATCCTAAAACCATTTCTAAAACATGCATCTAATTACTTGAAACAAAACCATAAATCGTGAAATACTTACCCAAGTCCTTTGGAATTTATTTATTGCAATTACCTTTAACAATATTTGGCTTTCCTTTCTCAAATGCTACAATACCAAGATTAGTACCATAAACTACACCAATAATAACTCCAATATTGAGATCTAAACATCCATACATATAGATTGATCTAGTCTTCGTTTTTGACTAATCAATGATGTTCTAGATAACATAAGCCTAAACCAAAATTAGATGCTTACAACAATTTAAATGTCTACTTTTTATTTTATGCTAAATCTATACTATAATTTTAGGAAAATTGAAATTATCCCTGAACAGATATTCAGCTCCAATTGCTGAGAATATGATCCACCTTTGATCCCTTAACCAACTCATTTGAACCATCCATTTTTCCACCCAACCATATCTAGGGAGAACTCCTCCCCCTGGAACCCCCAAGTTGTAAAATCTCACAAACAGTACCAAAATATAACAGTAGAGAGAAAGCCAAGGCAAGTTAACAAAGATCAGTTTCAATTCCTCCAAATACGACTCCTGGTCAGTTGCACCATGTATAGCTACTTAGTAATTTAGTTTAGGGATTTCAAATTCATTTCAAAAGAAATTAGCTACTCTCCAAGTCCCTCCCTCTCATAAATTTATTTTCAAATCTCTTCAACTCTTGGTATCACCATGCACCCCCCCCCCCAAAGTGAGAATACATGAGACACATATATAGGAGGAGCTAAAAAATATTGTCATAAAAGAGGAGTAATATGCATGCTTTGTATTCCATTTAGAGGAGTGTAACTCATGCCATTAAGGAGAGGTGTGCATGCCTTATTTAAGGAGAGTGTAACATATGCATTAAAGGGAGTGTAATGTGTTATTAAAAGAGAGAGGGAGAGTTACATAGAGCCATGATAATCATCAAGGAGAGAGGTGTGAAGTGATTGAGGAGATATAATTCCCTTTTAATAATAATATCATAGTCTCATAAAATATAATAATAATATTAATAATATTGAGGATTAAGTCGAGATTGAACTATTATGATTGATTAATCATAATTTCAGTGATTTTCCTTCAGGTATGCCTTTTTACCCATTGATTGGAGGTGATTTACTATTTTTGGAAAATCATACTTGAAATGGTAGACATGACTTTTTATTTTTAGAAAGTCACTCCAAAAATTTTAGGAATGATATTTTATTGAGAAAAATTCATCTGTGAGCTGCCCATGAGTGGTATTTTTCTTTCGGATAATAGGGATTCCACACCCCTATTGTATGCATCTCCGTGCCTTAGTATATTGAGGACTCCACACCCTGATCTACTCTAAAGATCCAAGATTCCACACCTTGATATTTTAAAATATTCAGGACTCTGTGCCCCAAAAATTTCATTATAGATTCAAGAATCCATGTCTTTATATTTCATGGATTTAGGACTTTGCGCCCTAGTCCTTTTATTATATATCCAAGACTCCACGTCTTTATATTTCATGGATTTAGGACTCTGCGACCTAATTTTCTTGGCTTCTCATCTACTCTACTTTGAAACTCTGTGTTTCACCTTAAGGTACTGATTGTGAGCTCATACCCATTTGATGGTTCGTTGGTAAGGTCTTCTTCCAAGACCTGCACACATCATAATCTCATAGATCAAATAAATCAAATGAATTTCATAATTAACTTATTCACATTTTACCAAAGATTGTGCATGACTTCCACAGTGATTTTGGTTTTGGAGAAATGAATTCTGCAATCATTTATAACTTGAGAAACCTTGTTGGCAATGACCAATTCCCCTGCCACATCATTCTTAGTACGATATTACGCACATATAATCATACAAAACATTTATCATCCATAAATCTTAATTAACCATATGTTCCACATAACCATGATCATCCATGAATCTGTGTCTCAATCCTGAATCACCATTCATTTCATACACCTATGTCCAAAATAGGATACCAAAAGAGAAAACATCGCTAATATTCTCTTAACCAAAATAAATTCTTATACACTTAACCATAGATATTTTCATAAGCACACAACAACCAAATGACCCAAACTAGGTCATAGCATCTAAGCATGTACATAAGTCTGTCATACATAATATTATATCATTATATCAATATCACCATCTATAAGTGTCATCAAAGCTATCTCACCAAGAAGGGACATTACAATTAAGCAGTTTGACCTTTATGTATTGTGGAATTTTAAACAAGTTGCACACAATATTATTTTGCAAAGTGGAGTAAAAAGTAGTGGAATTTGAATTTGCATCACTTCCATGATCTATTTTTTCTCTTTTTTTTTGTTTGAGGTTCATTTTCTATTCTTTTTTATTTTTTTCTTTCAAGTCCTTTGATTTCTCTTTTAGGATTTTTACCCTCTTTACATTTTTTATGTTTCTAATATGGGAAAACAATTTTGCAAAAAGAAAAGTATGTACATATTACAAGACTAATAAAATTCAATTCAAAATTATGAATCCTATTATTATAGGACCCTAACAGTGACTCCACATGGGGATGGCATTTCATGGTGAAATTTCAAGAACTTTGAGACTAGTAGCCTTTGTATTTTGATTGTGCTTGCCTTGGAACTCTTTTCTGAGCTCTGCATTATTCATACTTATGATATTTTGTCTTTCAAAGCTTAGGATCTTCTCTCCGGGCTTCAAATTTGTAAGAAAAGTATCCAATCCAATATAAACTCTGCAATGTTATGTACAATGAGTAAAGTAAAAAAAATGAACTACTGCTATTCTGGGAAATAGTAATGCTTCAGCATTCTACCATTGATAGTTCCACCTGGAAGATCTGATCCATCCAACTTCTTCAAAAAGAATACATTTTTTCCTCTGTAACCATAAATGACATAGGGACCTTTCCATAGGAAATAAAATTTACCATGTTTACCTTTCTCTTCTCTCCTGGAATCCCACTTAAGAACTTTGCCACCTATGTAAAAATCATCTTCCTTAGTCTTCTTGTCAAATATATTTTTAATATTATCTTGAACAACTTGAGACTTGAGATATACTTCCTCCCTGGTTTGTTGCAACTGTATGGATTGATTTATCCTTCTCTGGATATCATTGGTTTCTACCTATAGTTTTTGGATCATCTTCATCATTGGTACTCTTAAAGAGGATGGAAAAACAGCATCCATCCGATAAACAAGCTGATAAGGGGATGTACCAATGGACTTCTTTGTGGTAAGTCTGTCTGCCCATAAGACATTTACTAACCTTTTGTTCCAAGTTTTCTTATTGTCTTCTAGTAGTTTCTTGATGATATTAACAAGGCTCTTATTTGGAGGATTCAGCAAGACTATTACCTTGAGGGTAATAGGCAGTGGAATGGCCAAGGGTAATGTGGTATTTATTACAGAATTCAATCATCTTTGTAGACTTGAAAGTAGCTGCATTATCAGTAATGAACTTTTGGGGGCATCCAAATCTTGACAGTATATTGTTTTCTAAAAATGAGATTATGACAGTATCAGTGGCTTGCATGGAAGGAATGGCTTCTATCCACTTGGTGAAATAGTCTATGGATGTCAAAATCCATTTGTGTTGGGATGAGGATAGTGGGTGAATTTAACCAATGAAGTCTAAACCCCATTGCTAAAATGGCATTTCTGCGGAGATGGGTTTAAGGGGTAAAGGTAGTAGTTTTTTCTTCCCTTCAAATATTTGGAATTTGTGACAGGAAGTCACATACTTTTTCACATCTACAAATAGTGTAGGCTAGTAAAAACTAGCTCTCAAGGTTTTATCTATAGTTGAATTCCAGTAAAGGTGTCCTCCACAGTCACCTGCATGAAATTATTCAATAACTTTATCAGCTTCATATTTAAGCAAACAATTCAATAAAATTCCACCATGATCTTTCCAAAACAATGCATTATCTATTATACAAAATTTCATTGCCTTTAACTTTAAAAATCTAGCTTTAGTTCTTGACAATCCAGGAGGAGCTTGTAAATTTAGTAATACAAATATGATATCTGCATACCATAGTGAATCTAAAAATGTTTCACTAGTCTATGAAGTTGCCATCTCTTCCTGATTATCTAATTGGGCAATAAAATTTATATCTAAAACATGACAGTTTGATTCAGCCATGAGTTTGGCTAAACCTTGACCTTTCATGAGTTTGGTGGGATTAATTTCTATGTCATATTCCAAAATGGTGGCAATCCATTTGCCTCTCTTACCATCAAGCCCATTCTGAGTCAGAATTTCCTTCACAACTGAATTTGGAACATACGCTATGATGTGTGAATACAATATGTACACTCTAAAGTCTTTGATAGCCTTCACTAATGCTAGTGCCTGTGTTGGAACAGGGTCTCCTACGAGCTGCGAAACTAGTCCAATTTTGAATACTTTTCATTATATTTAGTCTAGCGCAGGGGTTTTGGGGTGGGTCAAAGCCCCGAAAGAATTGTAATGGGAAAAAGGGTAAATTAGGGGTCTGAAAACCACGGTTTGTGGACCATAGAAAAGTTTAGGCTAGATTATTATAAATATAGGAACATTTTGAATTGTAAGGTAGGAAATGAAGAGATATTGATGCGAACTGTGGTTTAATATATCTGTTTGGGTTTTTTGGGAAAGGACTCCTACTGGTTGTGTGTGCAGAGATCCAGAGTCTAGTTGTGTGCGGACCCTACTGCTGTGTGTGCAGGCTGGGATGGGTATTGTAAGAAGGAATTGATGAATTGATGAATAAGAAAGGTTTCTTGAGAACTGAATCTATGTGTATTGTTTGTGCGAATGATTGGTAATTACTGCTTATGCGCATTCTGTATTCAAGCTGTGAAAGATCTGTGTAAGTGTGTTTGTTGTATCTGGATCTGTTCTGTTCTATTTTATGCAATATTGTGCTACTATCATAGAAGTATATAATTATATATCTAGCACACGTGGATGCGAAAAGAGACCTATCGACCCTACGCAGAAAGAGGCAATCTGGGTATCATAGGGCCGGACGCAGCTCTGCTTGCCTTACCTATCCTTTCTTAGGGTGCGGAAACCTGGTTCCAGCACCCACCCATACTACTTCGGGTGAGACTTTGACCTGCGCAAGCAGGTCACTGCCGAAAAGGCCAGTAGTATAGGGGTTTGTTGGAAAACCTTGAACTTTGAACCTGGGTCAGAACCCCTCGAGCCAACAAATGGTTCCATTTCCGAGACTTAGAGAATTTTGAGAAAGGGATCAGGTAATGACAAGAGAGTATTGGATGCCTGAAAGGAAGGAAATTGAGGAGTGGTTCGAAAAGCAGATCCAGGAATTTGCAGTAAAAGAAAATCGCAGCGAGAAGTTAATGGCGAAAAGGTGGAAAAATAGGTACATTATTACAAAAAGCTACGAAATATTCTTTGTAACATTTTCAATTTAGCTTCAGGAGTGGCAGGCTAGGCTCGTAGAATTCCAGAAGTGTTGGAAGGATGAGCGAGTCACTCAGTGGACCCCAGAGCTGATCCAACAGCTGGAGAGGACTGCCAATACTACCACACACACAGTAGATCACTGGGTGGATAGTGTGCTAGGAGGATTTGTGACAAAATTTTCCATTGATCAGTTTGTCTCCTACTATGATGCCGAACGATGATTATTTAAAGGGTTCCGGGGCAAATTTTTGAAGACATTACCCTTTTTTATCAAGATATTACTGTGTGAAAAGAGAATTATGTGTATTCATACCGACTGAATGACCTCGGATCTAGACGAGAGCATGACGCGCAGTGGTAAATACTATCGGACCAACATCGACAGGGGGAGATCCGCCTATAACATTTTGCGAGAACCGGCTGTGCAAGACCCCCCGGCTACACCACCGCCCAGGCCGCAAAAAGGTAAGAACTCACCCATACCACCACCACCGCCGAACAGTGATATGGCTTCGCACCTGAGACTACTTACCTTCAAGGGGGTAGGGGATGAGGATATGGACCGATTTTGGTTTGTTGCAAACTCCGTTTGGACGGCACAAAATGTGAAAAATGATACGGTGAAGATGGCGCAGCTGTCCCTAGCATTCGAGGACAGAGCATTGGACTGGTATATTTGATACATTTCCCAGAACAGGAGTGCATCTATTCAAGATATCAAAGACACTCTGAAGCAACAATTCTGGAAGCCAAAATCTTACTCTCAGTTGGTAGCAGAAGTAAAGGACTTCAAGCAAGGTGCATCTGAATCTATGTGGGAGGTTGATCAGCGATTGAAGAAAGCAATCAGGGAAGGAGGGTTTGAGTATGATGATAGACAACATACGGAATGGTTCATCGCTATGCTATTACCCCACCTGCGTACGCCAATGAGTCACCAAACCTCTGAGTCGCAGGAAAAAGCTGTGGAAGTTGCTATGAAACTAGAAGCTTCACCCAGAGAAGATACTTCAGTAGGAGTACAGAAAATTTAGGAGCAACTTAGGGATATGCACATGGAAATTCAGAACCTGCGAAAGAAGCAAGGAAACGAAGCCTGCGCAGATCTATGGTGCATACGATGTCGGGTATCTAGCCATACAAAGGATCAGTGCCCTCTACTGGAAGATTACATACAGGTAGGAGGACCTATTCTGGTATGCCCAGGAGCAAGTGGGGAACCCATCCTGTCACGACCAAGCTCGAGCGGACCCACGCTGTGGTGCGATGATTTTCGTGTAGCGGGGCTACATGATACGAACCATTGCCCTCAGCTAGGTGTGTACGTCCCACAACTGAAGAAATAGTGGTGCGGGTTCTGTCGGTCGGTGGGACACGATGAGAAGAACTTTCATACTTACAACTTGATGATAGATCATGGGAACTTGTATAGGGTACAATCAGACCCTGCATCGCTAAGAACTTCCGCGAGCTTCAGAGGCTCTCCAGCAAGGGGCAGAGGAGGTCGGGGAGGAAGCACAGGACAAGGACGTGGACAGCTAATCTTTTATAACTACGGGGAGGTAGGACACTTCGCCAGGGACTACCCAAATCCCCCCAGGAAATCATGCAAATATTGTAGACAGCTGGACCATGTGGTTGAAGATTGCCCAATTTTAATAGCCAAGATGCAGGAAAAATAGCCCACCCCTACGCAGAATGTGCAAAGAGTTAAAGCCGAGCTAAGAAACATAGACCCGAGTGTGAAAGTCATAACACGTAGCGGGATGGTCACCCAGGGAGCAAGGGAAGCGCCTGCCAGGGATCCTACGACCTCTCAGGAAGGATTGAACATCACCAAGGGACAAGCAACAATAGCAGCTACTATGCAGATGCCGACACACCTCAGGATAGAGGAGGGGGTTGAGCCCTTTCTGTAGGCATGTCTGAAGCTGCTATGTAACCCACAAGCTATAGAGAACCTTCAAGCACTAATTCATAGTTGTGCAGCTCAGCCTGATCCAATCCCCGGGACCAAGGATGTACACAAGCTATACAGATATAAAAAACGCACCAGAAGAGAAATGCAGTTGACTGCGCAGATTGGTCACTACGAAATGGATCAAGTTATTTTAGATCTTGGATCAGATGTGAACGTATTACCAAATCAAACATGGCAATGAATGGGAGAGCCTAAATTGGAATGGTCCACCATCCAGCTGCGCATGGCAAATCAACAAAAGATCATCCCTTTGGGAAGGCTGCCAAAAGTCATGGTAGATATCGCAGGGGTAAAAGTCCTAGCTGAATTTGAAGTAATAGAAATTGTGGAAGATGCGGATCCCTACCCTACACTCCGAGGACCAGACTGGGCTATATATATGGGGGGTGTCATCAATCTCAAAAATTGCAGCATGGTGTTTGAAAATAACGGTACGTGCATAATAGTACCACTAGATCCTGTAGAAGGTGCGCGGTATACAGAGCCAGCACGCAAAGAGGAAGAAATAGATCACATTTACAAATTGACTACGCAGGACGAAGACTAGATTAACCCCACGGCAGAAGGAGTACTCTGCTGGGAAAAGGATAGTGAATGCTTTTCTGACTCTGATGGGGAACTGGAGAATTGGCAAGGCCGGTTGCATGAGGTTTCGGCGCTACGATGTCTTCAGGTCACAAGGAACTTTCGTTGCATCTCTGCCAATATAAGAGACTTGCCCTACCTTGAGGATGCGGGTGACATTAAGGAGTTTTTATGCACATTCGAAGCCGAAGTTCCCAAGGAACGTAGGCTAGGGGCACTTCCGCTAGCCCTGCGTGGAGTGCCTGCACGTTGGTGGGATACGCATGGGCTGGTATTCCGCACTTGGGAGGAGTGTTGGGATAAGATGATCCTGCGATTTGGAGCCCCAGCTGGAAGATGGATCCAGAGGTTCCTTGGGTGAGAAGACCCACGCAGATATTTTCTGGCATGGGAAACACAATGGTGCGACAGGACCCTAAACGAACAAGTTCACCTAATTATCCATGACCTAGGCTTGCGTCCGACTGCGTGGTATTTGGATGCGAAGCTGCACCAGTGCACGCAAAAATGGGATAATTTGTTGGCTGATTTTCTGCAACATTTAAGGTGGCAGATGGCACAAGGACGCTCGGCGTAGCTCTGCTGCACACGGATGCCCTAACCAAGGGAAAAGCATGCTTGTCAAGAGTTACAGTGGCCAAGTTGTTGGAGTGGTACCTAGACCACATTACAAAACACCTGACATCGGCCTTAATTCGGGGTACGCGAGCAACATGCAGGCGTCATCCAAAATTTGTAAATCCGTGGGAAAGCCCTCAAGTACGAATAAAGACCGTCAAACCACTGCACTTTGGTAAAAAGGGAACCTTACTGTTACAAAAAATGGGCGGCCGACCATCAATACGGCAATTTATGGTGAGTTCATTTCGGATGATCGATGGTAAGTTTCAAGTGAGGTTTACTCTACCGTTGGATAGCCCCAGAAAGTATAAGGACAACTGGATAACTTTTTTCTGGGCTCCATATTGTCTCTGTACCCTGCCTCTTTTATTCTCTTGCTTTCTTATTGGGATCTTTAACATTTTCTGGGAAGCTTGTCCTTTTGTTGCTATGGCAGTCCCTAACCCCCCAAACGCTTCGGCACCTACCAGTTTAGCGCCTGCATACATCGTGTTGAGAGGGTCTAGGGATGTCAAGATTGATAAGATAATTGGCCTCTGGCTCCCTGCAGGGAGAATTGACTTTGAACCTCCTACAAAGTGGCACCACAGCTACACGACGGGAGTTCCCGACCTTTACAACCCTGGAACGATCGCAGGCCCCAGTCGGATGGCCTCGGACGACACCACGAAGGAGGGTACACAATTTCCATAGTTTTCCACCAACGCTGATGCAGTCAAGTCGCAACTAGTCCTACGCACGGAAGGGACGTAGTGATATAGGGATATGTTGCAACTTCTCCGCAGTCCCAGACTACCGACCAGCGAAAGACATATTTGTTCACTACCTCGCACTATCATGGTTGGCGACCATGCCCCGATAGCTACGGACCTACAAATAGACTTGGCGCAGCTACCCCGTAAGGCGTTACAGGATTTATGCACCGCGGTGTTGCGAGAGATCCGTGAACATGACCGGACTGCCCAGCAACAGCGTGAAATACCCCCGAAATTTTAGGCACAATGGGTTGCATTGATCACGGAAGCAATGAATATTATTAAGGAACAGCTTACTCTAGGCACTCAGTTGGTCGAGGTGGCTATGCAGCTCTGGAAAGTGGTCTGGTTCAACCCCATGCTTCAGCGTGTCCAGGAAGACTTACGATAGATGGAAGCTGCTTTCGATCAGGTCGAAGCTACCTTGCCTTCCCTTGTCCCTGCGCAGCATCTAGCCCTCTTAAAAACCTGCAACGCCCTCATAGACACGGTTGCAGATCTCCACCGTGCCAAGCACATCATCTGAAAGCGCTTGAAACCATGGGGCGATACCGCCTTCCATATATCTTAGGTTGCTCATAACGCCATCACTCGCCTCCCCCGAATATTGGAGCAGGTTACCATGGCGCCGGAAGGCCCTGCCTCCCTGAAGCTTGTCAATATCGTACAATGAGCTGTTGTTCAAATTCAGGAAGTGCTCCCTCAGCTCATCATCACTCTCAATACCTTGCATGCGCAGATAGCGACCGCACCACCACAGTGACTAGGGACGAGTCACAATATTGTGTTGGGGGACTGTTGGAACAAGGTCTCCTACGAGCTGCGAAACTGGTCAAATTTTGAATACTTTTGATTATATTTAGTCTAGCGCAGGGGTTTTGGGGTGGGTCAAAGCCCCAAAAGCATTGTAATGGGAAAAAGGGTAAACCAGGGGTCCGAAAACCACGGTTTGCAGACCATAGGAAATTTTAGGCTAGATTATTATAAATAGAGGAACATTTTGAATATTAAGGTAGGCAGTGAAGAGCTATTGATGCGAACTGTGGTTTAAGATATCTGTTTGGGTTTTTGGGGAAAGGACTCCTATTGACTGTGTGCACGGAGATCCAGTGTCCAGCTATGTGCGGACCCTACTTCCGTGTGCATAGGCTGGGATGGATATTGTAAGAAGGAATTGATGAATTGATGAATAAGAAAGGTTTCTTGAGAACTGAATCTATGTGTATTGTTTGTGCGAATCATTGGTAATTACTGCTTATGCGCATTTTGTATTCAAGCTGCGAAAGATCTGTGTAAGTGTGTTTGTTGTATCTGGATCTGTTATGTTTTGTTTTATGAAATATTGTGCTACTGTAATAGAAGTATATAATTATAGATCTAGCGCACGTGGATGCGAAAAGAGACCTATCGACCCTACGCAGAAAGAGGTGATCTGGGTATCACAGGGCCAGACGCAGCTTTGCTTGCCTTACCTATCCTTTCTCAGGGTGCGGAAACCTGGTTTCATCACCCACCCATACTACTTCGAGTGATACTTTGACCTGCGCAAGCAAGTCATTTCCAAAAGGGCCAGTAGTATAGGGGTTTGTTGGAAAACCTTGAACTCCGAACCTAGGTCAGGACCCCTCGAGCCAACAGCCTGCTTTTCCATTATGTTATACTTTAAAGTGGCATCTCTAAGTGATTTTCTAAGAAAATCAATGGGCTGTTCATAGCCCTGATCATTCTTCTGCAGTAAAACTGTAGCAATAGTATGTTCTGAAGCAAAAAAAACAAAAAATGAAATCTTTTTTGAAATCAGGACTTAATAGGACTGGTGTTTTTGTCAAGGCTTGTTTGATTGATTCAATTGATTGTTTGGCCTCTACGGTCCATTAAGTACTGAGTCTTTTTTCAAAATTTTATTGAGTTCTTTAACTATTTCTGCTAAGTTTGAAATGAATCTTCTGAGAAAATTGATTTTACCTAAGAAAGCCTGCAATTCTTTAATATTCCTAGGATGGCTTATGTTCAGAATGTTTTCTATTCTAGCTGGGTCTGTCTTAATTCCCTCTTTTGATATAATATGCCCTAATAGTTTTCCTTCTTCACGTCCAAAGAGAGTCTTTTTGGGATTTAAATAAATGCCAAATTTCCTGCATTTGATAAACACTTGTCTTAGGTGATCTAGATGTTCATTATCAGTTTTTGAAAATACAGTTATGTCGTCTATATAGATCACAATAAAATCATGAATTTCCTTAGAAAAATCTATATCCATAGCTCTTTGAACGGTGGCTCCTGCATCTATTAATCCAAAATACATTTTCACATATATGAAAGTACCCCAAGCAGTAGGAAATGAAGTCTTTGGTTGGTCTTCTGGCTGAACTAAAATCTGGTTATACCCAGAGAATACATCAAGCAACGAAATCCTGGATGAAACATCCACCCTCTGTAAAATGTGATCCATCTTGGGGAGAGGGTAGTTATATTTTAGGGAGACTTTATTTAAATTCCAGAAATCAACACAAATTCTTGTAGAAATTATATGCACTAAGCATGCATATGTCCTAGATTCACCTGATCTCACAATATTTAACTTCTTGCAAAATACTGAATCATTCCACTGTTAATATTTTTCGGAAAATTAATTGCACACACATGTAAAGCATAAATAAAAACAATCGCACATAACACAGTTGTTTTTAACCGAGAAAGCCAGAAGCTAAAAACCCCAACTATATATTATGTATCATGGAATCATATGACAATCCTCATACAAAGATTATCAAGCTCTCAGTACAGTACAATCTTCATACACTAATCAGGAACAATCTTGCAAATCCATGCACCGATCTTTGCCTCCTGCTAGCCTGCCTCTACTACGCAATCCTTGCTGAATAATAGCTCTGAATGAATTCGAATTACTCTTGCCTTGACTGCGCAATCCTCATAGGCAACTCCAATGTGTGTGTGATGTAATCAATGCATCACTATAGTCACAACAGATAGTCCATCTTTCCCTTTCACTATCTCTCCACTAGGTCTCCACTGAAACGTCCATGCACTGTAGTTAACTGTTGTGTCATTCAGTTGATTAATGAGTTATTATTTGTGAATTAATTAACTAATTAATTCACTCCACTCTCACTAGTGTATCATTCCGTTAGACTAGATACAACTAGCTCAACTGAGTCTAACTGAGTTAAACTGAATACAACTCCATAACTACTTCTTCCAACTGTGTCATAACTCTGCCACTTGAGTTCTAACTGAGTCCTCCATGCATTAGCTCCAATAAAAGCTTAGGAATAGCGTATTCCCCTCACCACCGATACATCCGTGCACTGAAACAAAGTGCTCCAAGAGAATAAGTTGTTGTTTAGTGTCTGATTATTATTAAGAGCTAATAATAATCGACATGCATCTATTTTTAGATCAGCGATCTATAAATAGACTTCACTCAATATTCTAAAAATAGAACTTCATCTATTTTTCCAACTTGATCAACCATCCACAAATAGCATCCCGCAACTTCTGAAATATGATCACCATGTCTAAAAATAGACATAGTCTAAAAATAGACTTGCACCAAAATAGCTCGAAGTGCCCAAATATTGAAGGCAACTCTCACTAAGGTCATCATTCTTGCTGAATCTCAACCCTCCCTCCTCAACAAGATAGGGATTATCCTTCACCCCAATCCCGCCTGTGGTATTCGAATTTTCTCCTGGTGAGCGCCTTCGTCAAGATATCAGCATCTTGATCCTCCGTAGGAATGTATGAAAGTAACATGATCTTCCGCTGCACACAATCTTTGATATGATGATACCGGATGTCAATGTGTTTAGATCTATCATGAAATACTAGATTAACTGAGAGTTTAATGCAACTCTGATTATCACAATATATCACAGTAGGATCTAAGTGTGAACCGAACAACCCGACCAGGATCTTCCTCATCCATATAGCCTCGCATGCAGCCAAACTTGTTGCCATGTACTCGGCCTCCGCTGAACTGAGTGCCACGGATCTTTGTTTCCTGCTGTACCAAGAAAATATTGTAGATCTGATAGTGAATATCCCTCCTGATGTGCTCTTTCTGTCTGTTGGGCTTCCTGATAGTGAATATCCCTCCTCATTCGTCTGTCTGTACCATAAACCATACTCAGATGTGCCCCTGAGATATCTCAGGACATGCTTGCCTTCCTTCCAAAAGATCTTGGTAGGCTTAACCATCGCTTGTGAAAGCTGGTTCACCACATAGCATATGTCTGGTCTTGTATTGACTAAATACATGAGCGAACCCACCAACTATCGATAAACAGTGGCATCCACTACCTCTGCCGATGTAGCATCCTCTTTCTTCCAATTTCTTGGAAGAGGAGTGTCGATAGGCTTGCAGCCTTGCATGTGAAACTTCTCCAATATCTCCTGGGCATACTTGCCTTGAGACACAAACAGTTCACCTTCCCGCTGCCATATTTCCAATCCAAGGAAATAATGAAGGAGGCCCAAATCCTTCATCTCAAACTCCTTTGCAAGATCTGCCTCGCATGAGTGTATCAATTGCTCATCACCTATTAGTATTAAATCATCAACATAAAGTACAATGATTAAAATCTTACTCTCCACCACAATCTGGTACAGTTTTGCATCCGCCTCACTCTTGGTGAAGCCAAGTCCAATGAAATAGATGTCGCTCCGAGTGTACAAGCACGTGGTTCTTGTTTCAGCCCATACAGTGCTCTTTTGAGCCTGCACACATGCGACTCGCTGCTGAAGATCTCAAATCCTTCAGGCTGCTCAATGTACACCTCTTCCTCAATGATCCCATTAAGGAACGTAATCTTCACATCCATCTGATGAATGTGCCAACCCATCTGCGCTGAGAGAGAAAGGATGGTCCATATGGAAGAATACCGTTGGACAGGTGCAAAGGTTTATTCATAGTCAATCCCCTCGATCTGTGAGAAGCCCCGGGCAACAAATACTGCCCTATACTTCTTGACACTCCCATCTGCAGCTTGCTTTACCTTGTAGATCCATCTTGATCCTACAACTGATTTTCCCACCGGCCTTAGAACAATCTCCCAAACACTGTTTCTGACAATGGAGTCATACTCCTCCACCATGGCATCTACCCATGTGGGCTCCTGCACTGCTTCTTCAAAATAACATGGTTCGGTCATGATACACTTGCTCATAAGAGCCATGTATCTAGTAAATCGGTCAGGTGACTATCTCTGTCTGCGTTGTGATGTAGGAACTCCTACATTCTGTGCCGCATCAAGCTTCAATCTCTCAGCTTCTATGGTACGCTTTCTGCCTTGTCTGATGTTTGGTTCTGCATGAGTGGACTCCTCCACTCCATTAATCTCCTCCTGTGGCTGATCCACATCTAGAGGCTCATCTTTGGGAACAAGAAGTTCCTCCTCCGCATGCAAGTGTATCTCCCTCTCAAGCGACAAATTCATGGATTTCACCTCATTGAATTTTATATCCCGTCGCACAACAGTCATCCGACTGTCTAGCAAATACACACGATAGTTATGGGGTGTTTCTGTGTAACCCACAAATATCCCAACTTCTGCAGTCAGCTCCAAATTCTTCCTGGCATCCTTTGTCACATGAATGCAAACAGGTGAGCCAAAAATATTCAAATGAGAAATATCAGGCTTCTTATGAATAAAAGCTTCTTCGGGTGTACTCATGCCAAGTACTTGATGAGGACAACGGTTTTGCACATAAACCGCAGTGTTGCATGCTTCTTCCCACAAGTTCATCAGTAGGCCCTGGTCATGCAGCATTTCTCGTGCAGCACCCACGATCGTTCTGTTCTTTCTCTCCATGATCCCATTCTGTTGTGGGTTATGAGGCGCTATGAGTTCTCTTCGAATTCCTTCTTTGCTACAAAAGTCTTTGAATTCGCCTGAGATGTATTCACCATCATTATCGCTCCGTAGAGATTTCATTTGCTTCCCTGAGTCCTTATCCACCAATGCCTTGAACTCACAGAACTTTGAGAACATTTCACTCTTCTTCTGCATGAAGAAGATCCAGCATCTACAAGAATAGTCATCAAAAAATATAACATAATACCTGTGTTTTGCTGTTGAAGCAACCGAGAAAGGTCCACACACGTCTATGTGAATTCTCTCCAGGATCACCGAAGCACAGTTCTCCTTCTCATGAAAGGTGGTCTTCACAAACTTACCCATAGTACATCCCTTGCACTGATTTGACTACACAAGAGTAACCTTGCGAAGTCTAGTAGAAATTTACTACAAAATCTTCAAAGCGCCATGGTGAAGATGGCCTAATCTCTTGTGCCATAATTTTCCCTCATCCCGGCTCACCACTCCTTCTGCTTTGCCTACCATTATATTGTAACCATCTACCTCCATATTTTAGAGATTCTTAATTTGAACCCCTATCTTCTTGGTTTGACCCATTTTTTTATGTCGAAGGAAGGCTTTTCCCTCACTGAAAACAACATCATAACCCTTGTCTTCCAGCATTGTGACTGAGACCAAGTTCTTCTTCAGACCTGGAACATGCATAACATTCTTCAACAAGAATGGATTACCAGACTCCCTCTCAAAGGTAATGGTCCCAATGCCAGTCGCACTATACCGACCATCGTCGCCCATCTCTATATGCATATGGAGGTCCTTCTCCTCCAAGTTACTAAACAACTCTTTGTCTCCCGTCATATGGAAATACGCACCACTATCAAGATACCACACCGATCCCATACAACTTGAAACCAAGCATGTGATCAAGGAGAAATAAATTTAAAATTGCGAGGCTAAGGCCTCCACCGTAGATCCAAACAGCCCTTCTTGTCGTTTCCTCTTCTATGAGGACAAGCAGTGGTGAAATGTCCATGTTCGTTGTTGGAAATACTGAGAGAAGGGGGTGAATCAAGATTCCTTTCAATTAGAGAATTAGTTAATCTTCAATTATTATCAGTGTTTTTACAATAATAACAACAAACAAGAGGAACACAAATGCACACAGTTTTTAAGGTGGAAACCCACTCCGGGGAAAAAACCACCTAATGCTTTTCTAATAATTCTTTAATATTCAACTCCAATTGAAAATAAATCTCCAACGTCCTAGAATCTAGAAAAGCATTCTTCACCTACTCTCCCACCTCAGCTGACGCTCCATGTTCCAGATTCTGAGTCAAAATAATGGATGCCTCCCCCAACACCTAATGAGCTACAACACACCCTAGCACCACCCTACCACCCTATACAAGAATAAAATAAGAATGGACTCTCGTACCAGGAAAATGGTCCACTTTACAATGATTTAGAATGATGCAGAAGAAGAAGATATACTAGACCATAACCCCAAATTTGAAACAACCACCTAATGATGATCCTAGACCTCCCAACACTGCCTCTTCAACCCTTGGAAAATAGACACTAGTACAATTTGTACAATAATGTATTTACAATGATACCTTTACAATGATTGTATGCAATGCTGCTCACTTGAAGACTTCATATGATGAACTTCTTACTGCTGTTATGCACCTTGGTTGCTTCTCTTGTCATTCTAACTTCTGCTGCACCTTTCTTTGCTTTGCTACCATAGAAAGTTTGGTCCTTTGCAACCCTTGACAACACATGATCTAGCTTTTTCTTGTCTTCTAGGAGCTTGATATTGAATCTGGTGTATCTATGTTATTTTAGATCCTTAATATCTAATTTTTTTTCCTGTAGTATTTCTCTGATTCATCTTTCCAATGTCATAGGTCTGACCCAATTTGGATTTTTCAAGAGAGAGTTATACCCAATCTCTCACAATGCCCTAATTATGGACTATTTCAGCAGAGCAAAATTTTACGGTGTGCCACGTGTCATTTTTTCTTCATTCGGATCTGAAATTGATAGAGCGAAAACTAAATTCTATGCACTATCTGTTACTTTTTACAAAATTCCAATCCGATACTTAGAGAGAGAGTTATGCTGATTTTACCAAGGTCACTTCTTTGAGATTAATTTCAGGAGCCTGCAAAAACCCTGGCTTCCACAGATCATATCTCCAAAAATATTGCGCACTTTTATCTGAAATTTTTACAGCAGCTTCCTCAGGATTTCAGCTTCACCTCCTAAAAATTTCAGCTTCTAAACCTTTGTAGAAAAAATTTAGAGCGAAAATTCCACAATAACCTGTTTCAGATGACAAAATCACTTGCATAAGGAAATGAGGATCACAATTTATATATATGCTTAGGTTGAGAGGGGTTTCAACAAGTGAACGTGGGAGGGATTTTAGGAGCTTGAAAAATATTAATTATGACTTTTCAATGACCCACGCCCCAACCACATGGGGTTTTAGCCCACTAACTGGGGGTACAAACTTCAAACATGAATATCTTTCAAATCGTGAAGAATTACATGGCGTGCCATATATCAACGGAAACATCTCGACAAGTAGAAACCATAAAAAGAATTATTGATCCAGAATATATTAATTTGGCAGGTCAAAATTCCCATGCAATATTGCCAGATCATGGTGTCACAAGGACATCAATGACAAACGCTCGATCAACATTCGTGACAAGGAAAACACTTCACTTTGGACAATTCCTGCTTCTTGCCTTTAGCACCGGATTTTGCAGAAAATTTCGTCCCCTTCCATTTCCTTTCTTTGGCAGCCAAAGCGCAATTATCTTCATCTTCATTCTTCGATGAATATCCATCCCTGGTACCCCGCCTTATCTCCTCCCGCACAAGATCCGACCAAAGTCGCTCCCATCCTAGTAGCTTCTCCCGTCCATTGACAAAGTCTTCATAGCTATGCCAACTCTTCGGAAGCCCAAGGAGAGCCAAGCTCACCAAGTATTCATCATCAACAGTAACCCCCACACTTCCCAGTTCATCCTTGCAGTGGATAAACTTCGTGAGGTATTTTGGAATACTGTCGCCTTTCTCCATTTTTATTTTTCTGAGCTTGTCTTTAAGCGCCAACTTCCTCTGGTCACTTCTGATTTGGAAAAATTCTGTCAAAGCCTTCCACATTAATAATGGAGTGGATTTCCCGTGAAGGCTGGCCACAATATGGTCCTTCACACCTTCCAACAGAATCCTTCTCGTCTTTGCTGTCTTCTTTTTCCATGCGTCAAGTAATGCAGCATTGCTAGATCCCGGCTTAGGAACATCGTTATCGATGAACTCCTTCAGCCCATTAACCTCCAGCACTACCTCCATCCTGTCCTTCTAGGCTATGTAATTCGAGCTCCCATCAAGGGCATACTCCAATCGCAGCCCATTGAAATCCATTTCAATGTATACTCAACTTCTGCACCAAGAATCTTCTGTAGCAAATTCAAATTGTCCACCAGCATAAACTCACTTTACAATTTCAATATTCAATTAACAATGCTCCGATACCATGTAGAAATTATATGCACTAAGCATGCATATGTCTTAGATTCACCTGATCTCACAATATTTAACTTCTTGCAAAATATTGAATCATTCCACTGTTAATATTTTGCGGAAAATTAATTGCACACACATGTAAAGCATAAATAAAAACAATCGCACATAACACAGTTGTTTTTAACTGAGAAAGCCTGAAGCTGAAAAACCCAACTATATATTATGTATCATGGAATCATATGACAATCCTCATACAAAGCTTATCAAGCTCTCAGTACAGTATAATCGTCATACACTAATAAGGAACAATCTTGCAAATCCATGCACTGATCTTTGCCTCCACTGCGCAATCCCTGCTGAAGAATAGCTCTGAATGAATTTGAATTACTCTTGCCTTGACTGTGCAATCCTCATTGGAAACTCCAATGTGTGTGTGATGCAATCAATGCATCACTATAGTCACAACAGATAGTCCATCTTTCCCTTTCACCTATCTCTCCACTGGGTCTCCACTGGAACTGCCATGCACTGTAGTTAACTGTTGTATTTTTCAGTTGATTAATGAGTTATTATTTGTGAATTAATTAACTAATTAATTCACTCCACTCTCACTAGTGTATCATTCATTTAGACTAGATACAACTAGCTCAACTGAGTCTAACTGACTTAAACTGAATACAACTCCATAACTACTTCTTCTAACTGTGTCATAACTCTGCCACTTGAGTTCTAACTAAGTCCTCCATGCATTAGCTCCAGTAAACCCTTGTGAATTGTGTAATTCCCTCAGGCCACTGATGTGCCACATCTGTGCACTGAAACAAAGTGCTCCAAGAGAATAAGTTGTTGTTTAGTGTCTGATTACTATTAAGAGCTATTAATAATTGACATGCATCTATTTTTAGATCAGCGATCTATAAATAGAATTCGCCCAATATTCTAAAAATAGAATTTTATCTATTTTTCCAAATTGATCAACCATCCACAAATAGCATCCTGCAACTTCTGAAATATGATCACCATGTCTAAAAATAGACATAGTCTAAAATAGACCTGCACCAAAAATAGCCTGCGGGCCCACTTAGTGAAGGCGACTCTTTTCACTAAGCTCATCATCTTTTTGAATCTCAACAAGTCTGATTTCCCCTGTCTTCTTCCTAGTGGGAACTAGGTTTGAAACCCAATCAGAATATCTGATAGGTGCAATTATTTGTGCTTTATACATTCTCTTAACCTTGTTTTCAATTAAAGGCATTAAAACTGGATTGATTCTCCTGAGCTTTTGTTGGAAAGGTTTTTTATCTTCTTTTATGGGTATTTTGTATTGTATTATGCTAGTGTCATAAGATTTTAAGTCTTCATAACTCCATGCAAATACATCCTGAAATTCCTTAAACATAGCTATGTATTTCTTTTTTTCTTTTTAACGTAGGGCTTTTGAAAGTTTGATGATTTTAGGCCTTTATTTTGATCCTATATTGCATTCTTCTATATCTGATATTAATGGTTCCATCTTTGGTTTTCTTGCAACGTCATTTGAATCAAAAAGATCTTCTAATGGGGCCAATCCCTTAGGTAAAAATTTATTCTTAAGGTTTAAAATGTCAGAATCATCATCTGCTAATTATTCTATTTCTACCTTTTCCAAATTATCTATTTCTACTTGAGTGAATTTAGTAGGTTTAGTGAAATCTAAGTTATTTACATCTATTTCATTGTCTATTTTATCATCTACTGTACAATATGTATCTATGTTACAACTATGAAATTCTCCCTCAGCATTCATGAAATGATAGATTTGTTCATCGTGTGAAAAAATTTGCCAATATTTTAGATTATCTGGTATTGTAGGCATGTGTTTTACTTCTATTGTATATTGATGATTTGGTTGAAAAGGCAGGTTACAGGTTCTAGCAAAATTTTCTAAACTGTGTGCTTGTATGTTTTATTTTCTAGGAATTACAGCAAAGTCACATTCAAGCAATTCTTTGATCAGATCTAATATTGTTTCTCTATATTGGCTTAATCTAGGATTATACACATAATATTCTCCTCTAATTTGTTTTACAATTAAATCAGAGTCTCCCATGATAGAAATTATTTTGCCTCCTAAATTTCTAACAATCTGCAGTCCTAAAATCAAAGCTTCATATTCAACCATGTTGTTTGTACATTTGAAATTTAATCTAAAGGCATGACCTTCTGCATGATTGTTTTCCATGTTATGAATCCAAACTCCTGCTCCTACTCCTAATTTTTTCACTGATCCATCAAAGTCTAGGTGCTACATTGATTCATGAAATATTTTCTCATTGTCTGGGTATTTCTCTTTCTATTTTAATTGTGTGTTGTTTTCTATACCAGTTTCAGAATTACATAAAATGAAAGAGTCCATATCAGTAGGTGTAGAATAAATAGGATAATTTCTAGGTCTTTTGACACTACTAACCCTGTACTTCATTAATGTCTCTCTGTAAAGTTTATTGTGTTGAGCAAAAACTGAAATAGTGGCATAAAACATGTCTAGTTGTAGAGATCCCTGCAGTTTTGCTCCCCATGAGCGAGATAACAGCATTTCATACTTAGGAGGGATATCAGCTATTACAATATCCATGACTATGCTTTTTCCAGGGTATTGAACTAAAGTGACACATAAATATTTGATTAAGCCTAGACATTTCACTTTACTAGAATCAAATGAGAAAATATCTTTATAAGGCCTATTGATGTCTAAATTCAAGGTTTCCATTATTGCTTTTGGAATTAAATTATGTGAAGCTCCTGAGTCTAGCATAGCATTATGTAAAATTTGATCATGAATAGTCAAGCTAATGTAGAAAGAAGGAATTGCTCCCTCTTAGTGTTTTCCATTTACTTCAGGACCTAATATTAATTCTGGTTGGTCATCACTCAAATTGACAGAGTCTTCTCCTTCATTTATGTTTAATGTGTTAGTGATCTGTGATTTGTATAAATCATGTTTAACCAATTATGTTAAAGGAATAGGTATCTTTAGTTTGGAAATTTCAGTTTGGATATTGAATGGTGCTTGTGTTTTTCCTAACTGAATCATTTCTTCTTTTATAACTGTAGTTTGGGTATGTTTCTCTTCTTTTTCTACAGTTGGTTTTTCATTTTTTGTTTGTGTTTCCACTATTTTAATACTTTTTATCTTCTTTTCAGGGACAGTTTGAGATGCAATGGTAACTTTGGCAGTTTTGGAAGTTTCAGAAAAAAATTTGGCAGCAGTTGTTTTAAGATCAGCTGATTTTGGATCAACAGCAGATGTTTTTGGATCTGAAATTTTTCTTTTTACAGAAGTTGTTGGCTTAGCAGCAGCAGATTTTTGAGGATCAGCTGATGTTTGAACATCAATCTCTGTAACGTTAACAATTTTAGGACTGGATGCAATTTTAGGACTAGAAATTTCTGATTAGGATTTGAATTTTTCTAATTTGAACTAGAGTTTTGCTGATTTTCCCTAGGAATAATTTGCAGTACTTTGGTCGTAGGAGCTTCTACTCTTTTCTTTGTTTGAGTTTGGGCAGATTTCTTAGTAGGGGCTTCTACATTTTTCTTACTCCTAAGGTTATATTGCTTATGAACTTCATTAATTTCAAACTCATAACCTTGCTTGTAATCAAAAGACTCACCAGATTCTAATTGTAACTGTTGTAATTCATATAATTCATGTTCTTCCTGTGTAAGAAAAATGGTGTTATCATCATTAATTCCCTTTAGATTAATCTGAGTGTCTTCATCATCTTCATTTTGGTGATAAATTTCAGCATAGTTCTCTTGGAAAGGTGGTCTTATTGTTTGATCACGTGTTGATTCTCTAGATTTACCAGTGTTGGTGTTCTTCCAGAAATTTGGATTTCTCATTTGAGGGCCTTGTTGTTGATTATCCCATTGTGGCTTCCTTTCCATATTATCTAACATATCCATCATTCTTTCTAAATTTTTTGCTAATTTATCTATTTTAAAATCTGAGGTTGATGTTTCCTCTTTTATTGTCACTCTT
The DNA here is from genome assembly GCA_034641835.2 of Pinus albicaulis. Taxonomy (NCBI): domain Eukaryota; kingdom Viridiplantae; phylum Streptophyta; class Pinopsida; order Pinales; family Pinaceae; genus Pinus; species Pinus albicaulis. The sequence continues at coordinate 1,132,331,814 of CM076579.1, forward strand.
CTTTCATTTCTTAATCTAGATTTCTTGGCTAACGAGTTTGCCTCTACACTTACAACATTAATTTTCAGTTGCTCTAAGGTTTCTGGATTTCTCTCTCTCAGTTGATAAGCCATATATGTATCAAATCCATCAGGGAATTTTATCAGGGCAGAGTCTGGAGGAGGTTTAAGATTGGCATGGATTGCATTGTAAATATTGTTATATCTTGTACAATAGTCCTGAACTGTTTCATTAGGTGCTATTTCTTTGTTTTCAAATTCAGACAAAATTTGTAATTGATTCTTCTTTTTCTCCTATCTATTAAGAAACATCCTATGGAAAGCAGCTAGATCAGCAATACTACCAGCAGGCAAACCCTTAAACCACTTCTTTACATCTCCAGCTAAATTTTGAGCAAAAAGTCTCATCTGAACATTAGCTTCATTTATTTCATGAAGCTCAAAGTAATCTATCATTTTGTTAACATGTTGCTGGGAAGTATAATGACTAGTGCCATCAAATTGAAATATTTTTCCTTGGTAATCTTGGGGTATGGCATGAAGAGGGGCTTGTAGGACCGATGGGGAATATCTACCAGCCATAGCTAAGATATTGGTTGAACTAGGAGGTAAGTTTGAAGTACTTGGTGATGAGGTTGAAGTACTTGCAGATGTAGTTGGAATACTATAAGAGGTGTTAGGAAATGTGGTTGAAGTGCTTGAAAATGCAGCAACAGTGCTAGAGGATGAACTTGCAATATTTGGGGATGGAAATAAAACTCTAGGTTGTAGTGGAAGCTTAGGAATGAAGGATTTTGTGGAATGAAGTGTGGTGGAAATAATAGATGAGGCGGAAGTAAACAAGGACGAACCTATAGATTCTAAATGACTGGTATATAAATTACTGGTAGAAGGCTTAGGGGTATAAGCAGATAAAGCATTCAATTCAAATGAATGTTGAAATTAAGCTTCATCAATTTCCTTAATCAAAGTTGCAGTTAATGCATCAAGTTTATCATAAACTTCTAGGGTTTTTTCATCTGAATCTAGTGAAACAGTTTCCTTCTTACTTTCAATGAATGAAATGAAATCAGGATCTATTACACTATAGTGTATGTCACTTTCTGATTTAGTTTTAAACAAGGATTTCTCAAAAGCTATATCAAATTCAATGTCTTGTAAACTTGATAATTTATTGGGAAGAGAATTTGCTTTAATCAATGAATTTTTATTACCTAAACTTTATACTTTTTTTTTTCTTTACAATTCTCTCAAGATTATCTACTATGACAGCAGGTTCTGGATATGGATTAGACCTGGTATAGTAGACTCTTCTGGAAGCCAGAATTACAATTTTAAAATGAAAATTTTAATAACAACCCTTTAAAACAATCTTAAGGTGAAAAGATAAATAAAAGTATTTCCTTTAAGATTTATTTTAAACACTTAGGACTGGTTAGTTCTCCAGTGGAGTCGCCAATATGTTATCACTCCAATAATTCTCAAGGGTTGTTATTATTTTTTGGTTTAAAGAATATTAGAGGTAGCCACAAACCTACTTTTAAGCCTTAGTATCTAGCCTTCCTAATGCTCGGAGAGGGCTCTCTCTATATGATTTATCTTTGTTGATTGTATTTGATTTTAGGCTAGTTATGTATGGTTATTTGGGATTTGATTTTAGATTTGGTTTGGTGGTGAAATCACTTACTCAGATGGATAGATGTAGGTTTGTATTCCATTGGGCTAATGGATTTAAAGTGTCAAGTAGCAGAAGCAGGATCAAGGTTCTAAAGGGAAGTATTCACAGGGCAAGATAGTTTGGTCACTTCAGATCCTTAGGATGATGGTGAAAATGGTTTCAATCTGGGTAAGAGAGAAATTAAGGGTTCTCAAATCCGGATAATGAGTGAAAAGACAGAGGTCAATCGAAATAAGGGAGAAATTAAGAATTCCTTTATCTGGATATCAGAAGAAAAACATATAAATGATAAAAAGTTCAAGATAGAGTGTAATTAAACATATTCTATAATATCATTCCCGTTATATCATTTATATTAAGCAAACATATGAGCATGTGAAAACTTCATAAAGAAACAATTGAACAAGTAGAAAGTACTTCACTGTAATGGCCCAACACATTAATCCTGTAATATAATCTCTTTATTGCTTTAATCTAGTCTGCTGACTTGAAATTGGTACAATCACCCTCAGGTTCTAGAATAGTACAACTATAGAAATGTTCATCAATTCATCCACCCTCAATACTTCAAAATGTGAAGTATTTATACAAAAAATTTTACAAAATATCCTAAAACAACTTAGGAATTATTCAAGGAAAAAGAAATATCTTCATGCAAGAAGATAGAGACAGTTATCTAACTAATGCAAGTTGTCCCTGCTTTTATTGATTTTTTGTTTAATTGTTGATATTTTGATGTTGATTTGTCTTTTTTTGTTGCTCAACGAAGGCTGAAATTAGGCAGTGAAGTGTCCTCTATGCTGGCAGTTTTCATCTCTGCTTTGTAATTTCTCTCTTGACTTTAACTCTGACTGTAAACTGATACTCTTTCACTATCTTTGTTTTCACCGTTACTGCTATTCTTTACTGCAAAATGTAACTGTAAAACAGCATGCTCTATTTTATATTTTCCTGACTGGTATTCTTCTCATTTGACTGCCATGTTTGACTGTTTTGATCTTCATAGTAAATCAATCAATTTCTCCCATAGTTATACCTCTAGTAACTTAAGTTTCAACATCCTCCTGAATATTTCATCAGCCTCTATGTATTTTAAGAATGTAGGCTTGTTGACAAATAGGTGTTTCACCTCATGTTGTAGGTAAAACAGATTCTCAAAATTCTTGTAAAGTACCTTACCTATTGGAATTCACTGCATGGCTGAGTTATTGGCTTGCTCCTTAGCTACTTCTCTCATCTTCTTATCATAATCATCCTGCTTCATTAGTTTTTCATGAATAACTAATGGATTTAGAAGGCCTTTTGCCTGAGACTGTCAAATTTCATCATGAACCTTTTGACGACAGCTTCCATATTTTGGCATTTCTCTTCTAGTTGTATCGTCATATTATTTTTAGAAATAACCTTCCTAACTTTTAGGATGGTTTATGTTCTATCACTGATTCCAATCTCTTCAAGTTCTTGCCTATTCTTGGAAATAGGAAATTTTATGATCTCGTTTTCCTCTTCAGGCTTATTTCCAAGTTCTTATTTTATCTTTTGGATGGATTATCTTGCTGCTTTGACTAAGTCCTTTTGTTCATATATGACCTGAATTTATGGCCAAATATCATGGACAGATTCAATGATGTTGGCCTATAGCTGCTGCTTGGCTTGTGCCATGGGTTCTTTTAGTGTTAGATCTTTTTCTAACTTCTTCAATTGCTCATTCAACCTGTTTTCCTTTTGTTCTTCATTCCTGTGCATTATCTTAGCAATTTTCTTATCATCTTCGAGACTTTTCAGTTGTTCATTAAGTCTGTTAATTTCATTTGTCTGAATAGACATGTCTTGCATAGCTTTTACTAGTTTACTTGCTTCATCTGTAGGCTGGGATGTTGTTGTTGAAGACTCTATTGCTGAAGTTGTTGATGAGGTGACTGGTAACGTTGTAGCCATTGGGACTGTAGGAGCTAATGATTCTGCAAGTGTGGAAGGTACAACAGTAGTGACTACAGGAATTACAGTGACAGGGACTTCTTCTCTGGCCTTTTTCTCCTAGACCAACTTGTCCATTTCATTTTCCATTTCCTTTATCTGGGCAGTCAACTGTAGAATGAGACTCATCATCTGATCTTTCTTATTTGTATCCTGCAACACTTCCTTTTCTTGAGGATGTTTCGTAGGAGGTAGCTTAAGTTTCTTCTTTTATGCAGCAATGTCTGCATTTTTATTCTTTATCATTTAATCTGCAACTTTGACATTACTAGGATCATATCCTACTTCAATAACCAAATCCTCCAATGATTTGATTCTATTATCCTTAGCTTGAGAGGATGCCTTTTCCAATTTGAGCTGATCTTTGATGTTTTCAAAAGTGTTTTGGAGCTTCTGTACACTCATGGTCTTGTTTTTCATTGTGGAATAAATCATTTCACCAGCTTTTTCGTGAAATTATATCTGATCAATAGGATGAATATCATCTGATTGAACTTCATATGAGGACTTTTTGTAATCAGCTGATGATTTAGGATGCTTTACTTTAGGCTGCAGGAAGGTCATCTACATCTTCCTAGTTTTGTAGTCAAAAGAAGAAAGAAATCTGCTTTGGTCACTGGGTGACTGTTTCCAATACTGATTATATGTATCAGTCTTCAAAGCTTCATTTCTCATCTTTATCTCTTTCTATTTCTGCATAATGTTCATTTCCTTCTCTTTTGGTTTGTTAGAAGATGACATTTCAACATTGTGTTGCTTCTGAATAAGCTGAGTTTTAGAAGTTGAAGGATGTGTATTTCTTCAATCACTATAGGAGGTGCATTGTCCTTTGATGTTGTATCTGTGTCAATCACTTCTATTGTTTCTACTCCTTCATTGACAGGATTTAATTTAGGCTTCTTCCTGTACATTAATTTAAATTTGGTTTAATTTCTAGTATCTGTAGTATATGATCCTTCCTCTCTGATTTGCTTTGAGCTTTTATCTTCTTGGGCTGGAGTCTGCAAAGTTTGACTAGTATCACCTTGCTTCTCTGCCTCAATCAAGGTGTTCTCCAACCATTCATACTAGTTGGAGTATTTCTCAATATCTGGTTTCTTCTCATGCACATAAGGAGTTAGTTTTCATTTAAATATAAATTTACTTATTACTCCTAGAGGATCATAATACCATAGAAAACTCTTGCTGAATTTAAACTGCTGTAAATATTTTTCAGCCTCTGGACCTGCATCTCTGCTGTTACAAATGAAAGGTCCAACCTGATTTTTTATTTTTTATTGTGTCTTCTTCTTAGCTACTAATAAATTGATTGAATCAAAATTAATAATTTGTCTTATATACTCAAGGGAAAATAACCTCATTAGGAGGTATTTGGGAAATTTATATGGAATGATATTTGATCCATATACCCTTATTTATTTATGGTTTTGGTACAAGTACCAATCTCATGTTCTATTATGCTCTGAAAACTACAGGACGTTTTTAATCTCCTCAGTGATTCTTGGTTGCATGCTATTGTTCAGCATATTGACCATAGGATGAATGAAGGAATAAATAAACTCTGTATAGGTGGACTGTGTGGAGTATTTTCTTATTAAAGGAGTCCAAAGTATGACTAACTGTGGTTTTCCTTCAACATCAAGCTTCTGAATGTTGATGGCAAATTTCTCAAACTGAAAGTACAAAAACATATGAAATAGGACTGATGAATACTTAAAAACACCTTCTTCAGGAATTTTGACCAACTTCTCATGAATATTATCAGCAAGGTATTGGGAAAAATTGAAAATGGTAGCAGGAGGCTGACCAGGTGTGAAAGTGGACAAAAAACCTAGTACTGCAACATCAACATGCTCATCTGTGAAATAACCAAGAATAAAAGATAGCATGCTAATGATATGTCTAGTTCTTTCAGAAAATTTTGCAGGTGGGTAACGAGGATTTATTTTGGGAATTTATACAGATGAAGTTATGAAAGTTTGGAATATTTGGAACCTCTTGGGGAAGTCCAGATTCAGGTACAACTATGTAAGAGCCTCAATGGACAAAGGGGTTTCATCATGTCTGGATTGGATCTGGAGCATTTGATTGATTGACTCAACTGTAATAGTAATCAAAATTTATTTTTCAGGGTTTATTATGGCTCTCTGGTCAGAGTAATAGCAAGATTAACAAATTCTGATTACGTTTGGGCATTGGAAGTTTGTGGGAATACATACTTTGGTAAATTAGATTCCCAAATGAAAACCTCATCTACTTGGTCTATGGATTTTTCATGGCTCCATTAGTGGAGCTCAAGAAGGTTAAATTTAGTCACTGTGTCATTAATCTTGAAATCTTTATTAGCCAGGGGAGTGTGTTCTACATCTACAACTAGGGGTTGTAGAGGATTGACATATATAATTCTTTAAGAAGCCATTGTTTTGTTAAATTTCTTCAATTGAATAATTATTTGACTTAGAAAAAATTGATTTAGGCCTTTATAAGCACCTCAGATAGATGATTTACAGTTTGCTGATTGATTTAGGAAGAAACAGGGGTCTTTTCTATGGTCTGCAAAGGTATAAACTTGTTCAATTGATCAAAATGTACTCTCTGTGTTTTAAAAACAATCTCAGTACTTCAGATTTCTGTAAACAGATGCCTAGGGTCTGCAAAAAAAATGATTTGGGAAGCTACAAGGATTTTTCAGGTCTGCAGAGGCTTAAACTTCTTCAATTATTCAATTTTTGTGATTAAAACAATCTCAGGCCTCTGAATCTGTGAAAATATGCATAGGGTCTGTAGAAAAACGGATTTGGGAAACTACAGAGATTCATTTTGATCTGCTAAGGCTCTTATGCTATTTCAATTACTTATTATTATTTTTATGTAAGCACAGGTCTTAGTACTTTGAGGAATACCTGGAGAAATATGGAGATTTGATTTGCATAAGGGTTTTGGGGTTGCAGAAATCTTTTTTGAGGCTTCAGAGGTCTTTAATAGTGCTTTGGATAACTTTTGTAGTGTCTTTTAGCAGAAAATGGTTGAATTTTGGTTGAATTGGGCTTAAAATGAGGTCGGTAGCATGATCTTTGCTTGAAAAACAGTTGAAAATACTCTTTCAGTGCAAAATTGTAACAGAAAGTGGTAAAAGGGCTAGCAAAGGGCGGCTATATGCATTTTAATCCAACAGTGTTTTTCGCATGAGCCAAAGCGGTCAGGCGGTATAAATCTTAAGGATGTGATCGAATGGGAATTGGCCACGTAGCCAAGAGCGAAGCCCCGAAAACCACAGATATTGCAAGGTTTGGGGTATGTTAACAATCGTGTTATCGGATGTGCGACAAGGCTTGTTGTTCGTTAGATCTAATAGGTTGAGATCCGATGATTGGGAGGATGCGATGGATGCGTTGGGATTGTATAGGCGTGGGGCCCGAGATATTTATGATGTGATAGGTTAATATGCATATAAACTATGGTTTTAATTGCATGGGGTCAGGACTTTGTAATAAGCGGAGTTTAATATATTAACCAATGGGGTTAGGGAAAGTGGGATATTATAACAAGCTGGGTAGTAATATGTGGGCCCGAAATATATCACAACGTGGGGGAATTAAACCATAGGTTATATAAAATTAATGGGTTGGGAATGATATATACGGGAATTATTTTAATACGGGATAAAGGTTTAATGTGGGATTTAGTACATAAAGTCAAATGTTAATATGTGTGGGATTTATCATTAAGTTTTAATGTAAAAAATTATGTCGGGGAAGGATATTTGTAATGGGGCCCGACATATAGATTTAAGCATTTAGACTTAGGATAAAATTATTTTTATGGTTTTTTGGTGTTTTTTGAATGAAAATGGAAGTTAATAAAGGATTTTAATTTTCCAAAGATAAAATGTGTTTTAACTTAAGAAAAGGGATTTTTTACAAGGGAAAAAATAGTGAAATAAGGGGAAAGAGTAAAAATGAAGGGGATGGGGTATTTTTACAAGGTGAATGATTTTGAAGGGAAATTAGTAAAATGAAATGACCAATTTTCTGCTATCCATGCTTGTGAAAACTTCTTCTACCTATTCATCAACTACCCTAGCATTTTTTCTTCATTTACATGGGTGCATTTAAGCTTGCAAACCGTTATTCATTTTTCTTTTAAACAAAGAACTAACTAATTCTATCCTTATTTCTTCCAAGGGCTCAGATTAAACTGTTGAGCTCCTTAATTTTCTCTACCTAACTAATGATCTGCCAAGATTAAATAGTTTGGCTAGATCTTTATTCTCTATCTATCAACATGAAATTTAAAGCATGAAAGGTCAAGATTAAGCAGTTTGACCTTTATGTATTGTGGCATTTTTAACAAGCTGCACACAATATTATTTTGCAAAGTGATGTAAAAAATAGTGGCATTTGAATTTGCATCACTTTCATGATCTATTTTTTCTCTTTTTTTTGTTTGGGGTTCATTTTCTATTCTTTTTTATCTTTTTTCTTTCAAGTCCTTTGATTTTTATTTTAGGACTTTTACCCTCTTTACATTTTTTATTTTTCTAATATGCGAAAACAATTTTGCAGAAAGAAAAGTATGTACATATTACAGGACTGATCAAATTCAATTCAAAATTATGAATCCTATTATTATAGGACCCTAACACCTGGCACATACATCACATCATGAAGCAAAACAGATTCCCCAGATTCCAAATTAAATTTAACATACCCAAAACCTTTAATGGAATGAGTGGAGTTATCTCCAAAAATAATTTTCAAACTTGAATCCCTCTCCACAAATTTAGATAGAAGTTCCTTATACCCAGAGAAGTGATGAGAGGCCCCACTATCAACTAACCATCTATCCCAAGTATCTGGAGGAGAGGAAATAGAAATTGAAGAAATAAGAATATATTCAAATTGATTTGCACCATTACTTTCATACCTGGTGTTCCTTGACTTCTTTTGAGGATGGTGGTCTTCTTCATGATGACTTGGAGCATCTCTTATTCTTCTATCATCTCTTTAATTATGATAATTCCTTCGGTCATCTCTTATTCTTTAATTATTAAACATGTTATTGTTTCTTCTAGTATTGTGGGGAGGACCATTTTTCTTCTCATGGAAATCTTGAGCATAGTGACCTTTCTTGTGACAATTGTAGCATTCAATGTGTGATGCTTCTCCTTCATTCCTTCTCTTTGAATTTTGGGAGGAGGATTCCTTGACTTTGATGGACCTCCTTTTCCCTTCTTTTTCTTGTTATGAGTGACGAATGGAACGGGTTCTCCTTCTTCATTCTTTTGTATCATGCCTCTAGAAACCATTCTTGATTCTTATTAAGTGAGCTTTCAACCGAGCTAATCAAAGGATGGGACAACATTGTTATTGCTTATAGTGGTAACGAAGGTTTCCCAAAAGACCTCTAAGAGTCACAATCACTAATTCCCTGTCATGCATGGTTTCCCCAACTCTCTGCAATTGATATCTAAGGCGATATATCCTCATAATGTAAGATTGCACACTCTCCTTTATTCATCTTCATAAATTTTATTTTATTTTTCAAGGAGATGATTTTATTCAAATTGTTGACTTAATACTTTCCATCTAGATTATCATACATATCCTTAGACTTCTTCAATTTTACAACATATGCAAGTAAATGATCTTGTAAACCATCAGTTATAACTTTCTTTTCTTTTAACTCACCTTTCTTGTACTTCTTATTGGCGATAGCAGAAGCATTCTCTAGAGGCTTAGGTAATTTTCCTTGTATGTATTCCCAAGCATCATTGTCTTCAGCTATAATTTCCAACCTGACCTTCCAAGAGAAAAATTAGATGATTCACTCAGCTTCTCATTATCATTGAAGAAAGAGGAATACATATTAACTTGATTAGGTAGAATGCTTCAATTTTTCAAAGATGGTTTCTTCAACTATTGTCTCCTTTGAGCTTGTACTTTACCTTAGCTTTGATACCATGTTAAGTGTTCACTGATCTATGTTGTTTCAATTACTTTAGCCCAATTCAATTATTTAATTAGCATTCTTTCAATAAAAAAATAATAATTTTCATAAATCAATAGTAACTGGAGATAGAACAGTAATGCAATGACAATAGGAGACAATCATCGCATAAACAAGAGACACCAGATTTGGTCAATGACTAGGGAAAAACCCCACAATGGGGAAAACCATTTGTAATTATTCATCTACTAAATTGTCATAAAATGTTCGGCAAAGAGTACAATGAGCCCATAAAAAATTATCCAACAATATCAACCAAACAATATCATAAATATGATCTTAGCAACAAGATTGATCAGAGTTATCTTTCTTGATCTGCATTCAACTACGGTCAACTATCAAACTAAAACACTAGATGCCAACTGCATGGAGGAAGATTTAAGTGTGTGGTTGATATTCTCCAACTGCATGGATGAGCCTATGTGCTTGCGGTTATAAATGAAAAATACCTAGGTCTACCCTGCGACTAGAAACTAAAAACCTTAATTACATGTGCAAGTTTTAGACCCTACAATTTCGGACCTGTACAAACCAAACTCCAAGAACCAAACTTCATACTTGTACAAACCAATCCAATGAAGAGAGAGAAGAATAATATGCTTGATGATGATTTCTAAATGAGCTTGAGTTCACTTGTATTTATAGGCTTCCAAGGGTGACCAATTTTCTTTAGGGTTGACCTAATTAGATGTGATATTGTGGGCTTGAATTCAAAAATACACTTTCCCTTTTCCGAATTGAGTGCTTCAAAAGACAAAATTGGTCCTCTTTAAAAGAGAAATATAATACCATGATTGAAATTTGTCACTAAGCTACCAAATTAACACACAATATGGTATTTTACATTATTATATTGAATTTGACTCGAGACAAAAACCATAGAGAACACAATGGGAGCTTTTACCTATTGACCAATGACCCAAGCATGTAAGCCGTGCTTTAATAAGTCAAGTTATTTTAAAATAATATTTATTTTTCTTTTCTTTTTCCAATACATAATAATTACATCATGACATGACACAAATGACAATTATGAAGACTGAAACTAGTTACAATTTTCAACACACCCTCTTAGATAGCGAGGTATTCATAATAATCCAACTGATACAAGGACAATATTCCATTTGAAAAGTTATTTATAAGAAGAGAACCAGTTTAATAAGCATCATTCATCACCCGGATGCGGGTGTTCAGAATGTATGAAAGGTGGCAGAGGATTTGGGTTGGCGTGTGGGATTCTACCATCGCCACCCTTCCTCTCGTGCTCCAAACCATTAATTTCATTAACGTCAAGCCGCCCAAGGCATTTACACAACACAGTTGCCCATGTTTGCATCTGCTCCACAGGGATATGGCTTCTTCAAGAAGCTTCAAGCCAGCATTATTGCCTCTCCTCTCTTGTTGTTCCTCGATGATCTCTGAGCCTAGCTCCAGGACCATTACTGGACGCAGATGCTCGCTTTATTGTTGCTTAGACCTCATTCTGGGTCTTCACGTCTTGCAGAGCTCCCATTGCTCTCAGCATATTGGTTTTCACTTTGTTTCTCTCCCAGAGTTGTTCGGCACTTCTGTGCTCACCTGTGGTCCACCAGTCCAGTCCCAGCCTTCTGCTTCCTGTTCTGTCTCGCTCAGTCTCTCTCACTTGATTCCTATGCCTCGGTTTCATCATAGGATGAGGTGCCGACGAGGCTTGAGCCATGGAGGTCCTCCCCGCCACCCTCCCTCCACCTCTCCGAGCTCCTCATCTCCTCCCTCCGACTCCCCGCGGGGTCGTTACCCTGCGACTCAAAGTCGACGTGACTCTCATAATGGGCGTGGGATGTCTCAGCCTGCAAGAGGAATCTCCAGTCTCATCCCGGGTCAACAGCATAGGGCACAGTTCCATTTCCCCTGTTTACTCAATATGCCTACTGTTGCAGCCACCATAACTATAGATTTTAAAGAGGAGCCTCTTGAATTGACTGTCGAGCTCACGGGTTCTCATCTGGCGAAATTGGCGGATGATAGGCCCTGCTCTCCCTCCAGAGGAGGTTAGAAACAAAAAGAGGTCGAGTGCAGCTCCTCGCAGGACCTCAAAATTGCTTCTGGTTCGAGCAACATCAAGCGAGGTTGTTTTGCTGCTCCTGTTGACAAGCCGGGTGAGGACGATACCAAGCAAGGCAGTTCTAGTGCTAAAGCTGATTTGCAGGTCGAGGATGACCCTTACGCCTTCGCCTGTCGTGTGGTCGAGTCTCCCCCCTCCTCTCAAGGTAATTAATGGCCAATCTCCATTTTAGCTTGTTTTTGGATGATCGTCGTACCAGGTTCAGCTCTGGTTTTTTCTTGCTGTCTCAGTTTAGTTTTCATTAGATCTACAGCTTGTCTAAATGTCGGTTTCCCCTTCGAGGGCGGTAGGGTTTTTTGTCTGGGTACGATTTTGTTTGTATAACCTATTCTAGTCATTGTGGGTTGATAAACTGCTGGAGTTTCATGGCCAGTTTCCCCTATGAGGGCGGAACTCTTTTGCTGAATTGCCTGACTAAGCTTCATGGTTGCCTCTGTTTTTTTGTACTGTGGGTTGATAATTTGTTAGAGCTTCATGGATGTACTAGAATTCCCATTTCTCGGGCCAGATTTTCTGAAGCCCTGGCCTCCATGTAATGTAATTTTTGTATACTAATAGATTAAGCTTATTCAGAAGAAAAAAAAAATAAGCATCATTCATTATAGATTAAGCTTATTCAGAAGAAAAAAAAATAAGCATCATTCATTATAACCAGCATTATCAAATTACCCAAGGCCTTGATAGGTACATTTTATCTCTCGCAAGATCAAAGCACAATGTTGGGACGTATTCCACAGGACACTGTTAAGGCTCCAATTTTCCATGATTTTGCTAATCAAACCATCCAGTTTTGCATCATTCCACTCACCCATTGTCATCATCTTAACCATATTTATTTATAAATGCACCAAATTTCGGCATACATGTTTACATGGTTTGTTATGATTCTTTTTAATGAATTAAGGAGAATTGTGCATGGTTTTACTAATGATAGTTTTGTCAGTGCAAGTTTCTACAGTTTAGCCAAGTTTCCGCAATTATCTCCATGGTTGAGGTATTAGAACCACTCTAGAAGGAAATATGGCACATGGACATTGTTTTTAAAGCTACCAATATGGATTTTTATTGGTAAAAATCTATCCAGCTCGCAAGTGTGGACCTCCAGCATCAAATCAAGGGAAAAACGATGACCAGTGCACTTAAAACGTATTTTATGATAAAATGAAAACAAATTTAAGGAGACTAAAACATGGGTTTCGTTCATCACGGGCCCAATTAGGTTTTCAACACACAATTTTCTCAAATTCGTTACCATTTGAGATAATTTCGAAGATATTTGGAGCATTATTTTACAGATTACGTGGATATGCGATTTTTCAATTTTTCATTTAATGGACAATCAACAAAAAGGAAAGAACGAGTTGTTATTTGGAAAATTTGTGGCGTAGAGATAAGTTTGATCAGATCTGGGTTGATATTTGATCCAAAAATCCATGAAATTTTATTTGATTTGATATATAAAGATCCTGGCATGACCATAATTGTAGCAATAAAACTCTTAAGTTTTTTGTTGCTTCATAGATATATAAATTTCAATCCCTTTGATGAGAGGAGGGGGGAGATGATTGTTTGAAAAAACATATTTTTTCAAATACAATTTTTTTTTTGTTTCACTCCTTTGTTGTGTGTGGTATCGATGTGTATTTAGCCTTGTAGAGGATTTGTGCTATTGCCTACATCTCGTAGGAGGGCCCCATCGAGTTGTGAGGTTTTAATTAACTGTAAATAGCATTTCAATTCTCTGTTTTTTTGTAGCATTTCATTAGTTTGTTTAAATGATTAGTTTTGATTTTCGAATGAATTCTTAAGATTGTTTTATTAAGATTGCTTAATCATTTTGTTGTAGAGTGAAGCGAGATTGATATAGATTTGTAGTATAGTTGGGTGAGTAGGATTTAAATTCAGAGTTGATCTCTTTTTAGCAATTTGAATATAGTTTAGTTTTCAAGTTTGATTTCATTTCAAGCGTGTGATTTATTTCAAGAAAATGTGATTTATTTAAAACAAGAGTGAAGAAACTCTGATTTTATTTTGAGAAATAGTGATATTTATTTGTGCAAAGTGTGATCTTTATTTTGAACAAGTGTGATAATTTTATGCTGATTTTAGTTTTCAGATAATTCTTTTAAGCAAGTGTGATCATTTTTATTTTTAGAGTAACATATTTATTTTCATAGTTAACATGTGCATCTCTACATCTCAATTTAATTTAGGAATTACTTCAATAATAAGGACTTATAGCACATACAGTGCACATACACTTCATCAGTATACTAGCCCTTGTTGACAATTTATGTAAGTAATTTAACATCAATTAAATTACCAAAAATTTTGGCGACATTGTAAGGGAAGTGTATATAGTAGTATTTTTCTTTTCATTGGAAAAAAAAAATCACCTACCACCCCCACCCTATCACGTGGTGCAGTAAGATCCACACATCCACGTCATGAATTCCTAGTTTTGCAGGTAAAATAAGAGGTGACAAAGGAGGTAGAAGAAATGGCTAGAGATTATGACAATGAGGAAGATCCTTTTGGATTTCCCATTCAATAAATTGATGTCAATGGTAATATGAAGAGCATCCCTCCATCCGTACTTCCTAACTTCAAAGGTACGAGATCAGAAGACTCTGAAACTTTTCTTTTAGAATTTGAAATCATTTGTAGATATTATGGATACTCATTACACATTCGAAATTGAATTTGTTTCCGATGACATTGAAGGATACAGCTCTTAAATGATTCATTACTTTAGGAACAAATTCTATAAGGACATGGTATGATATGAAAAGAGTATTTTTGAAAAAATATAAAGATTATTGCATACACCATGACGTTAGAAATTAAATCTTTAAGTTGAACCAAAAAGAGGACGAAGTCCTAGAAGATTTAGTGGAGAGATTTACTTATAATTCCAAAAGGTTTAAATTTCATGATTTAGGATTAGACACATTAAAAATTATCCTACTAAAAGCTATAAAGGATGAATGGATTGATATTCTTAACCTTGTGGGAAAAGTAGATGTCTCTCAATTGTCATTACAAGAGATTTGAGAATTGTGCAAGAACATATCAAGAGGGAAACCAAAGAATGGAAGATCCCCTCAAGATCCAGTTATGGCAAGAGTAAGCAAATCGAAATCAGGATTGGTAAGTCAAACTAAAATTAACAATTTTCTAGACATTCTTAGTAATTTAAATGTACAAACTAATATGCTAAGAATGCAAAACAAGAAAAATTTTGAGAAAGCTACTTCATTTATACTTTTCCCTAATTGTAGAAAGAAACATGCTTTGCATGAACATCCACTTGATAACATTAAAATTTGTGAAATATTTGCAGGATCACATACTAATAAAGTTTTCCCATCATTACTATAGTTAAAGGAAGATTACCAAGGATAAAATCAAACACTGGAACAATCCTATTATGTAGCTCCAAGAAGACCATGGCAGCCTCATCAACCTGATATGGTGCAGGATCTTAATTCTCAATTTCAAGGTTATGCACAACAATATCAAAGTAATTGGCAAACACTCTTTCCTTGGCAACCTTCTTCACCTCAATCCCAACCTCAAAACCAACCTTGGTAACAAGGTTCGCAAGATCATTATAGAGGAAATCCACCATATCCTCAATATTTTTCTCATTATCCCCAATACCAATATCAATGTTATCCATACCATTCACCTCCACCACAACATCATTTTCACCCTCAGTTGACCTCAATTCAACCTTTCCCATTACCACCCACACAAGCACCCAAAAGATACATTCCTACTCCACTAACTCCACAAACATTTCATATCCCCAACAACAAAGCACATCAATCCACTTACAATGTTGAGGTATTGAAAAATGATTCTCTAGTTGCCATTGACAAACAAAAACCAGAAGAAGAAGATGCAGATAGGGTCCACTAATCATGAATGCATGTTGATAAAGAGAAGTTTTTGGAACCTGAGATTGAAAAGTTTATTGCATGCCTATCACCATATTATATGAATGGAGATCACATCTTTGAAGACTTGCATGGCATGATAGCAGGAATCCAAAGAATACAATATTACATTGAATCTTGGTTCAAGGCAGTCATCGGATCCCAGTACTCCATTCTCCAGTATCTTATGACATCATCTCAATCAAGGTAATTGGTCTCTCATATACTGGTACATATAAAAGAATATATTTCAAACATGCATATGAGTTTATCTATCATCTTGTTACACACATGGTTCCATTAGAAGTATTCATATACTTGAACAAGATTTATTTTTCAAGTAGAGTAGGACATATAAATATAAAAAAGGAAAAAAATAAGTAAAGAGAAAAAAATAAGTCTTATTGTGAAACTAGCTTTTTGGCGCAATAGGACATGAGCTTTGCTTGAAAACTAGGAAACTAGCGAGCAAAGTTCACAATAAGTTATGAAATTTTATGATGGTTTCAAAATTTTATTATGGTTCTTCTAATCATCTTTGGTTCTATGCTCGAGTTGGTTGATGTGAAATTCCTTAAGGATCACCTTCCAACAGATCTCGTCCCATTGACCTCAACACCTTATATGGGATCAAGAACAAAGATTATTTGGAGTGCCTTGGAACATGCATACATCAATGGCAAGCCTCATCGTTGACAACAATGAGAATACAAAAATGTCTCTTGATTCTTAGATCTTGCGGGTGACTTCACTTCAACACATTCATTCATCCCTGTCAAGATACACTCAGGTACCTTGACACTCATTTACATTATCGATGAGTTGTCTCGCAATGGTTAACTATTTTAATCCTCATTGATCGGTAATCCAATGATTTCTTCCCATGCTCGAATTTGACACATTCATTCGCATGGTAAGAATTGTACCATGAATTTTGGTTTTGATGAATACTATATGGTTTTATGTAATTAACAACAACTTGCACCAGTGGATTTTATTGGTTTCTTGTAGCAGCATGTTCATATTTTTTTCATTCAACAACAACATGATGGCACCATTACAACATTTTTTCATTCATTTCATTCTAAAGTAAACCAATAAAATTGGGCCTATTTCAATCAATATTCATTATGTTTCATGGTTTCTACTTCAACATGCAGTACACAATCCAAATCAGCAGTTCAAACTTGGAGATACAATTTTTTGCAAAAATTGACTTTTTTTGCAACAACTACGAAAAGTTGCAGTTTCTGCAGCTATTGTTGTAACAACTTGTTTTTGTTGTAGCAGCTTGTTCAAGAAGTAGTTTTGGCACAAATATTGCAAGAGATTGGAGCACAAATAAAAAAATTTGAGCTTCTGGGTTTTCTCAGAATATGGTAAATTGAGTTAATCGTGGGCAGAATTCCAAAAAAGTACAATTTTCCAGGACTTTCAGCGAGTTTTTAAGGCGGATTTTCATTTTTCACCATTGTGGACAGATTAGGCCAAATTTAGATATTTTTGCACAACAACATTTTCTCTTCTTCAAAATGGGATTTTGAAGGCATGTGGCAGTAAAAAAGGTAAAAACACACCATTTCCCTTTTGAAGCACTCAATTTGGTCTTAAAATTAATCCATGGCATATGTTTTTGCGCAACATTGGATGGCATAAAAAGTCATTTTCAGAATTTTCAAAAGATCAAGATTCAAGAATTTATTTGTTGGTAGAATGGTTTTATTCCAACGTCTACAGTCCATAATTCAGCATTTCAAGTACTTCAAAAGGTAAACTTGAGTTAAAACTAGCATTAGACCTTTTTTTAAATTTGTTAAAAATTTTGGAAATTGTAATAAGAAAGCTATTGAAAACATGTGATCTATGTATTTCACCCTATCATATTCATATTCTTCAACCCATTTTTTTCAATCCTTCATCCCTATACTACTATTTCCAGCTCTCATGCCTTATTGGATGATCTACCAATGTTTTTATGACTGAGGCCCATACTATGGTTGCATAATATTTTCATGAGATCTTATGTTTACCTTTTTCTCTTCTTGTTGCCATATAAATTAATTCATGCTTCTTCGGTGAACAATATTATCTTTTGGCCTTCATGTGGGAATAATTCATGCTTTCCTTAATGATCCATAAACATGAAGTTCTTAAGAAAAATAATTATTTTACAAATATAGCAAGTTTGACTTCATAGTAAATGTTTGTAGCACATGATCAAAAGGTGGTGGTTTTTTTACATACAACATTCATGGTGCACATGAATAACATTCATTATTTGGGTTGGAAATCACATGGATGTAGTAAGAGTCTTATTGATGCATTCCTCACAATATGGCATGTTAGATATTCTACCAAGGATTAAACAATTTGTGCACAATAAAGTAAGTGACAAAACTTCATAAATTGTTTCTAAGATTGAATTTGCAAAATCTTTAACAACAATGACAAGTACTTGGATATGCTACTTTGTGGACACCCTTATCTTTCAAACAAGTTGTATATGATAATGTGTAGGGGATTAATAAGTAATGTAGAGATGTTTTTTTATTATAAATAAGAACAAATTGGCAGGCATCGTATCATTCATGAGTAGCATACTATGGCAAGAATTTCAACAAGAGGATGGATAGCTCTTCTTTTTCATTTTGCAACTATCAAGAAACAAGTGTGGAAGCAAAGAGTTGTGGTACCATATGTGTATTTTTGGACAATGAATTCATTGATTCACTAAACAAGAGAGAAAAACAAATCTTACCAAGATAGATGATCTACACCAATCCCTTGGAGCTTTGGTCAAGGATTCAGTTGAAATTAAAAAACAAAGGATTACTAAGAACTAGTTAAATTATGAAATTTTGCAAAACATTTGTTTGCATGAGGACATGCAAAAAATCAGGTGTAGGGGAATGTTGGATCTCCAATTTGTCATGATTTTGCTAATCAAACCATCCATTTTTGCATCATTCCACCCACCCATTGTCATCATTCTTAACCATATTTTTTCATAAATGTACCAAATTTTGGAATACATACTTACATGGTTTATTATTATTATTCCCATTATTTTTAATAAATTAAGGAGAATTGTGCATGGTTTTACTAATTATAGTTTTTCTAGTGCAAGTTTCTACAATTTGGCCAAGTTTCCGTAATTGTCTCCGTGGTTGAGGTAGTAGAACCGCTCTATAAGGAAATTTGGCACATGGACAATGTTTTTAAAGGTTCCAATATGGATTTTTTATTGGTCAAAATCCACCCAACTCGCACGTGTGGACCTCCAGCATCAAATCAAGGGAAAAATGCAGCAGTTTTGTTTAGTCAACTTAAAACCCGTTTTCTGAGCAAATGAAAACGAATTTATGGAAACGAAAACATGGGTTTTGTTCAACACGAGCCCAATTAGATTAATGATGAGAATTTTTCTCAAATTCGTTATCATTTGAGATATTTTTGAATATATTTGGATACTTATTTTGCAGAATACGTGGATAGGTGGTTTTTCAAGTAGTCATTTAATGCACAGTCAACAAAAAGGCCAGAACAAGTTGTTATGTGAAAATTCGTGGCATAGAGATGATTTTGATCATATATGGGTTGATATTTGATCCAAAAATTCATGAAATTATATTTGATTTGATCTATAAAGATCCCATGTCATAATTTTAGCAATAAAACTTTAAGTCTGTTGTTGCTTCAGAGATCTATAAATTTCAATCCCTTTGATGAGAAGAGGGGGGAGATGATTGTTTGAAAAACTCTGTTTTTGCAAATAATTTTTTTTGTGTTTCATTCCTTTGTTGTGCGTGGTATCGATGTGTATTTAGTCTTATAGAGGAGTTGTGTTATTGCCTACATCTCACAGGAGGGGCCCCTCGAGTTGTAATGTTTTCATTAACTATAGATAGCATTTCAATTCTCTGTTTTGTTGTAGAATTTCATTATTTTGTTTAAATTCTTACTTTTGATTTTTGAATGAATGCTTAATATTGTTTTATTAAAATTTCTTAATCATTTTACTATAGAGTCAAGCGATATTGATACAGATTTTTAGTATAGTTGTGTGAGTAGGATTTTAATTTAGAGTTAATCTCTTTTTAGAAATTTGAATTTAGTTTCATTTTCAAGTGTGATTTCATTTCAAGCAAGTATGATTTATTTCAAACAAGAGTGAAGCAAGTGTGATTTTCTTTTGAGCAAGAGTGATATTTATTTGTGCAAAGTGTGATAATTTTATGGTGATTTTAGTTTGCAAATAATTCTTTTAAGCAAGTGTGATCATTTTTATTTTTAGAGTAACATATTTATTTTAAACATGTGCATCTCAACATCTCAATTTAATTTAGGAATTTCTTGAATAATAAGGACTTCTAGCACATATAGTGCACATACACTTCATCGGTATACTAGCCCTGGTTGACAATTTATGTAAGTAAATTAACATCAATTAAATTACCAAACAGACACCATACCCCCTCATCATGGTACATACTCCACCTAGGATACGAGAGTAATCCTACCATCATACCATTCTTATCCAAGTCCATGTGACTTAGGATTTCTATCCTAATCCATCACATTACATGACTCTAAGAATGTATGTCCAAGATGCTTATCCAATCCAACATTCTCCTTATCCATGTCTATGTACTTGACTTAGGACCTCAGTCTTAATCCATCAAAGTATATGACACAAGGAGAACCAAACAAGTCATCATTCTCCCTATCCGTGATGCATGCATTAGACTTACAATTATTAGTCCTGGTCAAGTACATGATACATGTGTAATTTTTTTCTTAGGGATATATTGTTATTTTCTTTTGGTAAATGTGTTTCTTCATTTGCAAATTAAATTCACCCCATAGAATCATACCATTATTCAGTTTTACAACATTATTTAGTAACATATGAAATTATATATAAATAACAATATCATCATCAATGTAGCAGAACATAAAGGAACAATAGAAGAAAATAATTCACACATAGAGACTCCAAGATTGTTCAGAGACTAGGGAAAAACCCACTATAGGGAAAAACCCTTTCAAATTATTCTTATTATTAGATTTTCATTGAATGAATTAAAAAAAAAGAGTACAACGATCAATTCCTTTATCCACAAGAATATCCAACAGAATTAACTAAACCATACCCAATAGATGAACCCAACACTATTCATAATCAAAACCCTAATTCAGAAGCTTGTGGTCAATTGTTGAACTCTATGGTCAACTACAAAATTCAAACCCTATTTTCCAATTGCACACGGTGAGTGATGTGTGTGTGGTTGAAACCCTACAACCGCACTTATGAGCATGTGTGTTCGCGGTTTCCACAGAAGTTTTCTTGAAGCATGCCTGCAGCTGGAAACCAAAACCCTAAACACACATGCGAGATTTGGACCCTTCAATCTCAGACTTGTGTGAGTGAAATTCCATGAACCATCTCATACTCGTGTGACCTAAACCAAAGAAAGAATAATGATCATGATGATGATGTCCAAATGAGGGTCACTTGACATGTATTTATAGTCGTCTAAGGGTGTCCAATTTCTCTTTTGGGTCGACCTGTCCTTTTGTGTACATGTGTGATTCAATTCCAAAATACACTTTCCCTTTTCCAAATCAAGAGCTTCAAAAGTCAAAATTGGTCCTCTCAAAAGGAGGAATATAGTCCCATGATTGGAATTTTTCACTAAGATTCCAGATTAACACTCCCTCTCAGCTAGGGAGAAATTCCAACTACATCATGTAATCATCGCAAGTATCTTGTCATTAAATCATATCATATCTCAAGTATCTCATCATCAAATGTAGTAACTGCTCGTCTCGGCTCATATCTACTTATCCTTGAGTATCTCTTGATCCTCTCTTCTCATATGTTGAACACTCTCGAATCTAAATGAATAATAATTTGACATCAGAGGGGTGCTTAAGATAACACCCTCAATTCACATTGACAACATCAAAGAGCTTATCTCAATCCATAATGACATCAGGGAACACATCTCATCTTGAAACCACATCGAGGAGCTCAGTCTCAATCTGCAATCCAATGACAATGAGGAAGGTCCTAAGAGACACTCTCACCTCGTGTTTGTGACAGTGGGGAAGGTCATATGGGACACTCTCACCCCATATTAAGAAATAGGAGAGATACCACTTACCAAGCAAAGATCACAACCATCCCATGATGCAATCAATGGGAGAGATACCACCTGCTATATGAGGTAAGGATCACAACCATCCTATTTCTTGTTGATCTTCCCAGCAATGACCCTTAAGATTCATGTGGTAGAACACCTGCATCATAATCATATTGGGTGAGATACTCGACTTAACAAAGGTAAGGATCCCACACCCTTAATCTCTCTCTCAACCCGTTGGCCAAAGAAGGAGTGGTAATCCCGATAAGCCCAGCTTGTGGGTATGATTCTAACTAGTGCATACTCTGCATAGAACAAGATAGGGGAGCAACATCTTCGACCCTATAGGTAACTTATTGGCACGATACCCTATTGTCCAAAGATATATCAACCCTAAGAGCCCTTCATGTCAATTCCAGACCCTAGGATCTTAGATAGGTGGGAAGAGTTGGCTCAGTGTCCTCGATCAATCCTACTCTCAGTATATCATCAACATTTTTTTTTCTTCTAAACTTAGGATTTTGTGATCCATAATTTGTATATTGAAAATATTTCACTATAAATCACATTATAATTTCAAATTCTACGTGTTTTGAACCATCTAGTGTGGTTCATCGTTAGTACTAAGATGGAGAGCATGATCCCAACAAGAGATTAAATAAGCAAATTGATGAAGAGAGAATCCAAAGTTTGGAACAAAACGGTAAAATTATGAAAAAAATATTAAATATTTTAACATTCTTATAAATAAAATATTATTAAATTTTTAAAGTTCGAGATAAATTAATTAATTCAAAAAATAAAAATAAAACTAAAAAATGGAAATAAAATATATCAAGAAAAGAAACAATTTTTTCTATTAAAACTCAAACTTAACAATCTCAATCATAAGGTTGAAACTAAAGAAAAAGAGTAAAAATACTGAAACAAAGTCAAAAATACATTAAATTAACTAAACAAAAATTATTTAAAACAATTTAAATTAATTAGAAGTTAGTGAAAGAAAAAATAAAGGATAGGGGAACTTAAGTAAAGGAAAAAAAATGTAAAAATAAAAATAAAATGATAAGAAATAAGAATAAAATTAAAGAGGAAATTAAAATAATGATAGGAAATTATTGACTTGTAATAATCAAAATAAAATACCTAATTGAAAATAAAATAAGGAATATTATTAAATTATGATTAAAAATAAATAGACCTACAATAATAATAATTAAAAATTAATTAGACCATTTCCATCTTCATGGTATTGTATTAAATATTATCAATGATTAAATAAAATAAGTTAATGTGAAATAAATTATCAATAATCATAAGTCAAATAAGTTAATCTTAAATTTATTTGAGAAAAATGAAAATGTTAAATTAAAACAAAATAAATTTATGTATAAAATAAATGGGAAAGAAAAAACTTATATATAACTTATTTTGACTTGTAATAATCAAAATAAAATACCTAATTGAAAATCAAATGAGGAATATTATTAAATTATGATTAAAAATAAATAGACTTATAATAATAATAATTAAAAATAAATAAATAAAAGTATTTATTTATTTATTTAACAAAATAATATAAAAAAGTCAAAAATAATAATAAATAACTTAGAAAAAATCTACAAGGAAACTACAAAAGATAATAGCAATTTTATTAAAGAATAATAGGGGTGAGAAATAGGAATAGCCAAATAGAATATAATCAAGAAAGAAAGATTAAGAAGAAAGGGTGGGGATCTAGCAACTACTAATTTTCCAATCATGATCTCTATTAAGATTACAATGTCTCTCTTCAATCTCTAGGGCCTCCCTAAAATTTTGATGATGGGAATGATCAATCCTTGCAATGAATCAAGCCTCTTCAATACAAATGTGGTGTTTTGTCTTCCTTACATGTGTTATGAAACCAGCTCAAAAATAGAAGAAAAGAGATATCAACACCTTAGAAAGCAGCCACTTCGAGGGGGCAACCTCCAATACATTACATAAATGAACAATTCTTGGATGATACAAATGACAAAACCTCCTTCTATATATAGGGGTCCATGGGGTCACAATATAATCCTAGCCGACCTAACAATAATAATGTAAGGGAACAATAATAACAATATGGGGGTTACAAGGGTACAACAATAACAATAAGGGGGCTACACTAATAAAAATAAGGGACTACACGAGTAATATGGGGACCTAACATGCCCCTCTCCTTCAAAAAGTGTTGTCCTCAACGCTTGAGTAGCTCTGGATGCTTTTGTATAAAATTCTCATCCTCACATGTAGAATCTTCAATGGGTAAGTTCTTCCACTGGATGAGATACTCTGAAATTGATCGATTTCGTAGCTGTCGAGTTCTTGTTTCCACGACTGTTTTAGGTTCCAATATCATTTTTCCTTCCTCATCATGTTCTGGCAATATTGTTTGAACTGGAAGTTTGTCACCTATAGCCTTATTTAAGCATGAAACATGGAAAACTGGATGCACTCAGGAAGAAGCAGGATGCTCCAATTTGTATGCCATAGTACCAATCTTTTGCAACACCATGTATGGACCATAGTATTTTGGCGATAATATATTATCCTTCTTATCTTGCTTGAGGGACATTTGTTTGTATGCTTGTAGCCGTAAAAATACCCAGTCTCCTATATCAAAACTTCTCTCGCTGCGATGTTGATATGCCTGTTGTTTCATTCGATTTTGTGCCAAATTGAGGTTATCCTTTAAGAGTTGGAGAACTTGTTGTTGATGCTTGATGTGATCTTCCACTACTTTCACCTTAGAATTTTCTCCTAAATATGTTTTGATGGACGATGGATGATATCCATAAAGTGCCATAAATGGGGTCATTTTTGCTGCAGTAAGGAAGGAAGTGTTATACCACCATTCAGCCAAAGGTAACCACTTGACCCATTGTGTTTGTTTATCATATACAAAACAAAAAAGATATCCTTTCAAACATTTGTTCACTATCTCAGTTTGACCATCAGATTGAGGATGATAAGATGAGATATGGAGCTAGTTGAGTACCCAAACAAGAAAATAATTTCGTCCAAAAATTTCCAGTAAAAATGGGATCTTTGTCACTTACCATAATCTTTGGGCTTCCATGTAGCTTTTTAATTGTTTCCATAAATGCAGTAGCAACTGTACTTGCTTAAATGGATGAGATAATGCACAAAAATGTATACACTTGGTAAGTCTATCAACTACCACCATGATGACACTCTTTCCTTCGGACTTAGGTAAACTTGTGATAAAATCCATTGAAATCTCCTCCCAACGTTGACTTGGAATGGATAAAGGTTGTAGAGGACCTGGGGTCTTAATTGTCTAAACTTTATTTTGTTGGCAAACCAACTGCCACAAACTTTTGAATTTCAGATCTAAGGCCATCCCAAAAAAAATATTTCTTCACCCTGTGGGAAGTTTTTAAAAATCTTGAGTGTCCTCCTAAAGGAGAAGTGCGAAATTCTAAAAGAATATTTTGCTTTGGTTGGGAATTCTTACAAATATATAAGCGATATTTGTACCATAAGGAATCATTTTTCCAACTAAATGTATCATATGTACTAGGATCTTGCTTCAACTTTTTAATGAGTGTCTACACTTCTTCATCCTTCTTGCATTCATCCCTTGCTTCGGTTATCCAATCTGGTTGGATAATAGAAATTGCACAAAGCAATGCTTTTACCTATTCATCCTTTCTTGAGAGTGCATATGCAACAACATTTAGCTTCCCTTTTTTTTAGATGATTTCAAAGTCATAACCCAACATCTTTGTGACCTATTTTTGTTGCTCTTCTAAAGATAGTATTTGTTCCAAAAAGTGTTTAAGACTATCATGATCAGTTTTTACCTTGAAGTGCCTTCCCATTAGGTAAGCTCGCCATTTCTTTAGTGCATGTAGTATTGCCAACATTTCCTTCTCATAAATATCTTTCTTTAAATACTTTCCTTTGATTGAACGACTTTAAAAAGAAATGGGTCTTCCTTCTTGCATTAAAACAACACCAAATCCATTTCCTAAGGCATCACATTCCACAATAAAGGTTTTTGTGAAGTCTGGCGTAGCTAAGACCGGTGCTAGGCACATTGCCTCTTTAAGATGTTCAAAGGCCTTAGTTGATTCAAGAGTCCATGAAAATGCATATTTCTTCAATAATGTTGTTAGAGGTGTTGCTATTCTCCCATAATTCTTAACAAACTTACGACAATACCCTGTTAACTTGAGAAATACTCGCAACTGCTTTATGGTTGTAGGGACTTTCCATTCCTTAATGGCTTTAATTTTGTTAGGGTCTACCTTAACACCCTCGTGAGATACAATATGACCCAGATATTCCACCTCTTTTACTCCAAAGAAACATTTGGATGTTTTTCCATATAATTGTTTCTTCTCCAATAGTTTGAGCACCCTGCCAACATGTTGAACATGATCCTTCCAAGACCTGATGTAGATTAGTATGTCATCAAAAAATACTAGCACAAATTTTCTAAGGAAGGGTTTGAAAATGGAATTCATCAACCCTTGAAATGTAGAAGGTGCATTGGTAAGGCCAAAATGCATGACCAAAAATTCATAATGAACCTCGTGAGTTCAAAATGTTCTTTTTGGAATATATTTAGTCTTCATTCTAATTTGATGATATCCTGAATGAAGATCCAACTTGGTAAAATAAATTGTGCCATGTAATTCATCCAATAATTCATCAATCACAGGAATGGGAAATTTATCTTTAATAATGAACTTATTGAGCTCCCTATAATCCGGACACATGCACCATGATCCATCCTTATTGTGCACCAATACTAATGGAGCAAAGAAAGAACTTTGACTAGGTTGAATTATACCAGCCTCTAACATTTCTGCAATCATAAGTTCAATTTCGCTCTTTTGGACATAAGGATATCTACAAGGCCTGATGTTTGGAGGAACACTTTCTGGAATCAAATGAATAGCATGATCATTATCACGAATAGGTGGGATTCCTTTGGGAGTTTCAAATACCTTGGAATGATTGTGCAAGACTTTTTGGAGATCTGGAGAAATAGATGATTTTGATGTTGGAACTTCTAGTGAGCATAATTGTGCAATTACGCCTCGTTGTTCTTTCTTCAGAAGCTTTGTCATGACATTAGAGCTTATTATCTTTCTCGGCTTCCCTGCAATACCACGTAATTCGATTTCCTTTCCTTCCAAAAATAATTGCAAGAAAAGTTCTTGAAAATTAAAAGCTATCGTCCCCAAAGATTGTAACCATTGTACTCCTAGTACAACATCAGCACCTCCCATTGGAATGGAAAGCATTGGACTATTCAATACATATTCCCCCATGGTTAGCTTGATATTATGGCATTTTCCAAAGAAATTTATATCTCCTCCATTTGCAACCATCACTTGACATTCTGGTGCTAGGTATAGGAAACAATTCAATTCCTTGAATACCTTACAATGAATAAAATTATGGGTACTACCCGAATCAATCAACATTATTACCTTTTTCTTCTTGATATGTCCTTCTATCTTGAGATTTTGAGGAGTGGTAATTCCTGCCAATGCATTACACGATATGGTCGGACTCATTTCTTCTTCTTCTAGGGTTGTTTCCTAGTGTATATCCTCTTCTTTTGAAGTTTCTTGTTCATTTTATTCCTCCTCTTCACAATCTATGTAAAATAATTTCTTCTCAGCACACTTATGACCTTTAGTGTATTTTCTATCACAACTGTAGCAAAGCCCTTTTGCTCTTTTTTCTTCCAATTTTTGTGGTGTCAACCTTGTAGGTTGTGGAATTCTAGGAGTAGAAACTCTTCCATCATTATAGATGTGAGTGGTAGGCTTCCTTGTCGCCATAATTTTACATTCAATTTTTCTTGCCAACCTGAATGCCTTCTCCAATGAATCGAGTTCCCAAACGCGAACTTCATGTTGGATGTTATCCTTTAAATTCCCTATGAAGACATCAATCCTGTGTTCCTCTGGAATATCAGTTACCCTTATATTCAATTTTTGTAAGTCCTCAATGTGATCCACCACTGAACCCTTTTGTTTGAGATTTATCAATTGGATAAAGAAGGTGTTGCTCTTTGTATCCTCATAATGTGTTATCATTTCCTCCGTAAAAATTTACCAAGTCACAATTTTTTTTACGGGAGAAAATCCATCGATACCATACAAATGTATTATGTTCTAAATGTAAAGTTGCAATGCGTACCTTTTGTGTGTTTTGCACATTATTGAGATCAAAATATTGCTCCATCTGTAGTATCCATGTTACAGGATCCTTGCCATCAAACATCCTCATATCCATATTTGGAATATGGTGGTTCTTCCATCCAATGTTAGAGTTTATGAAATCATGATTAACATTTATTTTGTTCTCATCATGAGTTTCCTCTACTATCTTTTCGCTTAGGAAACATTTATTGTATCAACTTTTTCAAACCTTCCATGTCTGATTTTAGATCATTCTTCATGTTTTCCATGTTGTCTTTCATGTCATCCATATTAGCTTCCACCCCTTTCTTCAAACCATCCATATTATTCTTCAAAACATCCATCTTCGATTCCACGCCTTTCTTCAAAACTTCCATTTCATTTTTTGTTGCTCTTTGCGAGAGCGAATTTTGGTGCACTTGCTCTTGTAATTTTGATAGATCATGTTGCAATTCTTCATCTTCATGAGTCATAGTAGAGTATTCTGAGGGCTTAATGGGTGTTTAATTCTTTTTAGGGGGAATTTTGGAACCCAATACTGATATCTATGCTCAATAGGCCCTTGGAATCACTTAAAATTGATTTTTCAAGAAAGACTTATGCAATTTGAAAAAAATACACACATTTTTATTGCTTTTGAGGAGCTCGATATTGAAACTGAATTATCTTTATGATTTTGGAACTTCAATATCTAAAAATAGGCCCTGTAGTAGCTCTTTGAATCTTCTTTCAAATGCCACAGGTCTGACCTGATTTGGATTCTTCAAGTCAAATTTATGCCTAATCTCCCACAATGACCTAATTTTGGATTGGTTCAGTAAAGAAAACTTGTACGACGTGCCACGTGTCTTTATTTCCTCCTTCGGCTCTAAAATTTATACACATGAAACTACAGTCTGTGTACTTGTTTCCACTTTTTACATAATTCCAATGTGATGCTTAGAGAGAAAGTTATGACGATTTTCCCAAGGTCACCTCTTTGAGATGAAATTTGGGAGCCTGAACAAACCCTAAATTCCACAGATCATATCTCCGAAAATATTGTGAACCAAGATCTGAAATTTTTACAGGAAATGCTTCAAGATTTCGGATTCTCTCTGTAAACATTTCAGCTTCTAAAACTTCGTAGAGATAAATTTATAGATAAAATTACATGATGTCTTGTTTAGGTGAAATTTGCGATCCTGAAAAAACCATAACTTCCACAGATCATATCTCTGAAAATATTGCGAACCCAGATCTGAAAGTTTTACAATACGTTCCTCGGGCTTTCGGCTTCGCTCTGTAAAAATTTCAGCTTCTGAACCTTCGTAGAAAAAAAGTTATAGCGAAAATTCCATGATGACCTGTTTGGAGCAACGAAACCCTAGAATCCAAGCTCTGATACCAAATGTTATAAAACTAGCTCAAAAATAGAAGAAAAGAGAGATCAACACCTTAGAAATCAGCCACTTCGAGGAGAAAACTCCAATACATTACATAAATGAACAATTCTTGTATGATACAAATTAAAAAACCCCCTTCTATATATAGGGGTCCATGGGGTCACAATATAATCCTAGCCGACCTAACAATAATAATGTAAGGGAACAATAATAACAATATGGGGGTTACAGGGGTACAAAAATAACAATAAAGGGGCTACACTAATAAAAATAAGGGGGATACACTAATAACAATAAGGGACTGCACTAGTAATATGGGGACCTAACAACATGTTCCTCCAATGTTGATCAGTGGGTCCTGCAATGCTTGATTTTGGTTGCATGCTCCTAAATCCTTTGACTTATAAAGCGTCTAGTTTTGCCAATGTATGGAATTACATAGGAACATGGGATAACAGAAACACAATTCATATTCTTTGGGTCCACCGGGTCTTTTACAAATCTTACGAAGCTTTGAATGTTTTTAAGGGGCCTAAGGGTTGAAGGAACCTTATGCTTCCTTAGGACCCTAGAGATTTTTCCAGTGGTCCCTTGGATAAAGGGAATATGAACCCCATAAATTCGATCTACAGGTTCTTTTTTTCTCTTAGGGCCTTTGGATGCTTTAAGGAAATATTTGATACCTTGGTGCCTAATGTATTCATTATTCTCAAACACCTTAAGTAGATAGTTCTTCTCATAATCAAGTTGAATATCATAAAAAACTCTTAAATCACGAGTAGCTAACGTGTTAAGAACTCCCATTTTTTGACCAGGATGATATGGGAATTAACATGAAGGTATTGTTTCGTGTGAGATCTTTTACGAAATACTTGGTGTGATAAGGAACTATCATCCTTTTTCGAAATAAAAACATCAAGGAAAGGAAAGCTACCATTTGATTCGCATTCCATAGTAAACTTAATGGAGCTAGACTAATTGTTAAGATGTTGAAGAAAAAGATCTAACTTTTCTTGCCCATGAGGCCAGACGACACAAGTGTCATCCACAAACATATTCCAAATATTTGGCTTTAATTGAGTCAAGGCCAATGCTTTGGATTCAAATTCTTTCATGAACGGGTTAGCTATGACAGGGGAAAGAGGAGAACCTGTGGCAACACCACAGGTTTTTTCATAAAATTCCCCTTCAAAGCTAAAGAAAGTTGAGGCAAGACAAATTTCAACCAATCTAGCAGTATTTGGATCCTTAATGCAGTTGATAACCTCAATCGCTTCATTAAAAGGGATATTAGTGTAAAGGGAGACTATGTCGAAACTAACTAGGCCTAATTGAGACTATCCCATCTAGTTCTATATCAATCCTGTCACAAGTGCTAGAACATCTTCATGTTGGAATTATGGCTAATGTGTTGCCCTTGATGGAAACCTTCTTGATAAATATGTCAACATTGTGATAACATGATGGTTATGCATATTGATACAGATGCCACAAATGGTATGGACAGAGAAATAACAGTTCAGAGACAGATGGATGTTAAAGGTGAAGTTTGAGAAAATATACGTGTATCCTATGAATAAGGGTCGTGTACATATGCAAGAATTATAAGGGAAAGTCATGCACATAATCTGAACCATGGTAATTTGAATACCAGGGGTCCTTACCATAGTATTGGACCATATTAATTGGTGTGATGATGGTTATTTGATCTCGTTAAAGAATTATAACGACATTACCAAGGGATTTACCTAATGTATTGGCTAAGGATAAAACTATATAAGGAGATGTAGATGAAAGCGTCAAGTGTACAAGTGATGAATTGTTTATGAATGATTTGATCTTAAACATGTGTGAACCAGGGAGTAATGAGATGACTCATATTTGAAATAAATGCATATTTCTTAATATGTTTGTGTATGTGACTAACAATGATATATCTATGATGATGGTATCAATTTTCATATAATGATGTTTGATTGTGACAGTGTGTGGGCAAAGGTTTAGGTTTGACAGATATTCTAAAGGTATGATTCAGTGATTTTATATATGTATGTTGGTTTTATTTTGAATGGTTGCATACATATGAAGATCTGCTTCTGTAGGGTCGTGTATATATTCTGAGAAATTGTCTACCATTTTTTGAGATATGTACGTTGGTGTGATGCATGATAGTCGTGTACATACATTGATTTATATTATGGTAGTCATGTATATATGTTAGGGTTTGCAGTGCGCTTTTATGATGACACCTGATGAGTTACACTCTATTTTCTGATGTTTGTGAATGATGTTTATCTTGATGATATGTGTCTGACTATGATGATTGGGTTGTTGATTGGAAATGATGCTACAGTGTGGGGATCTATGATTGGTTTAGTACTTTTTTTTTGTTCTATGTATGATCCAGTGATGGATTCAACATTATATTTAGTTGTGCTTCAGTTTGCAACATCTTAATATCTGTACGCATGTGTTATACAGAGGAGGTGAGTACATACGCGAGTCTTACTCAGTACAGTCGCATACAAAATATGATTTTTGTTGTTTCTATTTGGTGTCAGGTGTGTGTTATATTCTCTCCATGAACTATATTCTTTCTTTCTACAAAATATTTTAGGTGGGCAAACCACCTATGGTTTTGTGCATGGGTTTGCACATGGTTTTGGGGCATGATGGTTTTAGGCCTCTGGTATTTTGTAGATCCGGTCAAGGGTACTACAATTATGTTCTAATCCATGGTTAATGGATCAGGTTTTACGAATTCTTCGGCATGTATATATATCTGTTGTAACACTAAAAGGAATATAATGAAAAATCAAGCTGGTAGTCTCGATTTGGGGTCCAGGGGAAAAATATCTATGTATATATGTTTTATGTTCTATTCTCTTGCTATTATTTATTTTTTGTTTTTAAGAATTCATTTTCTAGAATAATTTTTTTACAAGGTTAAAACCTACAGTTGGGTTCTACATTCAGTGATTTAATGCTTTAGAAATTCAATAGATTTTCAGTGTTGCAGTGTCTCAGATTCAGTGCTTTAGTTTGACATGCTTCTTTAGGTTATTGTTGATATGGATCCAATTTGAAAATGTGAAGAAAGGTGGCCTACAGGTTGTGTGATTTTTGTTTCATAGTTGGATCCAGTATAAAATATTCCTAAGGTGGTCCACAAGGAGCTGAGGGTTGCAGCCTTCAGAACAGGAGTAGGATCTTCCTTCTAGTAAAAGATGGTAAACAAGTTGATTAGGGGGTTATAGCTCCCTTTTAGAAGGAGTTTGAGAATTATTGGAGGTTGTAGCCTCCTGCGGGTGGGTGTTTGTGTATTGATAATATTTTGCATCAGTACAAATGTAATAAAAGATTTTATTTATATCATAAGAAAAAAGACAGATACAACATCAAGGGTTTTCTCCCATATTGGGTTTCCACCTAAAAAATCTTGGTGTTCTTTGTGTGTTACTCATTTATTGTGATTCTTTTATGTTCTTTACTGGATACTAAAATTAATTAATCTACTGATGCAATGATTAAAGATAGTCATCTCATAGAACACATGAAAAATCAGTAAATTGGATATATGTTGGTTTCTTTCTCTAAAGTAGCGTACATACACAGGTTGTTTCAAGAACAGTGGCATACATATTTCATAATATAAATTTTGAAAGTTATAGTTTAAAATATTGGTTCACCCCCCCCCCCCTTTCAATATTTTTCCCAACAATTGGTATCAAAGCAGGTCCCTCAGAAGAAGCTTGATCTCTTAAAGGGAGATCCATCAAGATTAGTATTCAAGAAGGATAATTTTTTATTAAGCCACATTTTTTTAATGGAACTAAATTTGTATTTTGGAAAGTTAGAATGAGAGCATTTTTTTAGTCACTTGGAGCTGATGTATGGGAAATTTTTGAAGGTGGATATCAATACCCATCCTCCATTCCCACAGATGATGCAGGGAAGAAATAGTATGAGACCAATGCAAAGGAAATAAATTCTCTCTTAGGAAGCTTGTATGAATCAGAATTTTCAAAGGTTGTGTAGATGAATACCGGAAAGGCTATATGGGACAAGATTATCCATATCTATGAAGATGACACTAAGGTAAAAAGCACTAAAATTCAAAAGTTTGGAATTCAATTTGAGACTCTTAGAATGCATGAGGATGAAAGAATTGCAATATTTTTCCTTAAAGTAGATGAGATCGTTAACTCAATGAAAAATCTTGGTGATGAAATAAATAATTCCACTTTTATTGAGAAAATTCTCAGATCTCTAACCTCAAAGTTTGATTCCAAAGTCTCTGTCATTGAAGAAATGCATGGTTTGAAGAATCTCCTTATTAAATAGATCCATGGGATTTTTACAGCTTATGAAATGAGAAAATGAGGTCCAACAGATATCAAAGAAGAATCATTCAAAGCTACATACAAAGAGATGAAAAAGGAAGAGCTTAAGGAAACAGGTTGCATTTCATACGAATAAGAAGAGAATTTTGTGAAGAAACTTCAGGTAGGAACTGGCAGGTTTAGAGGTAAGCTTCCTTTTAAATTTTTTTCCTGTGGAAGAGTAGGTCACTGTGCTGCTAAATTTCCTTATAGAGAAAATCATGAGAAAGGGAAGAATGTTCTAAAATTTAATTTTAAAATAAGTTTTGATAGCAAGAAAATATTTTATACACATGAAGATAGTGAATAATCTTCCAATCATGAGGAAGTTGAATCTAATCAAGATTATCAGTTGCTTATGGAATTTGAAGAAAAATGTGTGGATGAATATCATGGATGCTCTAGAAGAAAAGGAAATTTGTATGTATAAGTAAAATACCCTTGTTGAATAATAACTCACCTAAAAATCTATTTATAATAAGCTAAATTACTTGAAGTAGTTTTGAAGAAAAAAGTTCTAGAAAAGGAAAGGCACTGTGAAAATTTAGAACTTAAAATAGTGGGTCTAAGAAAGGTACTTTAGAAAACAAAGGCTCAAAATTTTAGATTTTCTAAAGGATCTGAGACTTTAGAAGAAATCATCAAAGAGAAATTCTCTCTAATCAAGAAGGGTCTTGGATACATTTCAAATGGTGAAACATCAAACACTATGAAATATTTTGAAATGGGTACAAAAATATACGACAATGCAATAAAAGGAAGCAGCCCTTAGAATTGTAGTTCTCAGCAAAATAATGAAGGATAGAATCCTTCTCATGCAAAAAAACCTTACCATAATCAAAGGGAAAACAACTCAAGAAGTATTATAATCGCAGGTATTCCTAATTCAATGGTCAATGCTTCACTTGTCACAATTTTGGTCACAATTTTTTTCATTGTGTTGCTTATAAAACTATTATGACTAGAGAAGCAAGAAAACAAAAGAATGAGATAGGGGCAAAGAAATATTCTTATAATGGTTTCTCACCTCTTCAGAATGAAATTTAATTTTCTCTTTGCAATAAATTTGGTTATACATAAATTGAATGCAGAAGCAGAATGGGACCATCTTACCAACATGGACAGAAGAAAATACCACCCAAGGTATGGAAAAATAAAATTACATATACTAGAAATTGTGGTCTAGATTTGTATGTAGGAGATAAATAAAATATATGGTACATTGACAGCAGATGTTCAAATCATATGACAAGTGACAAAGATAAGTTTATTTCTTCTAATGAAATAAATAAAGAAAAGAATGTAACTCTTGGTAATAACTCGCATGTTGTTGTCAAGGGAAAAGGAATTGTGTTGTTGAAGAAAAGGGTCAAGGATGGAAATGTATTATTTGTTGATGGATTAAGACATAAATTGTTAAGTGTTAGTAAAATGTGTAACCAAGGGCGTGAATTTATTTCAGATCAAATAATTGTGTGGTATGAAATATGGATACATGTAAGATCATAATAAAGGGAACAAGAACTTCAGGAAAATTCTATGTCTTAGAAGGCAGCCAAGAGCATTGTTATTTAAGTAAATCTGAAAGAAAGTTGGATTTGGCACAAAAGTTTGGGGCACCTTATCTTTTCTCAATTGTACAAATAAAGAATAATGGGAGCAGTTTGTGAATTCCCCGACATCTATCCATCCGAAAATAGAATCTACAAAACATGTCAATTTGGTAAGCAAACCAGAGTTTAGTTTAAAGCTAAATAAGGTACTTCAAGTATGTCACTTGAACTTATACATATTGATTTATGTGGTCCTATGAGAAATAAGTCTCCTCGTGGTGAAAAATCCTTCATATTATTCATTGATGATTTTACAAAAAAGTGTTGGATTGGCTTACTAAAACATAAATATGAAGCATTTGATAAATTTAAAATATTCAAGGCTCTAATAGAAAATGAGTTAGATTTGAAAATCAAATTTCTTAGATCTGATAGAGGAGGAGAGTTTATATCATATGATTTTTTCAATTTCTGTGAACAGCACGATATCAAAAGATAGTTTTCCATAGTTATGACTCCTCAACAAAATGCAATGGCAGAACGAATGAATAGAGTAGTCCAAAAAATGGCATGTGCCATGCTTGATGATTCAGGAACACCTTACACCTTCGAACATACAGTTGTGGATATACTTAACAAAGCTCATGTTCGATTAAACAGTGATAAAAATCCACACCAACTATGGTTTGGTAAGCATGAAACTGTCAAACAATTTAGAATTGTTGGAAGAAAATGTTACATAAATACAAATGATGATAAGCTTGGAAATTTTGAATATAGAGGTTGTGAAGGAATCCTTCTTGGATACTCTTCTAGAAGTGAGGGATATAAATTTTATATTAAAAGGCTTCAAAATATTGTTGAATTCATAGATGTTGTAATTGATGAAGCATTCATAGGTACCAAAGAGAAGCACGAGCAGATGACGAACCTCTCCCTACTACAAGCCAAAAGGTTGTAGGAGAAGGAATTAAAGAAGCATCAGAAGAAGGAAATGAAAATATAGAGACATCAGAAAAGAATCCTTCAAGGTATGTTTAGAAAAATAATCTTAAATCTCAAATTATAGGTGAAAAGGAAGTAGGAATACAAACTAAAATACCTCTTGTTGGAATTTCTAGTTACTTAGCCTTATTGATCCACAATTGAACCTCAAAATGTGAATCAAGCAATCAAACATGAATGTCGGGTTAAGGAAATGCATGAACTTGATAAAATAGAAAAGAACCATACATGGGAATTAGTACCAAGGCCTCATGATAAAAAATTATTGGGACAAAATGGGTGTTCAAGAACAAATTGAATGAAAATGGAGAAGTAATTCAAAACAAAATAGGACTTGTATGCAAAGGTTATGCTCAACGGGAAGTTATAGACATTGAAGAAACATTTTCACCTATAGCTAGACTTGAATCCATAATAATTTTTCTTGCATTTTAAAGCTTTCATAACTTTAAAGTATATCAAATGGATGTTAAATATGCATTTTTAAATGGGGATCTAGAAGAAGAATTTTATTTTGAACAACCTGAAGGGTTCATTCTTGGAAATGATAAAAATATTGTTTGCAAACCTAAGAAGGCATTGTATGGGTAAAAACAAGCTCCTCGTGTATGGTATTATTGTCTTGACAGGTATCTTTAGCAACAAGGGCCGCTTCAAAAAGGGGTCTACAAATAGCAACCTATATATCAAATTTGATATAGACAAACTTTTGATAGTTGTTTTATATATATATGACATCATATAGTGAAGAAATGAAGAATATGAGTAAAGTATTTGCTTCAGTTATGCAGCAAGAATTTGAAATGTCTCTACTTCGTGAACTAATATACTTTTTTGGTCTTCAAGTTTGACAAACTAATAATGGTATATTTATTTCAAACCAAGTACCTCATATGGATTTTGAAGAAATGTGGAATGGAAGACTACAAGTTTGTATGCACACTAATGATAACATAATGAAATCTTAGTCAAAATGATGAGTCTCCTTCATTCAATCAACCAGAATACATATTTATGATTGGAAGCTTGCTATACCTTACAGGTACAAGACCAGAAATTATGCATGCAATTGGAATTGTTGGACGATTTCAAGAAAGTATTAAGGAAACGCATCTCCAAGTAGTGAAGAGAATATTCAAGTATCTACAAGGAACTCAATATTTTGTTCTATGGTACCCCAAAAATGCATACTTTGCACTTCATGCTTACACATATGCAGATTGGGCAGGTAATACTAATGATCGCAAGAGTATTAGTGGAGGAGCATCTTCTTTGGGACCCCGCTTATTTTCATGGTTCAGCAAGAAATAAAACTCCAATGCTTTATCTACTACTGAGGTAGAATATTTTATTCTTGCATCTTTTTGTACTCAAATTCTATGGATGATCCAAACATTGCAAGATATTCAAGTCAATTGTACTCAATGTGTACCTATTCTTTGTGACAATACTAGTGCCATAAGTATCTCTAAGAATCATGTCATGCACTCTAAAACCAAGCACATTCCAATCAAATATCATTTCCTGAGAGAGAAAGAGCTTGAAAAAAAGGTCAAACTGGAGTATGTTCCTTCAAAGGAACAAGTTGAAGATATATTTACAAAGACACTTCCACGTGATTCCTTTGAATATCTCATACATAAATTAGGAATGATTCCCGCTTCATCACTTTGCTAATTTTTCTAATGGGTGTATCATGTTCAGGGGGAGTTGTGACTGTAAATTGCTACATTTTACTTTCTGTATGCAGATGGTGTGAAGGACAGTCACGTATGTACATGGTTTCTAAGTTAAAAATATGTGTATACATATCAAAGAGTGGCACATATTTATTGGGAGATTCCTATGTGCTTTCATCATTTTATGTTTGATATTCTGGTTCTGACATTGGTTTGTTGCATTCTGTTGGTTCAGGAGGAGAAGTCATTATGCCCCTAATAGTTCCTTATTGCAAATATGGTTTCTTGAGCATGTCTTGTTGCATATATTTTCTTATGTATGGATGTTACTATTGTTACTACTAAAGATTCATGTGTTTTTTTTTTGTCACTAGTTGTCAATGATACATGCATTCCAAATGATGAAGTTATGAATGATGCCTATAGGTTGATATACTCAATAAGGAGGATGTGTATGTTATGGTTCCTACATGGTGTATGATGGTTGCTGAAAACTATCATAATCTTTCTCCCTCACTGTTGAGGTCCCTGTTTTGGTTTTAAGTGTCATATATGTCTCTTGATGTAAAGGTATGAAAAGACTAAAGTTGAAAATCATTGTGAAATTCAGTGATAGATGGGTTATTGGGACCATGTCATGTAATGTATGTAATCTCATTTTAAGGGGAAATTGATGTAAATTTTTTATCCAATATGTAAACCCCATATGTTGGGTAATTGATGTAATCATAGGAGCATAGAGTCATTGGTAATAGGAAAGGTCATATTTGGTTAATTCATAAAGTCATGTACTCTATTACATACCTTTATAAGGCTCAGCATATGCTCAAGGGGAGCATGGTCAGTATGCAGTTCTCATATTCAGCATCAGTCAACCCTTTTCCCTTGATGTCAAAGGGGGAGATAATTTTGGTGTTTAGAAAAGAATGCTTGGAAGTATTGACATTTATAGGAGTGTTTACAGGTTTTTACAGGTGATGACCAAACACCACAATGGTTTCCACCAAGTCCAAAGGGGGATATTGTTGGCATTATGGCTAATGTGTTGTCCTTGATGGAAACCTATTTGATAAAGATGTCAACATTGTGATAACATGATGGTTATGCATATTAATACATATGCTACAGGTGGCATGGACTGAAAATTAATAGTTCAGAGATAGATGGATGTTAAAGGTGAAGTTTGAGAAAGTATACGTGGATTCTATGAAGAAGGGTGACGTATATACATAGTTCCTTCTAGGGAAAGTCACGTACATAATTTGAAACATGGTAATTTGAATAACATGGGTCCTTACCATGGTATTGGACCATAGCAATTAGTGCGACAACGGTTATTTGATCCCGTCAAATAATTCTAACGACATTACCAAGGGATTTTGTTAGGTCCCTATATTACTAGTATAGTTTCTTATTGTTGTTAGTGTAACCCCCTTATTGTTATTATTGTACCCCTATAACCCCCATATTGTTATTATTGTGCCCTTAAATTATTATTGTTAGGTTGGATAGGATTACATTGTGGCCCCACTAGGATTACATTGTGGCCCCATGGACTCCTATATATAGAAAGGAGGTTTTGTAATTTGGATCATCTAAGAATTGTTTATTCATGTAATGTATTGGAGGTTTCCCCCTCGAAGTGGCTTATGTCTAAGGCGTTGATATCTTTTTTCTTCTATTTTTGGAGTTGGCTTGACAACATTTGGTATCAAAGCTTTGGATTCTAGGGTTTCGCTGCTCCAAACAGGTCATCGTGAAATTTTCGCTATAACTTTTTTTCTACGAAGGTTCAGAAGCTGAAAATTTTAGTGTGGGAAGCCAAAATCCTGAGGAACCTCATCACAAAATTTCAGAGCTTGGTTCGCAATATTTTCGGAGATATAATCTGTGGAATTTAGGTCATTGTGCAGGCTCCTGAATTTAACCTAAACATGTCATCATGGTATTTTCGCTATAAATTTGTTTCTAAAAAGGTTCAGAAGATGAAATATTTAGAGTATGAAGCCGAAATCCTGAGGAACATCGTCACAAAATTTCAGATCTTGGTTCGCAACATTTTCGGAGATATGATCTGTGGAAGTTAGGTCTTTTTCAGGCTTCTAAATTTCATCTCAAAGAGGTGACCGTGGAAAATTCTTCATAGATCTCTCTCTGAGCATCTGATTGGAGTGTTGTAA
This sequence comes from Pinus albicaulis, assembly GCA_034641835.2. Classification (NCBI taxonomy): domain Eukaryota; kingdom Viridiplantae; phylum Streptophyta; class Pinopsida; order Pinales; family Pinaceae; genus Pinus; species Pinus albicaulis. Next base: position 1,132,372,067 of record CM076579.1, read on the forward strand.
AAAGTGGCCACAATTACACGGAGTGTAGTTTTCTTTCTATCAATTTCAAATCCAAAGGAGGAAACAGTGACACGTGGAAATTCGTACAAGTTTGCTCTACTAAACCAGTCCATAATTGGGTCATTGTGGGAGATTAGACATAACTTTGTCTTGAAGAATCCAAATCAGATCAGAATTGTGCCATTTGAAAGAAGCTTCAAAGGGATACTACAGGGCTAAATTTCAAATATTGAGGATCCACAATTATATAGATAATTCAATTTCAATATCGAGCTCCTCAAAATCAAGTAAAAGGTGTGTATTTTTTTTTCCAAATTGCATAAGTCTTGTTTGAAGAATCAAGTTGAATTGATTCCAAGGGCATATTGTAGAATAGATATCAGTAGTGGGTTCTAAAATGGCCCCTAAAAATAATTCAACACCCATTTAGCCTTTAGAAGGCTCTACTATGACTCATGAAGATGAAGAATGGCAACATTACATATCAAAATTACAAGAGTAAGTGCAACAAATTTCGCTCTCGCAAAGAGCAACAAAAAATGAAATGGAAGTTTTGAAGAAAGGCGTGGAAACTAAGATGGATAGTTTGAAGAAAGGCGTGGAAGCTAAGATGAATGGCATAGAAGTGGGCATGGAAGCTAAGATGGATAACATGGAAGCTAAGATCGATGAAAAAATGAAACACAACATGGAAAACATGAAGAATGATCTAAAAGTAGACATAGAAGGTTTGGCAAAGTTGATACAAGAAATTTTTCCTAATGATGAAAAGATAGCAGAGGAAACTCATGATGAGAACAAAATAAATGTTAATCGTGATTTCATAAACTCTAATGTTGGAGGGAAGAACCACCATATTCCAAAAATTGATATGACGAAGTTTGATGGAAAGGATCCTGTAACATGGATACTACAGATAGAGCAATATTTTGATCTCAATAATGTGAAAAACACACAAAAGGTACGCATTGCAACTTTACATTTAGAACAAAATACATTTGTATGGTATCGATGGCTTTGCTTCCGTACAAAAATTGTCACTTGGTTAATTTTTATGGAGGAAATGATAGCACCTTATGAGGATACAAAGAGAAACACCTTCTTTAGCCAATTGATAAATCTCAAACAAAAGGGTTCAGTGGGGGAGCACATTAAGGACTTCCAAAAATTGAATATAATGGTAACTGATATTTCAGAGGAACACAGGATTGATCTCTTCATAGGTACTTTAAAGGATAACATCCAACATGAATTTTGCGTTTTGGAACCTGATTCATTGGAGAAGGCATTCAGGTTGGCAAGAAAAATTGAATGTAAAAATATGGCGACAAGGAAGCCTACCACTCACTTCTATAAAGAGGGAAGTGTTGCTACTCCTAGATTTCCACAACCTACAAGGTTGACACCACAACAATTGGAAGAAAAAAAGAGCAAAAGGGCTTTGCTACAGTTGTGATAGAAAATACACTAAAGGTCATAAGTGTGCTGAGAAGAAATTATTTTACATAGATTGTGAAGAGGAAGAAGAAAATGAACAAGAATCTTCAAAAGAAGAGGGTATACACCACAAACCAACCCTAGAAGAGGAAGAAATGAGTCTGACCATATCGTGTAATGCATTGGCAGGAATTACCACTCCTCAAACTCTCAAGATAGAAGGACATATCAAGAAGAAAAAGGCAATAGTGTTGATTGATTCGGGTAGTACCCATAATTTTATTCATTGTAAGGTAGCCAAGGAATTGAATTGTTTCCTATACCCAGCACCAGAATGTCAAGTGATGGTTGCAAATGGAGGAACTATAAATTTCTCTGGAAAATGCCATAATATCAATCTAACCATGGGGGAATATGTATTGAATAGTCCAATGCTTTCCATTCCTATGGGAGGCGTTGATGTTGTACAATGAGTACAATGGTTACAATCTTTGGGGACGGTAGCTTTTAATTTTTAAGAAATTTTCTTGAAATTTTTTTCAGAAGGAAAGGAAGTCGAATTACAGGGTATTGCAGGGAATTCGGGAAAGCTAATAAGCTCTAATGTCATGACAAATCTTCTAAAGAAAGAACAACGAGGCGTAATTTCACAATTATGCTTAGTAGAAGTTCCAACATCAAAATCATATATTTCTTCAGATCTCCAAAAAGTCTTGGACAATCATTCCAAGGTGTTTAAAACTCCCAAAGGACTCCCACCTATTCGTGATCATGATCATGCTATTCATTTGATTCCAAGAAGTGCTCCTCCAAACATCAGGCCTTATATATATCCTCATGTCCAAAAGAGCGAAATTGAACGTATGATTGCAGAAATGTTAGAGGCTGGTATAATTCAACCTAGTCAAAGTTATTTCTTTGCTCCTGTTGTATTGGTACACAAGAAGGATGGATCATGGTGCATGTGTCCAGATTATAGGGAGCTCAATAAGCTCACCATTAAAGATAAATTTCCCATTCCTGTGATTGATGAATTATTGGATGAATTACACAGAGCAATTTATTTTACCAAGTTGGATCTTCGTTCAGGATATCATCAAATTAGAATGAAGACTGAAGATATTCCAAAAACAACATTTCGAACTCATGAGGGTCATTATGAATTTTTGGTCATGCCTTTTGGCTTTACCAATGCACCTTCTACATTTCAAGGGTTGATGAATTCCATTTTCAAACCCTTCCTTAGAAAATTTGTGCTAGTATTTTTTGATGATATACTAATCTATAGTAGGTCTTGGAAGGATCATGTTCAACATGTTGACAGGGTGCTCAAACTATTGTAGGAGAAACAATTATATGCAAAAACATCCAAATGATTCTTTGGAGTACAAGAGGTGGAATATCTGGGTCATATTGTATCTCATGAGGGTGTTAAGGTAGACCCTACCAAAATTAAAGCCATTAAGGAATGGAAAGTCCCCACAACCATAAAGAAGTTGCGATGATTTCTCGAGTTAACAGGGTATTATTGTAAGTTTGTTAAGAATTATGGGAGAATAGCAGCACCTCTAACAACATTATTGAAGAAAGATGCATTTTCATGGACTCTTGAAGTAGCTAAGGCCTTTTAACATCTTAAAGAATAAATGTGCATAGCACCGGTCTTAGCTATGCCAGATTTCACAAAAACCTTTATTGTGGAATGTGATGCCTCAAGAAATGGAATTGGTGTTGTTTTAATGCAAGAAGGAAGACCCATTGCTTTTGAAACTCGTCCAATCAAAGGAAAGTATTTACAGAAAGCTATTTACGAGAAGAAAATGTTAGCAATACTGCATGCACTAAAGAAATGGCGAACTTACCTAATGGGAAGACACTTCAAGGTAAAAAATGATCATGATAGTCTTAAACACTTTTTGGAACAAATACTATCTTCAGAAGAGTAGCAAAAATGGGTCACAAAGATGTTGGGTTATGACTTTGAAATAATCTACAAAAATGGGAAGCTTAATGTTGTTGCAGATGCACTCTCAAGAAAGAATGAAGAGGTGGAAGCGTTGCTTTGTGCTGGCATTCACATGATCCAATCCGTATGGATAACCGGGCTACAAGGGATGAATGGAATAAGGACGAAGAAGTGTGGACACTCATTCAAAAGTTGCAGCAAGATCCTAGTACATATGATACATTTAGTTGGAAAAATGATTCCTTATGGTACAAAGATCGCTTATATATTTGTAAGAATTCCGAACTAAAACAAAAGATTCTTTTGGAATTGCACACTTCTCCTTTAGGAGGACACTCAGGATTTTTTTAAAATTACCACAGGGTGAAGAAAGAACTTTTTTGGGATGGCCTTAAATATGATATTCAAAAATTTGTGGCGGAATGTTTGGTTTTCCAGCAGAATAAATTTGAGACAATTAAGACCTCGGGTCTTCTACAACCTTTATCCATTCCAAGTCAACGTTGGGAGGAGATTTTAATGGATTTTATCACAGTTTTACCTAAGTCCGAAGGAAAGAGTGTCATCATGGTGGTAGTTGATAGACTTACCAAGTATGAACACCTTTGTGCATTATCTCATCCATTTAAAGCAAGTACAATTGCTACTGCATTTATGGAAACAATTCAAAAGCTACATGGAAACCTAAAGATTATGGTAAGTGACAGAGATCCCATTTTTACTGGAAATTTTTTAATGGTTATTTTCTGCTTGGGTACTCAATTAGCTCATAGCTCATCTTATCATCCTCAATCCATGGTCAACCGAAATAGTAACAAATGCTTGGAATATGGAAGGGATATCTACGTTGTTTGTATCTCGATCTCGATAAACAAACACAATGGGTCAAGTGGTTACTCTCTCGCCGAATGGTGGTAACACTTCCTTCCACATTACAAAGAAAATGACCCCATTTATGGCACTTTATATATCATCCACCGTCCATCACATCATATATTTAAGAGAAAATCAAGGTTCAAGCAAAGTGGGAAGATCAACGAGCATCAACAAGAAAGCTCCTCCAACCTAAAGGATAAATCCCGAATTTCTGGGTACAAAATCGAATGAAACAACAGGCAAATCAACATCAGCAATGTAGGAGAAGTTTTGACAGAGACTGGTATTTGATGCATTATGAACTCACAAAATGAAATGTCCTCAAAATACAATGATAATAAATTATCGCCAAATTACTATGGTCCTTACAAGGTGTTGCAAAAGATTGGTACTATGGCATACAAATCAGAGCTTCCTGCTTCTTCACGAGTGCATCCAGTTTTCCATGTTTCATGCTTAAAGAAGGTTATAGGTGAAAATATTCCAGTTCAAACAATATTTCCAGAACTTGATGAGGAAGGAAAAATCATATTGGAACCTGAAGTGGTCATGGAAACAAGAACTCGACAACTACGGAATCAATCAATTTCAGAGTATCTCATCATATGGAAGAACTTACCCACTGAAGATTCTACATGGGAGGATGAGAATTTTATACAGAAGCATCCAGAGCTACTCAAGCATTGAGGACAACACTTTTTTGAAGGAGAGGGGCATGTTAGGTCCCTATATTACTAGTATAGTCCCTTATCATTGTTAGTCAACCTCCTCATCGTTATTATTTACCCCTATAACCCCCATATTGCTGTCATTGTGCCTTAAATTCTGTTGTTGTTAGTCGGTTGTATCACATCAGGCCCTATGGACCTCCATATAGAAAGTAGGTTTCTTTGTAATTTGTATCATCCAAGAATTTTTCATTCATGTAATGTATTGGAGGTTTCCCCCTCGAAGTGGCTTATTTCTAAGGCATTGATATCTCTTTTCTTCTATTTTTGGAGCTGGTTTCACAACAGATTTTACTAAGGTATTGGCTAAGGCTAAAACTTCATAAGGATATGGAGATCAAGGTGTCAAGTGTGCAAGTGATGATTTTTTTATGAGTGATTTGATCTGAAATAGGTGTGAACCGGGGAGCATGACTCAGATCTAATAGATCTTAAAGAAATACTTATTTCTTAATTTATTTGTGCATGTGGCTAACAATGATAGATCTATGATGATGGTATGAATCTACATATAAATATGTATGAATGTGACAGTGTGTGGGCCAAGTTTTGGTTTTGACATATATTGCAAAGGTACGATTCAGTGATTTTAGATTTGTACGCTAGTTTTCTTCTCAAGGGTCGCATACATACGTGGATCTGCTTCTATAGAGTCGCGTATATATTCTGAGATATGGTTTGTAGTTTTTTGAGATTTTTACGCTAGTGTAATGCATAATAGTCGCATACATAGGTTTATTTATATTATGGTAGTCACGTATATAGTGTTTGCAGTGCACTTTGATGATGACACCTGATGAGTTTTGCTCAATTTTCTATTGTATGTCAATCATTTCTATCTTGATGATCTATGTCTGACTATAATGATTTGGTTGGTTTATTGGAAATGATGATACAGTGTGGGGATCTATGATTGGTTCAGTATTTTTTTGTTGTTCCATGCATGATCTGGTGATTGATTCAACATTACAATTATTCATGATTCAGTTTGCAGCAACTTAAAATCCGTACGCAGGTGTTATACAAAGGAGGTGCATACATATGCAAGTCTTATTTAGTACACTCACGTATAGAATCTATTTTTTTGTTTCTGGTTGGGTTCTACATTCAGTGATTTGATGCTTCATAAATTCAATTGATCTGCAGTGTTACAATGTATCAGATTGAGTGCTTTAATTTGACATTCTTGTTTGGGTTATTATTGATATGGGTCCTGTTTGAAAATTAGATGAAGTGTGGCCTATAGGTTGTGTGATCGTTGTTTGACAGGTGGATCCAGTATGAAATATTCTGAAAGGTGGTCCACAAGGAGCTGAGGGTTGCAGCCTTCGGAAAGGGGGTAGGAACTTCCTTCCAGTAGAAGCTGCTAAACAATATTAGGGGGTTGTAGCTCCCTTCCTGTAGGGGTTGGAGAACGAGTGGAGGTTGTAGCCTCCTGTAGGTGGGTTCCTGTGTACTAATAAGAGTTTTCATCAGTACAAAAGTAATAAAATATTTTCTTCATATCATAAGAAATAATACAGAGACAGCATCAGCAGTGGTTTTCTCCCACATTTGGTTTCCACCTAAAAAATATTGGTATTCTATGTGTGTTTCTCATTTTTTGTGATTATTTTATTTCCTTTACAGTATACTGAAAGTAATTAATCTATTTATGCAATTATTAGAGATAGGCACCTCACAGAATACATGAAAAAACAGTAAATTGGATATACGTTGTTTACTTTAAGAACAGTAGCATACATACTTCATAATATAAAATTTGAAAGTTAGAGTTAAATATTTATTCACCTCCCCCCCCGGGTATTTTTCCCAACACTTCACATTGATCATGCTAGGGTTTCTAGATTGCATATCTCAAATCTTTGTCATAATCTAGGGTTTCTTCCAAACCATGACCTCATAATATCCATCAAACCCTAATAATAAAATTCTTCCTTCAAACCCTAGTATTCTCTTAAGTCTCCTCCATCTTCTCTTGCTTCCATCAAAGCTGTCTTCATGGGCATGACCAACTGAATTTTCTTCCGCCCAACTTTGATACTGTGTTAATTTTTCTAAGGGATATATTGTTCTTTTCTTTAAATAATTGCATTTCTTTATTTGTATATTAAATTCGCCCCATAGCATCATATGTAATAATTAGTATACACTAAGCATGCATACATCCATATTTCCTTGATCTCACAATATTTAACTTTTTTCAAAATACAGAATCATTCCACTGTTAATATTTTGCAGAAAATTAATTACAAACACATGTGAAGCATAAATAAAAACAAACGCACATAACACAGTTTTTTAACGGGAAAGCCTAAAGCTGAAAACCCAAACTATCATATATTATGTATCATGGAGATCATGTAAAAATCTCATACAAAGATTCGTACATCTAGCTTTCAGTACATTACAATCGTCACACACTAATCAGAAGAAATCTGAAAATCCATGCACTGATTTCTTGCCACCTGTTAGCCTGCCTCAACTACGCAATCCCTGCTAAAGAATAGCTATGAATGAATTCGAATTACCCTTGCCTTGACTGCACAATCCTCATTGGAAACTCCAATGTGTGTTTGGTGCAATCAATGCATCACTATAGTCACAACAGATAGTCCATCTTGCCCTTTCACCTATCTCTCCACTAGGTCTCCACTGGAACTGACATGCACTGTAGTTGATTGTTTTATTTGTTCAGTTGATTAATGAGATATTATTTGTGAATTAATTAACTAATTATTTCACTCCACTCTCACTATTGTATCATTCAGTTAGACTAGATACAACTAGCTCAACTGAGTCTAACTGAGTTAAACTAAATACAACTCCATGAACTACTCTTCCAACTCTGTCATAACTTTGCCACTTCAGTTCTAACTGAGTCCTCCATGCATGAACCACCAGTAAAACCTAGGAATTGCGTAATTCCTTCAGCCCACTGATTTGCCAAATCTGTACACTGAAATTAAGTGCTCCGAGAGAATAAGTTGATATTTAGAGTATGATTATTATTAAGGGCTAATAATAATCGACACTTCTATTTTTAGATCGACGATCTATAAATATACTTTGCCCAATATTCTAAAAATAGAATTTCATCTATTTTTCCAACTTGATCAACCATCCACAAATAGCATCCTGCAACTTCTAATATACGATCACCGTCTAAAAATAGACTTGCGCCAAAAATAGCCTGTGGGCCCACTTAGTGAAGGCGACTCTTTTCACTAAGCTCGTCATCTTGTTGAATCTCAACACTCCCTCTCAACAATATAGGGATTATCCTTCACCCCGATCCTACCTCTATGATATTCGAATTTGCTCCTATTGAGTGCCTTCGTCAGAATATCTGCATCCTGATCCTCCGTAGGAATGTACTGACGCAACATGATCTTCCGCTGCACACAATCTCTGATATGATGATACCGGATATCAATATGTTTAGATTTATCATGAAACACAGGATCAACCGAGATTTTAATGCAACTCTGATTATCACAATGTATCACTGTAGGATCTAAATGTGAACCGAATAAACCAACCAGGATCTTCCTCATCCAGATAGCCTCACGTGCAGCTTGACTTGCTGCCATGTATTCTGCTTCCGCTGAATTGAGTGCCACGGATCTTTGTTTCCCGCTGTACCAAGAAACTGTCGTAGATCTGATACTGAAAATCCCTCCTGATGTGCTCTTTCTGTTTGTTGGGCTGCCTACCCAATCTGCATCTGTGAAGCCATGCAACTTCACTTCATCCGTCTGCCTGTACCATAATCCATACTCAGATGTGCCCTTGAGATACCTCAGGACATGCTTTCCTGCCTTCCAAAAGAGCTTGGTAGGCTTAACCATCGCTTGTGAAAGTTGGTTCACCGCATAGCATATGTCTGGTCTTGTATTAACTAAATACATGATCGAACCCACCAACTGTCGATAAACAGTGGAATCCACTACCTCTGCCGATGTAGCATCCTCTTTCCTCATATTTCCTGGAAGAGAAGTATCAATAGGCTTGTAGCCTTGCATGTGAAACTTCTCTAGTATCTCTCGGGCATACTTTCCTTGAGACACAAACAGTGCACCTTCCCGCTGCCATATTTCCAATCCAAGGAAATAATGAAGGAGGCCCAAATCCTTCATCTCAAACTCCTTTTCAAGATCTACCTTGCATGAGTGTATCAACTGCTCATCACCCGTTAGTATTAAATAATCAACATAAAGAACAATGATTAAAAGTTTACCCTCCACCACAATTTGGTACAGGTTTGCATCCGCCTCACTCTTGCTTAAGCCAATTCCAGTGAAATAGTTGTCGATCTGTGTGTACCAAGCACGAGGTGCTTGCTTCAGCCCATACAACGCTCTTTTGAGTCTGCACACATGCGACTCATTGCTGAAGATCTCAAATCCTTTAGGCTGCTCAATGTACACCTCTTCCTCAATGACCCCATTAAGGAATGCAGTCTTCACATCCATCTGATGAAAGTGCCAACCCATCTGTGCTGAGAGAGAAAGGATGGTCCTTATGGAAGAATACCGTGCAACAGGTGCAAATGTTTCTTCATAATCAATCCCCTCGATATGTGTGAAGCTCCGGGCAACAAATCTTGCCTTGTACTTCTCGACGCTCCCATTAGCAGCTTGCTTTACCTTGTAGATCCATCTTGATCCTACAACTGATTTTCCCACTGGCCTTGGAACAATCTCCCAAGAAATGTTTCTGATAATGGAGTCATACTCCTCCACCATGGCATCTACCCATGTGGGCTCCTGCACTGCCTCTTCAAAATAAGATGGCTTTGTCACGATACACTTGCTCATCAGAGCCATGTATCCAGTAAAACGGACAGGTGACTGTCTCTGTCTGCGCTGTGACATAGGGAATCCTACATTTTGTGTCGCATCAAGCTTTAGTCTCTCAGCTTCTGTGGTACACTTTCTGCCTTGTCTGATGTTTGGTTCTGCATGAGTGAACTCCTCCACTCCATGAATCTCCTCCTGTGGCTGATCGACATCTAGAGGCTCATCTTTGGGAACAAGAAGTTCCTCCTCTGCATGCAAGTGTAGCTCCCTCTCAAGCGACAACTTCATGGCTTTCACCTCATTGAATTCTATATCCCATCGCACCACAGTCATCCGATTGTCTGAAAGATACACATGATAATTATGGGGTGTTTCTGTGTACCCCACAAATATCCCAACTTTTGCAGTCGGCTCCAGCTTCTTCCTGGTGTCCTTTGTCACATGAATCTAAACAGATGAGCCAAAAATATTCAAATGAGAAATATTAGGCTTCTTACCAGTAAAAGCTTCTTCAGGTGTACTCATGCCAAGTACTCTATGAGGACAACGGTTTTGCACATAAACCGCAGTGTTGCATGCTTCCGCCCACAAGTGCATTGGTAGGCCCTGGTCATGCATCATCGCTCGTGCAACACCCATGATCATTATGTTATTCCTCTCCGTGACCCCATTCTACTGTGGGTTATGAGGCACTATGATTTCTCTTCGAATTCCTTCTCTGCTACAGAAGTCTTTGAAATTTCCCGAGATGTATTCACCACCATTATCGCTCCGTAGAGCTTTCACTTGATTCCTCGACTCCTTCTCCACCAATTCTTTAAACTCACAGAACTTTGAGAATGTTTCTCTCTTCTTCTGCATGAATAATATCTAGCATCTACCAGAATAGTCATCAACAAATATAACATAATACTTGTGTTTTTCTATTGAAGCAACCGAGAAAGGTCCACACACGTCTGTGTGAATTCTCTCCAGGATCACCGAAGAACGGTTCTCCTTCTCATGAAATGTGGTCTTCACAAAATTACCCATAGTACATCCCTTACACAGATCTGACTGCGCAAGAGTGCCCTTGGGAAGTCCAATAGAAATCTGTTGCAAAATCTTCAAAGCGCCATGGTGAAGATGGCCCAATCTCCTGTGCCATAATTCGCCCTCATCCCGGCTCACCACTTCTTCTTCTTTGCCCACCATTGCAACGCAGCCATCTACCTATAGCTTGCAGAGATTCTTAACTCGAATCCCTATCTTCTTGGTTTTACCCGTTGTTTTATGTCGAAGGAAGGCTTTTCCCTCACTGAAAACAACATCATAACCTTTGTCTTCCAACATTGCGACCGAGACCAAGTTCTTCTTCAGACCTAGAACATGCATAACATCCTTCAACAAGAATGGATTACTGGACTCCCTCTCAAAGGTAATAGTCCCAATTCCGGTCTCACTGTATCGACCATCGTCGCCCATCTCTATATGCATATGAAAGTCCTTCTCCTCCAAGTCACTAAACAACTCCTTGTCTCCCGTCATATGGAAAGATGCACCACTATCAAGATACCACACCGATCCCATATAGCTTGAAATCAAGCATGTGATCAAAGAGAAATCAAGTTCAAATTGCGAGGCTAAGGCCTCTCCAGCTGCAGCTCCAGCAACCTTCTTGTTCTTCTTCTTCTGTGGGAAGTTAGTGGCCAAATGCCCATGTTCGTGATGTATACTCACTTTGGACAACCTGCACCTTCTTGCCTCTAGCACCTGACGGAAGCGAAAATTTATTCCCCCTCTTCCCTTTCCTCGCTACCACAGCCTGGGAAGCAATTTTTTCTATCTGGCCTCTCAACTACACCATCCCTCGGTACCCCAATTATCTCTCCCCGCACAAGATCGTACCAAAGTCGCTCCCATCCCGGCAGTTTCTCCCATCCATTGACAGAGTCTTCGTAGCTATGCCAACTCTTAGGAAGCCCAAGGAGAGCCAAGCTCACCAAGTATTCATCATCAACAGTAATCCCCACACTTCCCAGTTCATCCCTACAGTGGACAAACTTCGTGAGATATTTTGGAACATTGTCACCCTTCTCCATTTTTATTTTTATGAGCTTGTCTTTCAATGCCAACTTCCTCTGGTCACTAATGATTTGGAACAAATCTGTCAAATCCTTCCACATTAAGAATTGAGTGGCTTTCCCGTGAAGGCTGTACACAATATGGTCCTTCACACCTTCCAACATAATTCTTCTTTTCTTTGCTATCTTCTTTTGCCATGCGTCAAGTAATGCAGCATCGCTAGATCCCGGCTTAGGAACATCGCTATCGATGAACTCCTTCAGTCCATTATCCTCCAGCACCACCTCCATCCTATCCTTCCAGGCTATGTGATTCAATCTCCCATCAAGGGCATACTCCAATCGCAACCCATTGAAATACATTTCAATCTATACTCAACTGTCGCACCAAGAATTTTATGAAGCAAATTCGAATTGTCCACCAGAACAAACTCAAAAATTCTTCACAATTGCAATCTTCAAGAATTAACATTGATATGATACCATGTAGAAATTAGTATAAACTAAGCATGCATACATCCAAATTCCCCTGATCTCACAATATTTAAGTTTTTTCAAAATACAGAATCATTCCACTATTAATATTTTGCGGAAAATTAATTACAAACACATGTGAAGAATAAATAAAAACAAATGCACATAACACAGTTTTTTAATGGGAAAGCCTGAAGCTGAAAATCCCAACTATCATATATTATGTATCATGGATATCATGTAACAATCTCATACAAAGCTTAGTACGTCAAGCTCTCAGTACAATACAATCGTCACACACTAATCAGAAGAAATCTGCAAATCCATGCACCGATTTCTTGCCACCTGATAGCCTGCCTCCACTGCGCAATCCCTGCTGAAGAATAGCTCTAAATGAATTCGAATTACCCTTGCCTTGACTACGCAATCCTCATTGGCAACTCCAATGTGTGTGTGGTGCAATCAATGCATCACTATAGTCACAACAGATAGTCCATCTTGCCCTTTCACCTATCTCTCCATTGGGTCTCCACTGGAACTAACATGCACTATATTTAACTGTTGTATTGTTTATTTGATTAATGATTTATTATTTGTGAATTAATTAACTAATTAATTCACTCCACTCTCACTAGTGTATCATTCATTTAGACTAGATACAACTAGCTCAACTGAGTCTAACTGAGTTAAACTAAATACAACTCCATGAACTATTCTTCCAACTCTGTCATAACTTTGCCACTTCAGTTCTAACTGAGTCCTCCATGCATGAACCACCAGTAAACCCTAGGAATTGTGTAATTCCTTCAGCCCACTGATTTTCCAAATCTGTACACTGAAATTAAGTGCTCCAAGAGAATAAGTTGATATTTAGAGTCTGATTATTATTAAGAGCTAATAATAATCGACACCTATTTTTAGATCGACAATCTATAAATAGACTTCGCCCAATATTCTAAAAATAGAATTTCACCTATTTTTCCAACTTGATCAACCATCCACAAATAGCATCCTGCAACTTCAGAATTATGATCACCATGTCTAAAAATATACATAGTCTAAAAAGAGACTTGAGCCAAAAATAGCCTGCGGGCCCACTTAGTGAAGGCGACTCTTTTCACTAAGCTCATCATCTTGTTGAATCTCAACATCATATCATTATTAATTTTTACAAAATTATTCAGTAACATATGCAATTAAATAGAAAGAACAATATCATCATCAATGCAATGAAACATAAAGGAACAATAGAAGAAAAGCATTCACACATAGAGACTCCAGGATTGGTCGAAGACTAGGGAAAAACCCACTACGGGGAAAACCCTTTCGAATCATTAAAGAAAGTTTGAGGTCTAAAGTGGGCCTCCTAAGGAATATTATAAAATAATAGTGGAAATAATAAAATAATATTATATTGCATCATCAAATTTTAGAGGGAAAAAAGAAAAAAGTACTTTTCGACTAGTATTTTCAACTTATTTCCCAGTGGTTTTACTCAAATTTTGAGTGGGATCACGCATTGGATGCAGAATTTAATTCCTCATAAAATGAGTACCCATGTTTCATACTTGGAGTACCAATAAAAATCATGCAACATTGGTACTCCTTGGATGAGGAATTAAATTATGCATCTAACAAATGCTCGCGCTCAAAATTTGAGTAAAACTATAAGGAGATAATTTGAAAATACGAGTTGAAAAAGTAGTTTTTTTATTTTATTATTTTTAATCTTTAAAAAAATTTACTCCAAAAATGGTGAATCATCCCCCATGGTTGACATCGTCAAATTTAATCATAATGGTTCTCATAAAATTGATTTTGGTCGTACATTTTTGTTTTGAGGCCCAAATAGACCTCAAATTTTCTTTAATCTCCTCTTCTTATTAGTTTGTCATTGAATGATTCAAAAAAAGAGAGTACAACGATCCATTCTTTTATCCACAAGACTATCCAGCATAATTAAATAAACCATATCCAATATATGAACCCAGCAGTACTCTTAATCAAAACCTTGATTCAGAAGCATGTGGTCAACTACCGAACTATGTAATCAAATGTCGAAATTTGCAGTCAACTACATAATTCAAACCCTATTTTCCAACCAGACGCAGAGACTGATGTGCGTGGGTTTGAACCTTCCAACCGCACGCAGATATTGATATGCATGTGGTTGAAACTCTTAAATCGCAGGCATGATTCAGCATACTTGTGGTTGCAACCAAAATTTTCCTGAAGCATGTCTGCGACTGGAAACCAAAACCCTAAACACATGTGTGAGTTTCAGAGCCTACAATCTCGGATCTGTGCGAGAAAAATTTTGTGAACCATATCAGACTTGTGCGAGCTAAACCAAAGAAAGAATAATTATCATGATGATGATTCCCAAATGAGGTTCACCTGACTTGTACTTATAACCATCTTAGGGTGACCAATTTATCATTTGGGTCGACATGTCATTTTGTACACGTGTGGGATTCAATTCAAAAATACACTTTAACTTGTCCAAATCAAGTGCTTCAAAAGTAAAAATTGGTCCTCTCAAAAATCAGAATCTAGTCTTATTATTGGAATTAGTCATTGATCTGCTATATTAACAATAGGGACAATCAGTGTCCAAACACACTCTGTTGTGAAACCAGCTCCAAAAATAGAAGAAAAGAGATATCAACGCCTTAGAAATAAGCCACTTCGAGGGGGAAACCTCCAATAAATTACATGAATGAACAATTCTTGGATGATACAAATGTGATCCAGGTGGATATCGGTGGCCACCCACCTATTCCATTTGGACCCGCAACATCAATTCTTTCATTTTTTCAGCTTCAGCACAGCTTATTATTTTTAGCAGGTTTTCGGGTCCTGCACACCCAGAGCTGTTTTGGGGACTTAATGATCTAGGTGGATATTGGTGGCCACCCATCGATTTCATTTGAACCCCCACCATCAGTTCTTTCAATTTGTAAGTTTTAGCACAACTTACTATTTTTAGCAGTTTTTCGGGTCCTGAACTTCCGGAGCCATTTTGAGGCCCTACACGACGCTTTTTTGGAAAACGGGGAGAAACATGGGTCATAGATTGATGTTTCTCACTCAAAATTTGTATTCCTCGGATATATCTTTCTAACAAGCAATTGAGTGTGTCAGACGGAGATCGGATGCCAAAGTTACATCCTCGGGAAGTTGAAACACCAATTTACCTAAACGGGGCCCACAGTTTTGGCGCTTCATCTCCTAGGGTTAGGTTTTTGGACGTTTTTTATTTTAAATTGTTTATCAACAATAAATAGACCTTCGAGCCTCATTGTAACACAGCTCAGGGGCTAGTAGCCAACACATCTCTTCTCAGAGATAAGCGCTACCAATACCCTAACTCATCTATTTCCATCATGGTAGTTCTGTAACACAGTGGGGAGGCCAGTAGCCATCACATCTCTTCTCATAGATACGCTACCAGTGCCCTCGCTCGCTCATTTCCATTATGTATCATTGTAACATATTTCAGAGGCCTATAGCCGCCACATCTCTTCTCAGAGATACGCCTACCAGTGCCCTAGCTGTTTATTTCAGTCTTTTGTTTTATTAATAAAATGAAGCAATATTTCCGCTGCATCTCTATATCTATGGCTATATGTGTATTCTGTTGCGTTCCTGCATAAAATCCGGATCAGTGGTATCAGAGCGGTCTGCTCTTTCTCTGTTTTTCTTTTCATGTCCCCAACGTGGCCAAGGTATAAGGAGTCCAACCTCGCAACCCTGATGACCCCCCATGGCGGAAGAAAAGAAATACGAGGGAGCAGGAGATCCTATCAAAATCTTGCTCGAGGAGGCCCTCAAGAAACAAAGGAACGCGATGATGAATAATTTTTCCCAGATCCTTCGACGGCTTCCCACCGGCAACACATCTACATCCAACACATCCGCCAATAGGTCCGCGACTGATCCGGATTTATGCAGGAACGCAACAGAATAAACACATAACCATAAATACAGAGATGCAGCGGAAATAACACTTCATTTCATTAATATCAAATAACAGAAAGATGCTTACAGACATAATGGAAATAAAATAGCTAGGGTGCTGGTAGCGAATCTCTGAGAAGAGATGTGGTGGCTCCAGACCTCTGAACTGCTTTCCAATGAGGCGCGAGGGCCTATTTATTATTGAGAAACAATGGAGAACCCTAAACATCCCAAAAACCTAACCCTAGGAGATGAAGCGCCAAAACTATGGGCCCCGTTTGGGTAAATTGGTGTTTCAACTTACCAGGGACGTAACTTTGGCATACTATCTCCGTTTGACGCATATGATACATCATTAGAAAGCTCTATCCGAGGAATACAGCTGTCGGGGCGAATTTTATCAGAAAATTCGCTGGCGCTTTCATACCCAAAAAACGTCGTTTAGGGCCTCAAAACGGCTCCGGAAGTTCAGGACCCGAAAAACTGCTAAAAATAGTAAGTTATGCCGAAACTGAAAAACTGAAAGAGACAATGGTGGGGGGCCAAGTGGAATAGGTGGGTGGCCACCAATATCCACCTGGATCAGCGACATCCTGGACAAATCCAGTACCAAGTTCAGCAGAATTTTCCCCCCCATGGAGGAAATTAACGCAATGGAGACCATTTCATCCTAAGGAGGGAGGAATGATCCAGGTGGATATCGGTGGCCACCCACCTATTCCATTTGGACCCACAACATCATTTCTTTTAGTTTTTCAACTACAGCACAGCTTACTATTTTTAGCAGGTTTTCGGGTCCTGCACACCTAGAGCCGTTTTAGGGACTTAATGATCTAGGTAGATATTGGTGTCCACCCATCGATTCCATTTTAACCCCCACCATAAGTTCTTTCAATTTGTAAGTTTCAGCACAACTAATTATTTTTAGCAGTTTTTCGAGTCCTGAACTTCTGGAGCCATTTTGAGACCCTAAACGATGCTTTTTTGGAAAACGGGGAGCAACATGAGTCGTAGACCAATGTTTCTCACTCAAAAGTTGTAGTCCTCAGATATATATTTCTAACGAGCTATTGAGCGCGTCATACGGAGATCGGATGCCAAAGTTACCTCCCCGGGAAGTTGAAACACCAATTTACCCAAACGGGGCCCACAGTTTTGGCGCTTCATCTCCTAGGGTTATGTTTTTGGAAATTTTGGATTTTACATTGTTTCTCAACAATAAATAGGCCTTCAAGCCTCATTGTAACACAGTTCAGGGGCTGGTAGCCAACACATCTCTTCTCAGAAATAAGCGTCGCCAATACCCTAAGTCATCTATTTCCATCATGGTAGTTCTGTAACACAGTGGGGAGGCCTGTAGCCATCACATCTCTTCTCAGAGATACACTACCAGTGCCCTCACTCGCTCATTTCCATTATGTATCATTGTAACACAGTTCCGAGGCCTGTAGAAGCTACATCTCTTCTCATAGATACGCCTACCAGTGCCCTAGCTGTTTATTTCAGTCTTTTATTTTATTAATAGAATGAAGCAATATTTCCGCTGCATATATGTATCTATGGCTATATGTGTATTATGTTGCATTCCTACATAAAATCCGGATCAAAATGACAAAACCTCCTTTCTATATATAAGAGTCCATGGGGCCACAATGTAATCCTAGTTGACCTAACAATAATAATGTAAGGACACAATAATAACAATATGGGGGTTACAAGGGTACAACAATAACAATAAGGGGGGCTACACTAACATAATAAGGGAATACACTATTAATATAGGGACTTAACATGCCCCTCTCCTTCAAACAAGTATTGTCCTCAACGCTTGATTATTTCTTAATGCTTCTGTATAAAATTCTCATCCTCCCATGTGGAATCTTCTACAGGAAGGTTCTTCCACTTGCTGAGATACTCTAAAATTGATCGTACTTTTTGAGTTCTTGTTTCTGTGACTACTTCAGAACTTTTTTCGATGTGATGTTGATCTTCCTGTCGTTTCATTAGATTTTGCACCAAAGTTAGGTTATGCTTTGAGAGTTGGAGAACTTGTTGTTGATGCTCGATGTGATCTTCCACTAATTTATCATCCATATTAGCTATTGTTTGATCCTTCAAACCATCCAAATTAACCTCCATTTATGCTTTTAAACCATCTATTTCATCTTCGGTTTCTCTTCGTAATATCGAAATTTGCTGCACTTGGTACCGTAATTTTGGCATCTCATGCTGCAATTCTTCCTCTTCATGCGTCATAGTATAGATTTTTGAGGGCTTAATGGGTATGGAATTATTTTTTAGAGGCATTATAGAACCCAATACTGATAAAAATTCTAAAATATTCCCTTAGAATCACTTCAAACTTCTTTTTCAAATGAGACTTATGTAATTCGAAAAAAATACACACCTTTTTCTTGCTTTTGAGGAGCTCGATATTGAAACTAAATTATATCTGTGATTTCGGATCTTCAATATTTGAAATTTGGCCCTATGGTAGCCCTATGAATCCTCTTTCTAATGCCACAGGTCTAACCTGATTTGGATTCTTCAAGACAAAGTTATTTCCAATCTCCCACAATGACCTAATTATGGACTGGTTTAGTAGAGCGAACTTGTACAACTTGCCACGTGTCACTGTTTGATCCTTTGGCTCTGAACTTTATAGATAGGAAACTACAGTCTATGTACTTCCCACCAATTTTTACAGAATTCCAATCTGATGCTCAGAGAGAGAGTTACAAATATTTTCCCACTATCACCTCTTTGAGATGAAATTCGGGAGCCTGCAAAAGACCTAACTTCCACAGACTATATCTCTGAAAATATTGCGAACCCAGCTCTGAAATTTTGCGACGATGTTCCTCATGATTTCAGATTTGTGATCTAAAAATTTCAGCTTCTAAAACTTTGTATAAAAAACGTTATAGCGAAACTTCCGCGATGACCTCTTTAAGTGAAATTCAGGAGCCTGCAAAAAGCTCTAACTTCCACAGATCATATCTCCGAAAATATTGCGAACCAAGCTCTGAAATTTTGTGAAGATGTTCCTCAGGATTTTGGCTTCGCACTCTAAAAATTTTAGCTTCTGAACCTTCGTAGAAAAAAAGTTATAGCAAAAATTCCACGATGACTTGTTTGGAGCAGCGAAACCCTAGAATCCATAGCTCTGATACCAAATGTTGTGAAACTAGCTCCAAAAATAGAAGAAAAGAGATATCAACGCCTTAGAAATAAGCCACTTCGAGGGGGAAACCTCCAATGCATTACATGAATGAACAATTCTTGGATGATACAAATGAAAAAACCTCATTTCTATATATAGGAGTCCATGGGGCCACAATGTAATCCTAGTGGGGCCACAATGTAATCCTAGTTGACCTAACAATAATAATGTAAGGACACAATAATAACAATATGGGGGTTACAGGGGTACAACAATAACAATAAGGGGGGCTACACTAACATAATAAGGGACTACACTATTAATATAGGGACTTAACACACTCCCTCACAAATAGGGAGGACATCCATATTCTCTTTGTAATCACAGAATGCATCATGCTCCTATTCAAGGAGACTCCTTTTACTCCCTTTCAAACCTAGAGGAGATTCCAAACTTCGAAGTCATCACCACAAGTTCTCTTACTTATCTTTCATAAAAACACCAACTTTAAATTTTTTATAGCTTGCATGGCTCCCTCTTTCCTCTACATCTCATTATACAAAGCATTCTCTTCTTCACAGTATCACGGATTACGAAGTCATCTTCTCACGATAGATTCAAGTAATTTATCTTCAACATTACTTTCATCTCGACTTAATCAATGAAGGTTTTCTATTGAACCTTCCCAAACTTCAATTTTATCATAACTTCCTCACGAAAGTGATCTCCCTTCTAGAACTTCAAGTTATCTTCTCACTATGCTACCTTCCAATCTCAAGATGAGCACATCTTGATCTCCATAGATGTTAGTTACTAGGTGTTGAGATTTCCCTCAACATCCACACAGGTGAACCTATCTTAATTGTCGTCATGTACCCCTACAACAACCTTTTAGGTAGAAAAACAATATATTAATAAGATAACCAACAACAAATATAAAAATCAGACATACCTCATCATGACGTCTTTCTCATTCTCAACATCCTAATGGTCCATCTCCGCATTATTATTTCTTCTTTCATCAGAGTTACCAAGGATCGAACTTGATTACCAAGTTTTCATTTTCTTCCGGATATTGTGCTTGATGTTTGGTCATTATTAGATATGTTTTAACGATAAAATTCATTTATTCATTCGTTACTTCATGGTCCTTTTAGTTCCTTCCCTCCATCCTACTTGTCATTCCAAGGAGTCATCATCAAGCACGCTAGTTGTTTTGCTTCTTCATCCTTCTCATCTTGCTTTTACCTACAATATTTAATAGCAAGTACAACCAAAAAAAATATACAACTACAAGTGCATGAATACATATTTTTAACTCTAGGATTTCCATGGAATATAAGAGAGGGATAAATAGTAGTATTTTAAAATCCAAACCCTAAATATATTGATAAAACATCGACCCTAGGGTTTTAATCTCAAATCCAATTATTACGCTTACTAGGATTTTTCATTCATCCTAGACTTCCTAAAAACCCTAAAAAACTTCTATGAGGGAACAAATAGACTAGGTATTACAAGTATCAACAAGGGTTTTACAAAATCAAATACCTTCAACAATATGAAGACTGCAAACCCTAGAAGACAAAGACTATGATTTCTATCAAATTATGGTTTGGGTTTTCTCACTTGACAAGGGTTTTCTACTTCAACCACCATCTAGAGTTTGTAATCCCTAGATTCAAAGATAAAGTATACAAATCCTAAGATCAAGACATACATAGAAAACCCCAACACAATTATAAATTTTAAATGCACATGCCTTATTAGTACATATCTTAATCAACCATGATTACTACAAATTCTTCTTCTAAGTTTCAAAGTCAAAGCCTTTATCACTTCTAATTTTTTCATGATATTTCTATTGATTTCAAGATGCCTAAGAAAAAATTTGTCTTCCAATGATCTTTAGAATGTCAAACAAAAGACTGCTCTATTCTTTCAAGCATGGTTCCTTTACCAATATTCTAAACTTCTCCTACGAACTTTATAGCTTATTTTAGGACTGAAACTTTTGAATCCTTTAAAGCTTGGCTTCCCATTTTTATTGTTTGTGTTTTTTCAATAAAGCCTTCCATAGGTTGGCCTAGTTCCTCTACTAGGCGTATTTTGGTTAGAATGATTATTTATTGTTACTAAGCCTCTTCTTTTGCTTCTCATATCTCTTTTGTGTCCTCTTGTTTTTTTTATTATCTCATACGTCTCGGCCTCTCTTTTCAGACCCCTTTTTTTTAATTAATTTTTTGTTACATTGTTACTAAGGTCTTCGAACTCCCATCCTCTTACTTAATATTCTTCTTTGTTGGAGAGGATGATTGATATAGTTTATACAACCTTTTCTTGTTTTTATTTATATGCACAAGACTTTAATTTGTAGCCATGCTTCTGAAGATGGATATGCTTGCTCGGCCATATTTATATACTACTGATATTTAAGCCTAGAACTTTGGATATGACCTAATTTATAGGCATGTTCTACCATTTTCTCTTCCACATGGATCTACATTCCTATAATCCGCACTTTGACACATTCTTTATCCAATTCAAGATATTTTTCAGCTTTATAGATACCTTCATGCTTCTAGGATGTAATGGTTGTAGTTTCTTTGCATTTCAAGTTAGTGCATCTATGAGTAATAAGACAAATGCCTAGAATAGGATTTATGTCCCTTGGACTTATCAACAAGCTTCGTTCTTCTTAAACATGTCTACCGCCTAATTATTGAGGTTTGATATTATAATAAAATCCCATAAAACACCCTTCTTCCTATACTTTAAACACAACTTGGTACAAAGAGAAATGTGATATTCCAGTTTCCTTGTGCTTTTGACCTTAGCTCTGATACCATGTTGGAAAATATGATTAGGGAAACATCTGTAACTCCATTTTCTGTTCATGAAGGTTATTTTTTATTATTCTCTTCTTCTTATATTCAATATTGTGTGTGTGTTATTCATCATAAAATAAATTCCAAACAATAGAGATCACATGAACACAAGATATAGGCTCCACACCAGGGAAAAACCCCTCCAACATGGGAAAACCCACAAGAAATTGACTTTCTTATCAACTTTCAAAGGAGACTTCCAAGACCAAACACAAGACCTATAGCTTCCTTCAAGATGCAATTAAACCAGCCATCCATGCATGCCTTCTTTACTTCTGAACTTTGTCTTCTTCATTTCTGCAACTTAAAAACCTTTGGAAACCCTAGCAGAACCTAGGATCATTGCATGTGTGTATTGTAGACAGTGAATTACAAACTTTTGAGACTTATCTTCTCCTTAGCTTAGACTATTCCAGCTCTCTTAGACCTTCAAATCCCTTTTAGACTTCAAAACAAATCCAATATGTGATTTTTTGATGTCTATTACAATGGAGGTCGAAGTCTCTTATATAGCCTTTCCAAGTGGCTCTTGAGCCCACTCTAGGGCGGCTTTTGGATGGTTGGTCGCACGTTCTCTTAATCCTTATAAACACTTTTCAAGTACAAAATATATTATCTTTCTTTGATACATTGTGCCCAATGAGGTGTTTTACATAATGATATTGACTTTGAGTCAAGACAAAAACCCTACAGCACACAATGGGTGCTTTGACCTATTGACTAATAACCCAAGCATGTAACACATGCATTAAGAAGTCAATTTTATTTTACAATAAAATTTATTTTTCTTTTCTTTTCCCAATACATAATAATTACATCATGACATGACACAAATGACAATTATGAAGAATGAAACTAGTTACAATTTCCAACAAGATCACGGTAAAGGAGTATAATATCCCCAATTTTGTGAGCATGGGAGTCACTGAGGAATTTTTCCCAATTTTAGTAATATTTATTAAGGGGGGGGGGGGGAATATTATGGGAGAAAGGTGGCTAGTATTATTTTATTGGAGAATAGTGGCAAAATATTATTTTATTAAATGGTGGCAAAATTAACTTAGTGGAAAATGGCTCCCACCAGTAAAATAATATTAAAAAAGGAGTCTAGAGGCACGAAGATAAATTATAAAAGGAGGATGGAATCATTTTATGGATTATATTTTGGCTATTACACTTTGTTAGGGTCGTATGTTCTAGAGATATTATTCATTTCAGTCTTTCTATTCATTTGAGGTAAATTTGTAAAGGCGGTTTTGATTTTGTGAGTATTATGGTCTAAAGGGCTCTGTTGTGAATAAGAGGTCTAGATTTATATTGAGTGTCATGTAAAGTTTTTGAGTCAAAAAGGTATATTTTCTAAAAATCCAAAGTGTAATGTCATGAAGTATCATCATTAAAATGGTAATCATAAGGGGTCATTGGTCACCATGAAAGAGTATTAAAAGTTCATGTCATGAAAGCTTTTGGTCATCATGAGTTAGTTAGTTGAGTCATGTCAGTTATGGGAATCTGTGGTCAGCCATGTCATGTTGTCATCATTACAAAAAACATCACCTCTCTATTTTTCATGTCAAGAAGTCGAAGGGAATAGTGTTGCATATCTGCAAGCTCAAACTGTTGTGCAAGTCAGAGTTTTGTTGCACACGCTGCTAGAGGATGTTGTGAAACTAAGAAAACTTTTGCGCCTTTAAAGAATTTCCAAGTTGGTCATGATTAATGGCTTCTCTTGTTTCTCTGGGGTTTTTTATGTTTTGTGTGGAGTACTTCATCATTTCCAACTAATCATAAACTTTCATATCTCCTCCAACCATCCTGAGCTATAACTATTGGATGTTTTGTTGCGTAAATTTCTGCAAAAACCTTTTTCTATCTCCATTGCATTCAGTATTGTTGTGAAATACACATACCTTTTCTTTAAATTTCAGTCGAGTAACACAAATCAGATCTTTGTTTGTTGCTTCCCAAAGAAACCCTAGTCATTGTTGTTGCGCATTTTCCCTGCATGTTGTGCATCTTCCCTGCCTCCACTGTGTTGAACATTTCACCTTTTGGAACCCATGTACTTTGTTTTAATAGATTTATAATCGTGCACATTCAACCATGAACACTCCAAAGATGAAAAAGAAGATAAAAGGAGGAGATATTGTGGGATATGAACTCCAAGACCTTAGTTTAGTGAACTTTTACCCTGTCATTAGGGTGTCATTTGAACAAGATGGTTGCATTACATTTTGTGAGAAGATTCATGGCCAAGGTCACCACTTGCAGCTCACTAAACAATTTTCACTAAATTTCAAGGGGAAGGAAGTAAAAGTTGTAAATTTGGAGGTTTTTGTTTCTAAGAAATCAATATATGTTGCCACTCATATCACTTTACATGGTGAAGAATGGTTTAAAGTCATGGTGTTGGATTTAGTTCATTTTAAATATTTTCTGAAGGCATAATACGAGGGTATGATTCCACTATCCCAAGGAGTTATCTATTGGACCATTATAGTAAGTTTTTGAAGGTGATTCAAAGGTATTTTACATGTTAAGGGAGGTTCAGCAAATTCTATCAATACCAAATTAGGTTTCTAATCCATTTTACAGGCAAGAAACCCTTGAATCTACCTTACTGTTTTTTTAGGAGTCTCAGCAAAATGAATGACAGAGTTCAAGCAAAAGGGAGAGATATTGAACCTAGATTATTCCATTTTTCATTGATTAAAGTGTTGGTGTTATAGGAACTTCATAAGAGGGAGAAGTCATGGAAAGGATTCTTGATATCTTCACGAAGGAAAGGAAAACACCCCAACGGTTGCAACCAAGGAAGCCTCATCTATAGTAGCTAGCTCAGTGAAAAAGCCTTTGATTAAGAAGAGATCAGTGAACAAGAGAAGTTCCAAGAAGCTTCACTTATCACCAAAGATAGAACAAGTGGCCAGAAGACCAAGAACAAGAGCTTCAGCCAGAATATTGCATGTAGACCCTAAACCTGGTCAAACTCTTGAAATATCAGACAGTGTACCTGAAGTGGTGGAATCTTATGAAAAGGATCAGCGAAATAAGGAGCCGCAAGACCAAATTGGTAATGCATGTCTAATGATATCAAAAATGCAGCAAGGATACCTCAAGAGAAAATATTTAAAAGAATCTGCTAAGTCCACTAAGAAAAAACCAATGTTGCGAACATCGGCATCGGGATAAAATCGGCAAGGGTCTGGAAAACCAAAAAATCGTAAAAATCGAGAAAATATCGGTAAAAATTGGCAAAAAATCGGCAAAATAAAGATACCATCAAAATATCGATAAAAATCGACAAACATCAACTAGGCCAAAAAATCGTGATTTCAAGATAAAATCGAGATGTTATCGAGATGTTTGCAACACTGGAAAAAACCTTCAAACAGAGCCTTGGTACATATTGTTGAAGACAAAGGAAAACATAAGACAGACATAGAATATGTGTAGAAGATGAAAATTGAACAGTCTAGGAGGCCTAGAACTAGGTATGTTGTTAGGAAAACAGAGATGCAAGTGAAAAAAATTTCTCAGCCAGAGAAAAGGAAAGTAGAAGTATTTGATGAGCAAAATTAGTTCAATGAACTGATGGAAAAAATAGAGGAAGTCCACTAGCAAGTAGATTGGCTTGCAAAGAAAGATAAAAGGGATAATTTGATGTTATTTAATCAGTTGTGTTAGTGTCCAATATTTAGTTATAAAAAATACTCTTTTTAGGTTTACTTAGCAGTGGTCCTAGGTCAAAATTTTATATTTTCAAGTCAGTTTTCAAATAAAATTTTGTTCGTTGGATATGTCTAGGTCTTAAAAATCTACTCCCTCCAGTTTATTCATGGTCATTTTCATTTCATGGGTCATTTCCTCCATTATCATCTAGTCTTAGGTCAGTCACCATGTTTTCACCTAGGTCAGTATCTAGGTGTCTTTTATTTTGCCACCATTAATGTCCATATTCTGTCATAAAGGAGGCAAAAAAAGATTCATTTCCATCATACAAGTTATCTTCAAAGGGAGTTAGCATAGGTAGGAAAATAAAGAAAGACAATTTGGCTTCCTTAAAAATCTTGTTACATTGTCAAATCTCTCAAAAAGGGAAAGTTTTTCTCAAAATATCATGATTTCACTAAAAGATAAAAAAGGGTGTTTTATTGATGCTATTAAAGGAAAAAGTCACTTCCTTAATTCATTTTATCCTCTCTTGTTCGATAAAGCTCCTCTCTCACCTTCATAAAACTCTACAACTATTAAAGGTGGAGTAAAACCAAAGAAAACTGCAAGAAAATTCACTCTGCTACGTTTCTGGAGGCAGCGTGACTTTTCAGGGAAGCAGCGCGACGTTTCTGTAGTCATTGTGACGTTTCTGGGAGGTAGCGCTGCGCTTATGCCACAGCGCTACGCTTTTGGGTTTTAGCCTCTAAGTCAGATTTTGAAGGTTAAAAACAAGGGTACAAAGCTTCTGTGGCATCTTCATATGTAAGTGGATACTCTCAATACATTTTTCAAGTCAATTCATCAGTGTATGCATGATTTATCTCCTTAGGGTTTTTGCTCCACTATGTTTTAGGGTTTCCCTTTCTTGATTGGTTTTATCCATTAAAAACCCTCATCCCACCATCTAAAAACCTTCACATATCCTCCACAAACTCTAGCCTAACACCCCCTATCACTCACAATCCCCTTTACCATTTTTTCCATCAAAACCCTAAATTCCACTACATTTCCACAAGAAAACCAGAAAATCCCTCTGTTTTCACATTTTGGTCCACCTCCCAATACCTATTTCAAGAAATTTCACTTATAACCTGAAGCTAACACATCTCCCTACCTCAGAAATAATTTGGGGAATTTTCCTTAACTTTCTTACACCTCATCACAGCCCCTAAAGTCACCCTATCCATATCCCCTATTTTCCCAAGATTCACTATCCCTACCCACTCCATCCAGCCAGGGTTTCATCCTATTCACAAGAACTATGGAGAGTTAAAACAAGGTTCACAAGGGAGGCCACCATTTTAGGTTTGATCCATCCACATTTCAAGAACTCAATGCCTCCCCTTATGCCAAGATTTTTTTTTAAAACACTAGATGTTTGAGATTTTGTGAGAGAATCATGGAGGTAGGTTTTCATGCTCAATTGACTAGCCTTTTTTCCACTAACTTCAGAAGAGACAAGGCCATCATAGCAGGAATTGAATTCACTCTATCAACATATTCCATCACTTCAGCAACAGGTATTCCAAATGAAGGAGAATTGTGGTTCAAAGGCATGGAATTGGACCTTGAGAACTACCCAATGTTCCTAAAACCTCATTGTAGAGATGAACCTGAACATGTTTTCTCTTTCAGGCATTTACTTGATAAGTATGCCCCATTAATGATGCTAATCATGAAATATTTTACATTTTTAAGGGATATTTTCAAGACTGTACCAATACCATGTCAGGTTACTAATGCACTTCACAGCCACCAAATCACTCACTTTGTCCAACTATTTATTCAGGAGTTTGGTCAAGATAGCGGAAAAGGTACAGAGAAAAGGGAAAAATCATAATTCTAGTTTATTCCACCACGGTTTGGTCAATCTAGTTGTTTTGCATCAACGCTCAGCAAACAATATGACCTAGGAAGCTTTCATGGAGAAAGTAGCATCAGCGCCTACTACTAGTCCACCTATTGTTCATAGCACAACATCAACACAGCCAAAGGAGGTTGGCTCTTCAAGCAGGCAAGCAGAGATTTCAAAAGAACCTAGGGTTGAGATCACTCAAACCTATGAGAAGGGTAAGAGGATAGTTTTTTCACATAATACCATCAAAGTTTTACTAGCACCTGAAGATACACTTGAGCAAAGACAAATAGTAGATCAACGAACTAGTCATGATGGTGAGTCACCATTGCAGCAGCATAATGAACAAGCACCCCTAGAAGTTGATATGGTAGAGAATGTGAAGGATAATTCAACTGATGAAATCATAAAGGATAAATATGAAGATATATCATAGTTGAGGGAGGCTTTCTCAATGGAAAATTCCCCGATCACATTCCTACAGCAAGAGAATTTTCAGTTAAAAGTGAAACTACTCCTCAAGGACAAGCCAAAGGCACATATTGAGGCAGATAAAGGAAAATTAAAAGAACTAGTAGATGATGATCAGTTGGAGGATACATAATTTGAAACAAAAGAAAGGAGACCAAGGATAATAGGTCTCAAGAGGGCGCTTCAGAAAGAAAGAGAATTAGCTCCTAAATCAGGTTGGAAAACTTTTGATGAGTTAATTATTGATGAAATCAATCAAGATAGAGAGTATTCGCTTCACAGGGTGAATGGATACCTTAAGAAGCTTCTGAATAAAGCCAAAAATAACAATGACCTAGAGAGACATATGGAAAATCACCATTGTGCCAGAAACAAAATTTCCCAAATCAGGCTCAAACAAATGAAGAAAAAGCTTAAGGAATCCAAAATGAAGATCAAGGAGAAGGATAACTTATAATTACTTGCTGAGACATCCTTGGTTGTTTAGCCTATAATCCACAGGTGTCACAAAACAAATTTTGAAAAATTTTGAGCATTTTTTACATTTTTGGTGATTTGGAAAATTCAGGAAAATTGGTCTCCACAGAAGTGTCGCACAGTGGTGTGATGCTTTCTCTCAGGGCACTCAAATGAATATTGGATTACATGGTTTGATGCCATTTCACCTGCGCATTTCATATCATGTCTTGGTTTTTCATTACACCCCTTGGTTGTGGAGAAAAAGCCAAAAAAAATCATCTTTTTCATGTTTATGCCAGTGTTTTTGACCAGGTGCGACGCTTCTGGAGTGAGGTTGGGAAAATAAAGTTTTGGAGGTCTTCCTGTGGGTGTTTTCTCAAATTTCAAGGTGCATTGGAAAGTAGACACATAGGGCTACTCATCCCAACCTTCAAACTTGTAATTAGATTCTTTTAAGAGGTTCAAAATCACCTTTGAATAGGCGCGACGCTTCTGCTAAAGGCGCTACATTTATGCATTGGATTCCCTTCAGACAGTTTTCAAGCCAGGAAAACTTCAGAATTCAATGCTAATATATCCCATGAGGTTTCATTTGAGTATTTGAGTTTTTTTTTTCCTCTTATGATGAGGAAACATGTAATTTAATGAAGGATACACACACTCCTATTCTTTAGCTACATTTTAGAGGATAGTTTCTAACTTCCATAGATTTTAGGAAGTGAATCATCTGATGTAATTATGATGATTTTTTGATAGTATTTAGACCCTATGAGGTGTCATGAACTCTATTTTCTATAATTAGTCCACCTCAAGTCATTTTAGAGGTTGGATAGTTGTTACTTGTAGTGGAGCTATAGTACAAGGTTCTGTTAATGAAATCAAAGACAATGTTGCAGACATAGTGTTGAGACTCCAGTGGTATGCCTTTGAAAATTTGTTTTTCTCTGTAAAATTATCATGTTTAATGTTATTTTATCCATATTTCACATATATGCTTACTTATGTTAAGTCTTATCAGTTTATATTCATAAATCATGCTTCCCATGCACGGTTTTTATAAGATTTACATGAACATGTCTCTGCTCTTCTGATGAATGAATTCAGTTTAATTCTCATTCCGAATCTCTCTTTTTTCACCCTATACACAATGAAAAATTAAGCATGCTTCTAATCTTAACTACCTGGAATCATCCTTGCCTCTACAATCTAGCCTTTTGAAATCTGACATAAACCCTAGACCTAGTTCCTTAACTATCATTCCTATCCAGCAAAACTTCAAACAAACAAAAACCCTAATCTATTGAGCATTATAACTAGCCTAAGATAATTAGTCATCTCACTGACTGCTAAAGTGACATTGAGATAGCCCTCTCTGGTTTTGGTAGGGATAGCTACCTAACCTAAATATTGGTTTGTGGTTACCTTCCTTCAGTTCCATTCTCAGCCTTGGGAACGGGGGGGAGTGGTTACATTTTTGGCGTTGTTTCCAAGGAGCAATTGGAAAAATTTCCCTGGGAAATTTTCTTTATTCCCCTGAAGCTTATACTTATGGGTGACAAGTTCTGACATTCAAATAATTCTGAGTCATTAAATTCGAGCCAAAGTACAAATTTTCAAGGAAACCTGGCTCCCAAAAGACACACTAGGTCAAATCCAGACCCAAGTGCTTCACCAATTTTCAATGACCCTGAGAATCTCTTAAGAAATCAGAAGACAAATTCTAGGAAAGTTGGAAAGGCTATTCCTCCTCTTGTCAAATCAAACTCCTTGCCTACGAGATTTCTTCAAAAGACTTGTCCTATAATTTTGAATTTGAAACATCTTTATTTAGGTCTAAGTCTGGATTTTTTCTTTCAGAAATTGTCTTTGATCTTATTGATTTTGAAACCTTTTTACCATTTTCTGAATCTTCTTATCCTGAGTTTCATAGGGAAGTCTGGTCTAATTTTCACAAAATTCAAGGTTTAGTGGATAAGTTTCAAGTAACTTCAAACAAATCTTATTTTCAATACCAGTAGCAGGTTTTTTCTTCACCACCTGCTATCACACCTTCTCACACAGCTACATCATCATCTCTTCCTTTATTTCCATCATTACCTCTGCAATTTTTCACTCCATCAACACCTCTACAGCCTCCTCCATTAATCATGGCTAGATTTGCTCCATTGATCTTACCGCAAAAACTCACTGCACTACCTCAAAACCATGGTCAAAGATTGCCCCTTTTTGAAAGAACATCAGAGGTTACTTCTCATCAACACATTGTCAAAGTGGTTGATTTTATAAACCTTGAAGAGATTGACAATGATGACGCCAAGATGCGCCTCATAGCACATAGTTTCTTAGGAGAAGTTAAAAAATGGTTTCCCTCTCTCACAGATGGTTCAGTAGCTAATTCACAGCAACTAATTGACTTGTTTATGGAAAAATGGCAAGAGAAGAATAATCCCTTACAAACCCTAACTGAATATAACGCCTTGAAAAGGAATCCTAATGAGTCTCTACAAGACTTTACAACTAGATCCAATAGAATTTATGATTCTATCCCTAAAAAATATGAAGCCTCCTCCAGGCCTTGCTTTACTTCTTACCCTTATGGTTTTGCTCCTGATATGGCTTACTAGTTGAGGGAAAGAAATACATCAACCTTGAATAAATGCAGATAAATGCAGTGAGTGTGGAAGCTAATCTGATTATCAAAAAGTCAAAAATCAAGACAGAGAAAAGGGTGACTATCAAGGAAGAAACATCTACTTCATCTTAGGGCAATATTGACACCTTGATCAACATCATGGAGAAGATGATGGAAAAAATGGCCATAGTTTATATACAAGTTGAACCCTCCTTTAGAAATCCCAATTTCAGGGGTCAAAATCAGCAGCCTTAATACAAGATCAAACAAAGGGAACAGAGGGGTTAGGATCCACAAATTCAGAAGAAAATTCGCACTCCATTTTAGCAAAACTACACAAAAGGCCCTGTTGAAGAAGATGAAGAAGAGATTTCAGGCGAGAATCAATTATTTGAGTAAAATAAGCAGCCTATTTTCCTCACTGAAGAAGATTAGTTTTCTGTAGAAATTCATGCTCCGAAAGATCAGCAATATGTCTTGTCAAACGATGATATGCTATCAGTATGGATAGAATATTACCAGAGGGGATATCAGAATGCTTTTACTCAAGTACAAAGGCAGTACAGTTTGAGGAATAGGAATGTTCCTATAACCTCCAATCAGAAAAAATAGAATCCCAAAACCGGTACCCATCATAAAGAGATGACTACTTCAACTCAAAGGAAAGACAAGGGTCTTGTTGTTCCTAGTCCTGCAAAAGGAAATGAAGCTTCTACCAGTAGTGAGAAAAAATATAAACAAGTCCACGATGGAGGATAGAAAATGGAGATTCTACACAAATATCAACTCGAGAAGAAATATGCACCATCCAAAGAGGTAGCAAAACATTCTGCCCTTTTTAGTCTTGAAAATGAAATCTCTAAACTGAAAGTCTCCATTCCTTTAATTGAAATAGTCAATAATGGCTAGTATAAGTTTCAATTAGCCAAGTTTCTTAGGGTAGATCAGATGTCTAATACGGTCAATGTAAGTGATGATCACCCAGAACTTTTATTTGGTTCTCATGTCGATGGTGATTTAGAAGATAGTGAGGTCCCTCTATTTTATCTTAGCCTCAAAATCCACGAAATTTGTCCTCCATAATGCCATGCTTGATTTCGGAGTGTCTCATAACGTTATGCCCAAATCCATCATGGACAGCTTAGGCCTAGATATCACAAGACCCTACTATGACCTTTATTCGTTTGATTCAGGTAAAGGGAAATGTCTTGGCATCATTAAATATCTAGTGGTGTCTTTAGAGAAAATCCCAACCAAGAATTTCCTCATGGATGTTGTTGTGGCTGATATCCCTCCCAGATATGGAATGTTGCTCTCCCAGTCATGGGGAGCGAAACTTAGAGGTACCTTGCAGCTTGAATTTTCATATGCTACCATACCGGTCTTTGGCCAACATAGAAAAATATACCATGAAATTAAAATGAAGTACATGATCAGTAGCATAGAAAAGCCTAATAATAACCCCATACATATTGTTCACACGTATTTAGAGTCTTTTATCTTATTCAATGATCAATGTTCGTCATCTTTAGAAATTTTGATGGAAGAAAAGACAGAAACTTCAGAGTTTTCAAATTATATTTTAGAAATTTCAAATGCAGAAAGTCAAGAAAAGATGCCAAGTGGTTTGGAACCAAGCACATCGGCCCAAAAAAAAGATGAAATAGTGAAAGACACATAGCCTTTTGGTACAGAAAACCTTTCTCAAGCAGCTAGTAAAGTTCATTCATATGATTTGAAGCATCCCGATGAAGAAAGTAGTTTGTGGACCATGGACTTTGATGGAGCCTTGGGTAAGGAAGGGGTTGGAATTGGAGTATGTATTCGCGGCCCTATAAATTAGTATCTTAACATTCCTCCAAATGTTTGAATTTCCTCTTACAAGTTAGAATTTGATTGTTCGAATAATGAAGCAAAGTATGAGGCTTTGATTGTCGGCTTGAAAATTCTCAATAAGTTAGGTGCCAAGAAAATTTATGTGTATGGCGACCCTGAATTGGTTATAAAACAAGTCAAAGGGGAATACCAGGCTAATCATCCTAGGATGTGAGCTTCCGAAATGTAGTGGTAGATACCCTCAAGACCTTAACTGAGTATACTTTGTCATTGATCCCAAGGGACAGTAATGTTATTTACGATTCTCTTTCTAATTCGGCCCGCATGTTTAAAATTCCATTGTATCCCAATAAGAAGTATGAGATAAACGTCAAACATCTCCTTGTTGTTCCAGATAATGTTCAGTATTGGCAGGTCTTTCAATTTAACAAATAGATCAGCAACTTCTAACAGACAAAAGAGGAATTTTTGAATTCACAAATGAATGACCAATTTTATGAAAATGACCAAGAATTGCATGCAGCAAAAATGAAAGTACTTCAGCTGAAATACAACTCCATTCCTAGAGGTCTTGTGCCTTTGGAGGAAATTTTTTATCAAGACGATGTTGCACGTAAACCAACCATGCTACCAACAGAATTAGGATTGGAATATCTTAATCTTGGCACTCCTAAAAGGCCCAAGATGGTCAAGGTTTCAAAATCCTTGAGCCCAGAGATGAAAGGTAAATATGCAGTGCTCATGTCTTAGTTTGCTAATGTTTTTGCATGGGAGTATTTTGATCTGAAAATATATGATTAGAGTATAATTCAGCATATTGTTCCTTTGAAACTGGATCAGAAGCCTTTCCGCTAGGAATTGAGGAGAATGAATCCCAAGTTGTTTCCCTCCATTCAAAAAGGGGTAAACAGGTTATTTATTGTTGGTATTATAGTTCCACTTTGCTTCTCATATTGGATGTCTAGCTTAGTGCCAGTAAGAAGAAGACTGGAGAGATATGCGTGTGTATAGATTTCAGAAATATGAATCAAGTGTTTTTGAAAGACAGTTACCCACTTCAAAAAATGGACCATATTCTACAAAGGGTAGTTCGATCTTCCATAATTTCATTGTTGGACAGATATATCGAGTATAATCAGATTTTGGTCCATCTAGATGATCAGGAAAAGACCCTTTACAACACCATGGGGTACCTTCATGTACGCAAAAATTCCATTTGGATTGAAAAATGCAGGAGCGACTTTTCAACGAGCAATGGACATCACCTTCGCCAATGAAAATGATGTCTTTTTGGTCATCTATATTGATGATATCACTGTTTTTTCCAATAGGATGAGCAGCACTTGAAAACCTTTTTTCGGAGATGTAGGAAATTTGGCACATCGTTGAATCATAAGAAGAGCTTGTTTGCTATGGAGGAAGGAAAATTGTTAGGCCAAACCATTTCAAAAGATGGAATATGAATAGATCCTTCAATAATTGAAGCGATTCAGAGCTTGGACTATCCTAGAAGCAAGAAGGAGATTCATTCATTCAATGGTTAAAATCAACTTTCTGAGAAGGTTTGTTCCCGATCTTGTTGAACACTTAAGGAAATTACTAATATGCTGAAGAAATATAGTGAAGTAAAATGGTCTGAGGAGGCAAAGAAGTCTTTCAATCAAGTTAAATTTTATTTATCTCACGCTCATATTCTTATTAGTCCATATTACACACTTGATTTCATCATTTTTTCCTTTTCTTTGGAGCATACTCTAGTTGATGTCCTTATGCAAAATAAAATGAGAAAACAGAACAGCCCATCGCCTTCTTCATTGGAATCATTAGAGATGCAGCCTTGAAGTATAACATCATTGAAAAACAGGACTTGGCGCTAGTTAAAGCATTGAAAGACTTCCAAATCTATATTCTTCACTCTCATGTTATTGCATATGTCCCAAACATTGTTGTCAAAGATGTACTTACACAGAATGATCCTGAAGGTCGGCGTGGAAAATGGATCACTGCTATCTTGGAGTATGACTTGGAGATCAAGCCTACAAAATTTATCAAGGGACAAGGCTTGGCATAGCTTATGGTGGACTCAAATATCCATGCATTGGACATTAATTTTATTGCTGCATTATTTGAGGAGCAAGAGGTTGATTCATTACCTCAGGTATCTGAAATATTTATTTCATCGTCATGGTACGCTGATATTGTTCATGTTTTGTAACACTTGAATCCTCCTCCCGGATTCCCTAGTAGTAAATTTAGATCTTTGAAGTTGAAGGCTCTTAATTATTGCATCCTTAACAATTCTTTGTATTGGAAAGATCTGGGCAGAGTTTTGTTGAATTGTATTGGAATGAATTTCTTAAAGGTGACTGTGGTGGTCATTTTTCTAGAAGACTACATCAAATAAGATTTTGAGGGTTGGCTTCTACTGTACAATTTTATTTTCATATGTTTATAAGAATGTCATGAGTTGTCATGAATGTCAAATTTTTCAAGGAAAAAGAAAGCTTTTGTCGCTGCCCTTAAAACCCATAGTAGGTCAAGCACCCTTCCAGCAATGGGGTCTTGACTTCATTAGCGAGATCCATCCCCCTTCATGAACTCAGCATCAGTAGATACTCAATGCCACTGATTACTTCACAAAGTGGATTGAAGCCATTCCAATGAGACAAGCTACAGATACTGTCATTATTCAATTTTTGGAAAGAAATATCTTGTCTCGTTTTGGTTTCCCACAGAAAATTATTACTGAGAATGTAGCCAACTTTGAGTCTAATAAAATGATTGAATTTTGTGATAAATATCACATATGACTTGGCCATTCTACAACATACTATCCTCAAGGCAACGGGTTGCCTGAATCGTCAAACAAATCATTGATGAATATAATCAAGAAATTGTTGCAACAAAACAAGAGAAATTGGCACAAGAAGCTCATAAATCCTCTATGGGAAGATAGAGTTAGCACGAAGAGATCAATCAACGTGTCACCTTTACAACTTGTGTATAGCATTGACGCAGTGTTTCCCACTTCTTTACTTGTCCCAGTTATGAAAATTCTACAAGAAATCGATAGTGAACCAAATGATATCCATCGAAGAATTAATCAAATGATTCATTTACAGCGGACAAGAGAAGAAGTTTTCAATCATACTTCAAAACTTCAGAAGAAAATCAAGAAAGTATATGACTAGAAGACCAAAGCTGATGGTTTCAACATAGGAGATGTTGTTCTTCGGTGGGATTCCCAGAATGAAGATAGAGGTAAGCACAGTAAGTTTGATCATCTATGGAAAGTTCCATACAAGATTACAACATTCAGAGGTAATAAGGCATTCTTGTTAGAAGATCTTGATACACAGGAAATTTTGGGAGTATCGGTGAAAGGTAAGTTCCTCAAACACTACCTTACCTATGTTCGAAGAAAAAGGTTCACTTTCGCCGTAAATATCACTTTATATTTGTTGTCAAAGATAAGAAGTTGTTGCGAAAGTTTTAATCCTGAGGAGAAGGCCATGAGACTTCTATGATCAGTTGATGTTTTTCTTTTAAAAATTTCATAAGTCCAGTCAGTTTTGTTTAGTCATCTTTTCATTTTGTCGAAGTTATTTCAGTTTCCAGTTTTGACTCCATTTCCCAATGGATGAGGCTACCTGATCTACGATGTTCTTGACACTTCCTGTGTAGAGGTTTGTCGTTACACCAAAACTCGCAAGTGTTGGTAAACTTCCAAACCGGTAACTAGGATCCCCAGGGTGGAAATTATGGATTCCATAGAGGTGCAGTGATTACTCCAACACCCCCCCTCAAACGCAGCTCGAGGAATCAATACACCCCTCAAACGCAACTCAGGGGAATCGAACCTGGGTCCAGGCTCTGATACCATGTAGGAATTTACAAGGTAAGTTCCGTATATCAAGAACCAAAGGTCACCGCTCACAAACAGATCACAAATCAGTACACCAGTATAATCACGTGGTTAAAACCCTCAAAGAGGGAAACAGTCCACGCCCTGAGCCAACGCGGCCACTTCAGGGAATTTATTAATATAAAAGAAAAGTTACATATGTTTCTCTCATAAACGGTTACCGGAAAAATGACCCTCCATGCTCTTTAAAATAAAATCATGGACCAATCGCGTGTTAAGCCACAGATCAAGTGCCGTTAATACCGAGGTGAGAGATAACCGTCGGATCACTAAAAATCGTGACCGTCGGATTATAAGTTACAAATGTACATGGTAAAGAAACACACTTTACCTAACTCTACACAAGACTAAGTTATTCTTAAATATTTCCTATGTGTTGGAATATCCTAACATCCTGAAGGATATTCCATCCCATCTAGAGCCAATGTTAGTGTCCAATATTCAGCGATCAAAAATACTCTTTTCAGGTTTACTTAGTAGTGGTCCTAGGTCAAAATTTTATGTTTTCAAATAAATTTTGTTCGTTGGATATTTCTAGGTCTTAAAAAGGTACTGCCTCCAGTTTATTCATGGTCATTTTCATTTCATGGGTCATGTCCTCCATTATCATCTAGATTCTTAGGTTAGTCACCAATTTTTCACCTAGGTCATTATCTAGGTGTCTTATACTTCGCCACAATTAATGTCCAAATTTTGTCATAAAGGAGGCGAAAAATAGTCATTTCCATCATACAATTTATCTTCAAAGGGAGTTGGCATAGGTAGGAAAATAAAGAAAGACAATTTGACTTCCTTAAAAATCTTGTTACATTGTCGAATTTTTCAAAAAGTCAAAGTTTTTCTCAAAAGATCATGATTTCACTAAAGGACAAAAAATGGTGTTTTATTGATGTTAAAAAAGGAAAAATTCCCTTCCTCAATTCATTTTATCCTCTCTTGTTCGATAAAGCTCCTCTCTCACCTTCAGAATACTCTACAACTATTAAAGGTGGAATAAAACCAAAGAAAACTACAAGAAAATTCACTTTGCTACGTTTCTAGAGGCAGCGTGACGTTTCTGGGAAGCAGCGCGAAGTTTATAGAGGCAGTGCGAGGTTTCTGGGAGGCAACGCTACGCTTCTGCCACGGTGCTACACTTTTGGGTTCCATCCTCTAAGTAGGCTTTTCAAGGCTCACAACAAGGGTACAAAGCTTCTATGGCATTTTCATTAGTAAGTGGACACTCTCAATACATTTTTCAAGTCAATTCATCAGTGTATGAGTGATTTCTCTCCTTAGGGATTTTGCTCCACTACGTTTTAGGGTTTACCTTTCTTGATTGGTTTTGGCCATTAAAAACCCTCATCCCACCATCTAAAAACCTTCACATATCCTCCACAGACTCTACCCTAACACCCCCTATCACTCATAGTCCCCTTTACCATTGTTTCCATCAAAGACCTAAATTGCCACTACATTTCCACAAGAAAACCAGAAAATCCCTGTGTTTTCACATTTTGGTCCACCTCCCCATACCTATTTCAATAAATTCCACTTGTAACCTCAAGCTAACACATCTCCGTACCTCCTCAATTTTTTGGGGAATTTTCCTTAACTTTCTTACACCCCATCACACCCCCTAAAGTCACCCTATCCCTATCCCTTGTTTTCCCAATATTCACTATCCCTACCCACTCCATCCAGCTAGGGTTTCATCCTGTTCACAAGCACTATGGAGAGTGAAAAGAAGGTTCACAAGGGAGGCCACCATTCTAGGTTTGAGCCATCCACATTGCAAGAACTCAATGCCTCCCCTTATGCAAAGATATGTTTTGAAGACACTGGATATTTGAGATTTTGTGAGAGAATCATGGAGGTAGGTTGTCATGCTCAATTGACTAGCATTTTTGCCACTAACTTCAGTAGAGACAAGGCCACATAGTAGGCATTGAATTCGCTCTATTAGTAGATGCCATCACTTCAGCAACAAGTATTCCAAATGAAGGATAAGTTTGGTTCAAATGAATGGAATTGGACCTTGAGAACTACCCAATGTTCCTAAAACCTCATTGCAGAGATGAACCTGGACATGTTTTTCTTTTCAGGCATTTACTTGATAAGTATGCCCCATTAATGAAGCTAATCATGAAATATTTTACATGTGAAGGGATATTTTCAAGACTAGACCAATACCATGTCAGGTTACTAATGCATTTCACATCCACCAATCACTCAATTTGTCCAACCATTTATTCAAGAGTTTGGTCAAGATGGCGGAAAAGGTACAGAGCAAAGAAAAAAATCATCATCCTAGTTTATTCCACCATGGTTTGGTCAATTTGGTTGTTTTGCATCAACTCTCAGGAAACAATATGACCTGGGAATCTTTCATGGAGAAATTAGCATTAGTGCCTGCTACTATTCCACCTATTGTTCATAGCACAACATTATCACAGCCAAAGAAGGTTGGCTCTTCAAGAAGGCAAACGGATATTTCAAAAGAACCTAGGGTTGAGATCACTCAAACCTATAAGAAGGGTAACAGGATAGTTTTTTCTCCTAAGACCGTCAAAGGTGTACTGGCACCTAAAGCTACACTTGAGCAAAGACAAATAGTACATCAGCCACCTAGTCATGATGGTGAGTCACCATTGCAACAGCATGATGAAAAATCACCCATAGAAGGTTACATCGCAGAGCATGTGAAGGATAAGTCAGCTGAGGAAATCATAAAGGATAAATATGAAGAGATAGAAGAGTTTAGGGAGGTTTTGTCAATGGAATATTCTCATATCACACTCCTACAGCAAGAGAATTTTCAATTAAAAGTGAAAATACTCCTCCAATACAAGCCAAAGGCACATATTGAGGTAGATACATGAAAAGGAAAATAACTAGTAGATGATGATAAGTTGGAGGATACAGAAGTTGAAACAAAAGCAAGAATACCAAGGACAAGAGGTCTCAAGAGGGCGCTTCATAAAGAAAGAGAATTAGCTCCTAAATCAGGCTGGAAAACTTTTGATGAGTTAATTATTGATGAAATCAATCCAGATAGAGAGTATTGGCTTGACAGGGTGAATGGACACCTTGATAATCTTCTAAAGAAATCCAAAAATAACAATGACCTCCAGAGACATATGGAAAACCACTATTGCGCCAGAAACAAATTTCCCAAATCAGGCTCAAAAAAATGAAGAAAAATCTTAAGGAAGCCCAAATGAAGCTCAAGGAGAAGGATAACTTAGACCTACTTGTTGAGGCATCCTTGGTTGTTAGCCTATCATCCACAGGTTTCGCAAAATCAATTTTGGGCATTTTTGACATTTTATGTGATTTTTGGAAAATTCAAGAAAATTGGTCTCCATAGAAGCGCCGCACAGCGACCCGACGCTTTCTCTCAAGGCACTCAAATGAAGATTGTCTTACATGGTTGGATGCCATTTCACCTGCACATTTCATATCAGGTCTTGGTTTTTCATGACACCCCTTGGTTGTGGAATAAAATCCAAAAAACTGCCTCTTTCATGTTTCTGCCAGTGTTTTTGACAATGTGTGGCGCTTCTGGAGTGAGGTTGGGAAAATCAAGTTTTGGAGGTCTTCCTATGGTTCTAAAATTTCAAGGTGAATTAGAAATTAGACACATAGGGATACTCATCCCAACCTTTAGACTTTCAATTGGATGCTTTTAAGTGGGTCAAAATCACCTTTGAACAGTCGCGATGATTTTTCCATACAAGTGCATCGCTTCTACTAAAAGCGCTACGTTTTTTCATTGGATTCCCTTCAGATAGTTGTCAAGCCAGGAAAAATGAAAAATTTGATGCTAATCTGTCCCATGAAGTTTCATTTGAGTAGTTGAGTTTTTTTTCCTCTTATGATGAGGAAACATGTAATTTAATGAAGGAGACACACACTCCTAGTGTTTAGCTACATTTTAAGGGATAGTTTCTAACTTCCCTAGATTCTAGGAAGTGACTCGTCTGATGTAATTATGATGCTTTTTGGATAGGATTTCGACCCTATGAGGTGTCATGAAATCTATTTTATTAGTATTCCACCTCAAGTCATTTTAGAGGTTGCATAGTTGTTATTTGCAGTGGAGCTATTGTACAAGCTTTTGTTAATGAAATCAAAGACAGTGTTGCAGACATAGTGTTGAGACTCTAGTGGTATACCTTCGAGAATTTTTTTTCTCTATAAACTTATCATGTTGAATGTTATGTTATCCATATTTCACATATATGCTTCTTTATGTTAAGTCTTATCATTTTATAGATAGAAATCATGCTTTCCATGGTCTTCTTTTATAATATTTACATGAACATGTCTCTTCTCTTGTGATGAATGAATTCAGTTTAATGCTCATTCTGACTCTCTCTATGTTCACCCTATACACGATGAAAAATTAAGCATGCTTATAAGCTTACCTACCTAGCCTCATCCTTGCCTCTACAATCTAGCCTTTTGAAATCTGACCTAAACCCTAGACCTAGTTCCCTAACTATCATTCCTATCGAGCAAAACTTCAAACAAACAAAAACCCTAATATACTGAGAATTATAACTAGCCTAATATCATTATATATCCAGTCATCTCATTGACTGCTAAAGTGACATTGAGAGAGCCCTCTTTGGTTTTGGTAGGGCTAACTACCTAACCTAAATATTAGTTTGTGGTAACCTTTCTTCAATTCCATTCTCAGCCTTGGGAATGGGGGGGGGACTGATAACGAGTTGCAAATTGTTGAACTTGTCATCCAAAAGGCCAAACACAAGTTGAAGTGGACCTTGCCTCTTCATAGGCAAGTAGGTAATATTTATACACAAAATTTTGTTTTTAGAATAATATTGATACAAGTTAGACATACTTGCATAAGCAACACAAAGCTAAATTTTATCAGGCAGATGACCCTGAGTTCTAATTTTTTGTCTTTTTGCCTATAAAACTCACACAGGTTGGCTTTTGGTGAAGAATGAAGATTTACAGTAGAACATGTTGCGCATTGGACAAGATCCTCCATTTTGATAAAGTAGTTACAATTTTTAAGTCTGTATGGTTTTCTAAGATTATATAAGGTTATAATCTTGGATGATACAATTCACAAAACCTCCTTTCTATATATAGGAGTCCATGGGGCCATAATGTAATCCTAGTGGGCCATAATGTAATCCTAGCCGACCTAACAATAATAATTTAAGGGCACAATAATAACAAATTGGGGGTTACAAGGGTACAATAATAACAATAAGGGGGTTACACTAACAATAATAAGGGACTATACTAGTGATATAGGGACCTAACATGCCCCTCTCCTTCAAAAAAGTGTTGTCCTCAATGCTTGAGTAGCTCCGAGTGCTTCTGTATAAAATTATCATCCTCCCATGTAGAATCTTCAGTGGGTAAGTTCTTCCACTTGATGAGATACTCTGAAATTGATCGATTCCATAGCTGTCGAGTTCTTGTTTCCGTGACCGCTTCAGGTTCCAATATGATTTTTCCTTCCTCATCAAGTTCTGGAAATATTGTTTGAACTCGAATATTTTCACCTATAACCTTCTTTAAGCATGAAACATGGAAATCTGGATGCACTCGTGAAGAAGCAGGAAGCTCCAATTTGTATGCCATAGTACCAATATTTTGCAACACCTTGTAAGGACCATAGTACTTTGGTGATAATTTATTATCCTTCTTAGCTTGCTTGAGGGACATTTTTTTGTATGGTTGTAGCCGTAAAAATACCTAATCTCCTACATCAAAACTTCTCTCGCTGCGATGTTGATCTGCCTGTTGTTTCATTCGATTTTGTGCCAAATTCAGGTTATCCTTTAAGAGTTGGAGAACTTCTTGCTGATGCTCGATGTGATTTTCCACTGCTTGAACCTTCAAATTTTCCCTTAAAGATGATGTGATCGATGGTGGATGATATCCATAAAGTGCCATAAATGGGGTCATTTTTGCTGCAGTATGGAAGGAAGTGTTATACCACCATTCAGCGAGAGGTAACCACTTGACCCATTGTGTTTGTTTATCAGATACAAAACAACGAAGATATACTTCCAAACATTTATTTACTATCTCATTTTGACCATCAGATTGAGGATGATAAGATGAGCTATGAGCTAATTGAGTACCCAAACAAGAAAA
The DNA here is from genome assembly GCA_034641835.2 of Pinus albicaulis. NCBI lineage: Eukaryota > Viridiplantae > Streptophyta > Pinopsida > Pinales > Pinaceae > Pinus > Pinus albicaulis. Next base: position 1,132,415,445 of record CM076579.1, read on the forward strand.
TAACTCCGTCCAAAAATTTTCAGTAAAAATGGGATCTCTGTCACTCACAATAACCCTTGGACTTCCATGTAGCTTTTGAATTGTGTCCATAAATGTAGTAGCAACTGCACTTGCTTTAAATGGATGAGATAATGCACAAAAGTGTGCATACTTGGTAAGTCTATCAACTACCACCATGATGACACTCTTTCCTTCGGACTTAGGTAAACCTGTGATAAAATCCATTGAAATCTCCTCCCAACATTGACTTGGAATGGATAAAGGCTGTAGAAGTCCCGGGGTCTTAATTGTTTCCACTTTATTCTGCTGGCAAACCAAACATTCCGCCACAAACTTTTGAATATCAGATTTAAGGCCATCCCAAAAAAATTCTTTCTTCACCCTGTGGTAAGTTTTTAAAAATCCTGAGTGTCCTCCTAAAGGAGAAGTGTGCAATTCCAGAAGAATCTTTTGTTTTACTTGGGAATTCTTACAAAGATATAAGCGATCTTTGTACCATAAGGAATCATTTTTCCAACTAAATGTATCAGATGTACTAGGATCTTGCTGCAACTTTTGAATGAGTATCCATACATCTTTGTCCTTCTTCCATTCATCTCTGGCTTCAGTTATCCAATCTGGTTGGATAATAGAAATGGCACAAAGCAATGCTTCCACCTCTTCATTCTTTCTTGAGAGTGCATCTGCAACAACATTAAGCTTTCCTTTTTTGTAGATTATTTCAAAGTCATAACCCAACATCTTTGTGACCCATTTTTGCTGCTCTTCCGAAGATAGTCTTTGTTCCAAAAAGTGTTTAAGACTATCATGATCAGTTTTTACCTTGAAGTGTCTTCCCATTAGGTAAGTTCGCCATTTCTTTAGTGCATGCAGTATTGCTAACATTTCCTTCACATAAATAGGTTTCTGTAAATACTTTCCTTTGATTGGACGACTTTCAAAAGCAATGGGTCTTCCTTCCTGCATTAAAACTGCACCAATTCCATTTCCTGAGGCATCACATTCCACAATAAAGGTTTTTGTGAAGTCCGGCGTAGCTAAGACCGGTGCTAGGCACATTGCCTCTTTAAGATGTTCAAAGGCCTTAGTTGCTTCAGGAGTCCATGAAAATGCATCTTCTTCAATAATGTTGTTAGAGGTGCTGCTATTCTCCCATAATTCTTAACAAACTTGCGATAATACCCTGTTAACCCGAGAAATCCTCGCAACTGCTTTATGGTTGTGGGGAATTTTCATTCCTTAATGGCTTTAATTTTGTTAGGGTCTACTTTAACACCCTCATGAGATACAATATGACCCAGATATTCCACCTCTTGTACTCCAAAGAAACATTTGGATTTTTTTGCATATAATTGTTTCTCCTGCAATAGTTTGAGCACCTTTTCAACATGTTCAACATGATCCTTCCAAGACCTGCTGTAGATTAGTATATCATCAAAAAATACTAGCACAAATTTTCTAAGGAAGGGTTTGAAAATGGAATTCATCAACCCTTGAAATGTAGAAGGTGCATTCGTAAGGCCAAAAGGCATGACCAAAAATTCATAATGACCCTCATGAGTTCGAAATGTTGTTTTTGGAATATCTTCAATCTTCATTCTAATTTGATGATATCCTGAACGAAGATCCAACTTGGTAAAATAAATTGCTCGATGTAATTCATCCAATAATTCATCAATCACGGGAATGGGAAATTTATCTTTTAATGGTGAGCTTATTGAGCTCCCTATAATCCGGACACATTCTCCATGATCCATCCTTCTTGTGTACCAATACTACAGGAGCAGAGAAAGAACTTTGACTAGGTTGAATTATACCCGCCTCCAACATTTCTGCAATCATACGTTCAATTTCACTCTTTTGGAAGTAAGGATATCTATAAGGCCGGATGTTTGGAGGAACACTTCCTGGAATCAAATGAATAGTATGATCATGATCACGAATAGGTGGGAGTCCTTTGGGAGTTTCAAACACCTTGGAATGATTGTCCAAGACTTGTTGGAGATCTGCAGAAATAGATGATTTTGATGTCGGAACTTCTAGTGAGCACAATTGTGCAATTACGCCTCGTTGTTCTTTCTTTAGAAGCTTTGTCATGACATTAGAGCTTATTATCCTTCCTGGCTTCCCTTCAATACCCCGTAATTCGACTTCCTTTCCTTCTGAAAAAAATTTCAAGAAAAGTTCTTGAAATTAAAAGCTACCGTCCCCAAAGATTGTAACCATTGTACTCCTAGTACAACATCAGCACCTCCCATAGGAATGGAAAGCATTGGACTAGTCAATACATATTCCCCCATGGTTAGCTTGATATTATGGCATTTTCCAGAGAAATTTATAGTTCCTCCTTTCGCAACCATCACTTGACATTCTGGTGCTTGTTATAGGAAACAATTCAATTCCTTGGCTACCTTACAATGAATAAAATTATGGGTACTACCTGAATCAATCAACACTATTACCTTTTTTCTTCTTGATATGTCCTTCTATCTTGAGAGTTTGAGGAGTGGTAATTCCTGTTAATGCATTACACGATATGGTCAGACTCATTTCTTCCTCTTCTTGGGTTGGTTCCTGGTGTATATCCTTTTCTTGTTCATTTTCTTCTTCTTCTTCACAATCTATGTAAAATAATTTCTTTTCAGCACACTTGTGACCTTTAGTGTATTTGTTATCACAATTGTAGCAAAGCCCTTTTGCTCTTTTTTCTTCCAATTTTTGTGGTGTCAACCTTGTAGGTTGTGGAAATCTAGGCGTAGCAACACTTCCTTCTTTATAGAATTGAGTGGTAGGCTTCCTTGTCGCCATAATTTTACATTCAAATTTTCTTTCCAACCTGAATGCCTTCTCCAATGAATCAGGTTCCAAAACACGAACTTCATGTTGGATGTTATCCTTTAGAGTACCTATGAAGAGATCAATCCTGTGTTCCTCTGGAATATCGGTTACCCTTATATTCAATTTTTGGAAGTCCTCAATGTGCTGCCCCACTAAACCCTTTTGTTTGAGATTTATCAATTGGCTAAAGAAGGTGTTGCTCTTTGTATCCTCATAATGTGCTAACATTTCCTCCGTAAAAATTGCCCAAGTGACAATTTTTTTACGGGAGCAAAGCCATCGATACCATACAAATGTATTTTGTTCTAAATGTAAAGTTGCAATGCGTGCCTTTTGTGTGTTTTGCACATTATGGAGATCAAAATATTGCTCCATCTGTAGTATCCATGTTACAGGATCCTTTCCATCAAACTTCCTCGTATCCATATTTGGAATATGGTGGTTCTTCCCGCCAACATTAGAGTTTATGAAATCACGATTAACATTTATTTTGTTCTCATCATGAGGTTATTCTACTATCTTTTCACCATTAGGAAACCTTTCTTGTATCAACTTTGTCAAACCTTCCATGTCTTCTTTTAGAAAATTCTTCATGTTTTCCATTTTCTCATCGATATTAGCTTCCATGTCATCCATCTTAGATTCCATGCCAGCCTCCATGCCATCAATCTTAGATTCCATGCCTTTCTTCAAAACTTCCATGTCATTTTTTGTTGCTCTTTGCGAGAGCGAAATTTGTCGCACTTGCTCTTGTAATTTTGATATGTCATGTTGCCATTATTCGTCTTCATGAGTCATAGTAGAGCTTTCCAAAGGCTTAATGGGTGTTGAATTATTTTTAGGGGCCATTTTATAATCCAATACTGATATCTATTCTACAATATGCCCTTGCAATCAATTCAACTTGATTCTTCAAACAAGACTTATGCAATTCGGAAAAAAAAAATACACACCTTTTACTTGCTTTTGAGGAGCTAGATATTGAAATTGTATTATCTCTGTGATTGTGGCTCGTCAATATCTGAAATTTAGCACTGAAGTAGCCCTCTGAATTCTCTTTTGAATGCCATAGGTCTGACTTGATTTGGATTCTCCAAGACAACGTTATGTCCAATCTCCCACAATGACCTAATTATGGACTGGTTCAGTATAGCGAACTTGTACGACTTTCCACGTGTCATTGTTTTTTCCTTCGCCTTTGAAATTGATAGCGAAGAAACTAAAGTCCGTGTACTTGCGACCAATTTTTACGGCACTCCAATCCGATGCTCAAAGAGAGAGTTATTGAAATTTTCCCACGATCACATTTTTGAGATGAAATTCAGGAGCCTGAAAAAGCACTAACTTCCACAGATCATATCTCAAAAAATATTGCAAACCAAGCTCTGAAATTTTTTGAAGAGTTTCCTTAGGATTTCTTCTTCGCACCATAAAAATTTCAGATTCGGAACCTCAGTAGAAAAAAAATTATAGTGCAAATGCCATGATGACCTGTTTAGGAGCCTGAAAAAATACCTAACTTACACAGATCATATCTCCGAAAATATTGTGAACCAAGCTCTGAAATTTCTAGAAAATCTTCCTCAGGATTTCGGCTTCGCACCCTAAAAATTTCAGCTTCTGAAACTTCGTAGAAAAAAAGTTATAGCTAAAATGCCACGATGACCTGTTTGGAGCAGCGAAACCATAGAATCCAAAGCTCTGATACCAAATGTTGGGAAACCAACTCCAAAAAGAGAAGAAAAGAGATATCAACGCCTTAGAAATAAGCCACTTCGAGGGGGAAACCTCCAATACATTACATGAATGAACAATTCTTGGATGATACAATTCACAAAACCTCATTTCTATATATAGGACTCCATGGGGCCATAATGTAATCCTAGTGGGCCACAATGTAATCCTAGCCGACCTAGCAATAATAATTTAAGGGCACAATAATAACAAAATGGGGGTTACAAGGGTACAATAATAACAATAAGGGGTTTACACTAACAATAATAAGGGACTATACTAGTGATATAGGGACCTAACACAAACTAATAATAAACTTTCAAGTCTCCTCAAACCATCCTAAGTTATAATTATTGGGTGTTTTGTTGTGAAAATTGTTGCGAAAAGATTTTGTTATCTCTCGTTGTGCATACATCTCATTCTTTCGCTACATTCAGTATTGTTGTGAACTACACATACCTTTTCTTTGAATTTTGGTCGAGCAGCACAAACAGGATCTTTGTTTTTTTCATCCCAAAGAAACCCTAGTCATTTTTGTTGTGCATTTTCCCTGCCTATTGTGCATCTGCCCTACCTCCACCATGTTGCATATTTCACCTTTTGGAACCATTGTACTTTATTTTAAAGAGATTTATAAGCCTTCACATTCAACCATGAACACTCCAAAGATGAAAAAAAAGGTGAAAGGAGGATATACTATGGGATATGAACCCCAAGACCTCAATCTAGTGAACTCTGACCCTGCCATTAGGGTGTCATTTGAACAAGTTGGTTGTATTGAATTTTGTGAGAATATTCAAGGCTAGGGTCACCACTTGCAGCTCACTGAACAATTTGCGCTAAATTTCAATGGTAAGGAAGTAAAAGTTTGAAATTTGGAGTTTGTTGTCTTTGATAAATCAATAGTTGTTGCCACTGGTATCCCTTCACATGGTGAAGAATTGTTTTAAAGGCATGGAGTTGGATTTAGTTCATTTTAAAGATTTTCTGAAGCCACAATACAAGGAGGGGTATGAGTCCACTGCCCCAAGGAGTTATCTATTAGACCATTATATTTAGTTTTTGAAGGTGATTCAGAGGTATTTTATATGTGAAGGGAGGTTCAGCAAAGTCTATCAATACCAAATTAGATTTCTAATGCATTTTACAGGCAGGAAACCTTAGAATCTACCTTACTATTTGTTTAGGAGTCTAAGAAAAATGGTTGAAAGAGTTCAAGCAAAAGGGAGTCAAATTGAACCTAGCTTATTCCATTTTACATTGATTAAAGTGTTGGTGCTAGAGGAACTTCATAAGAGGGAGAAGTCACGGCAAGGATTCTTGATATCTTCACGATGGATGGCACATTCCTCTAATAGTCCAAAGAGTAAGAAAAAAACCCCATCAGTTGCAACCAAGGAACCCTGATCTGTAGCAGCTAGCTCATTGAAAAAGAATTTGATTGAGCAGAGATCAGTGAACAAGAGAAGTTCTATGAAACTCACTTATCACTCGAGATAGAACAAGTGGCCGGGAGACTAAGAATAAGAGCTTCAGCCAAAAGATTGCATGTAGAACCTACACCTGGTCAAACTATTGAAATATCAAAGAGTGTACCTAAAGGAGTGGAAGCTTATGAAAAGGATCAGAGAAATAAGGAGTTGCAAGTGTTGAAAATGCAGCAAGATGATGGAGCTTAGTGAAATGAAGTCGCCTTCACTAAGTGGACCCACAGGCAAATTTTGGCGCAAAGTCTATTTTTAGACTATGTCTATTTTTAGACATATGGAGCATGGTCCAGGGGTTGCAGTATGTTATTCTTGGAGTATTGGTCATGTTGGTAAAAATAGATGGACCTCTATTTTTAGACATATAGGTTGAATTCTATTTTTAGACTACCTATCCTAAAAATAGAAAAGTCAAATATTATTTACCCTTAATAATATTTGGACTCTAAACTTCAGTTTACTCTCTTGGAGCACTTCAGTTCGAGCTACAGAAGTGGCTCATGCATCTGACAGAGGAATTACGCTATTCCTAGGGGTTTGGTTAGCTCATGCATGGTTGACTTCAGTTAGGACTTCAGTGGCAGAAGTTTGGTGGAGTTGATGAGACAGTTGGTGGAGTTGTGTTCGGTTTAACTTAGTTGAACTAGTTGTGATTAGTTTAACTAGCTAATCAACTAGTAATGAGTGGAGTGAATTAAATATTATTTAATTCACTAATTGTTAACTCATTATTCAACTCAAGAACACATCAGTTCACTACAGTGCATGGACAGTTCAGTGGAGACCAGTGAAAGAGGTAGATGAAAGGGTTGAGATAGCTATCAGTTGTGACATCAGTTGTGCATGAGATTTGCACCACACTTGGAGGAATTGCCCATGATGATTGCGCTGTCAAGCCAAGGAGATTCAAACCTTGGATCTCTCATTAGACCAGCCTTGATTGCGCAATAGAGGCAGGCAATTAGTGGATGTGTTTTGAACCTGTGACTTGTTCAAAACCAAGCTATTTTGTGTGTAACTTCATGAGATAGTACTGAGTACTTGTGAGGAGTATTGTACTGAGTTTGTTACATGTTTTCTCCATTATAATATACACATATAGCTGCGGGGTTTTCAGCTATAGGCTTTCCCCATACATACTGTGTAATGTGTGTGATGTTTTTATGATCTTTTGATCGCATACCGCTTGTTTTATTTCCACATGTGTGATGATCTGAGTGGAAGAGATTATGTGTTGCATATGAATTCGAATTGATATGTGATCAGGATAATCTCGGTGGATAAATCTTCTTTATTCAGCAAATTTCTACATGGTATCGGAGCTGTTGAAGCAGAGATTGATCATCACAGTGATTACAAACTTATTTCGGTAGACAGAGTCTGCATGTGGGCCAGGTAGCCTCTGGATCCATCCTTACCTTTGAAAGGTGATATATCCAGTAAATGCCCCTGCAGTCGATCTCTATGCTAGAAATAATTTGTTCTCACAAATCAAGAGCGGTTGAGCTTTGAGCTTGGAATTCGAATTTTGCAGCAGTTTTGTTTTCTTGGTGCCGGAGTTGAAAATGTCTTTCAACGGTTTGCGACTCGAATATGCTCTTGAAGGCAGTTCGAATTATGTTGCATGGAAGGATCGCATGGAGGCAGTATTAGAAGATAATGGTCTTAAGGAGTTCGTAGATACGGATGTCCAAAAGCCCAATGATCCTATTGAAGTCGAAGTATGGCAAAAGAAGATGGCGAAATGTCGAAGGATCCTGTTGGAGGGCGTCAAGGATCATATTGTATCTAGCCTGCATGGAAAGGCTTCTCCATTTTTAATGTGGAAAGCTTTGACGGATCTATTCCAGAGTAAGAGTGACCAAAGGAAGCTGGCACTCAAAGATAAGCTCAGGAACATCAAGATGGAGAAAGGCGACAGTATCGCCAAATACCTCACGAAGTTCACTCAGTGCAGAGATGAGCCGGGAAGTGTGGGGGTGACTGTCGAAGACGAGGACATGGTCGACCTGGCTCTCCTTGGTCTTCCGAAGGCTTGGCACTCATATCAAGATAGTGTCAATGGTCGGGAGAAGCTGCCGGGATGGGAGCGCCTTTGGGTAGATCTCATGCAGGAGGAGATAAGGAGGACTACTCGAGATGGATCTTCATCAAAGGGAGCTGATGAAGAAAATTGCGCTTTGGTGGCCAAAGCAAAGAAGGGGAAGGGTAAGAAAACCTCTCATTCTAGTGCTAAGGGCAAGAAGCAGGATATGGCGAAAGTGAAGTGTTTTCACTGCCATGATCACGGACATTATGCTACCAATTGTCCAAAGAAGAAGAAGAACAAGCAAGCGGGAAGATCTGCAGATGGAGAGGCTTTGGCTTCACAGTTCGAGCTTGACTTTTCACTGATTGCATGCTTGGTTTCAAGTGTGATGGGATCGGTGTGGTTCTTGGATAGCGGTGCGTCATTTCATATGACGGGAGATCGGGATTTGTTCTCAGATCTGGTGGACAAAGATCTGGGTGCGCACATCGAGATGGGTGATGATGGTAGATACAGTGCGACTGGTATCGGTACCATATCCTTTCAGAGGGAGTCTGGTAAACCCTTCGTGTTGAAGGATGTCATGCATGTACTTGGATTGAAGAAGAACTTGATCTCTGTGGCGATGTTGGAAGATGATGGGTATGATGTGGTCTTCAGCGAAGGAAAGGCCTTCCTGCGCAGTAAGACTACTGGAGAGACCCGGAAGATAGGGGTTCGAACCAAGAACCTTTATCAGTTGCAAGTAGATGGCTGCGCAGCAATGGCATGCAAGGTGGGAGAAGTGGTGAGCCGGGATGATGAGGGCGAACTGTGGCACAGGAGATTGGGCCACCTTCACCATGGAGCTTTGAAGATCCTGCAACAGATTTCTACTGGGCTTCCTAAGGGCACTCTTGCGCAGTCAGATCGGTGCAAGGGGTGTACTTTAGGGAAGTATGTGAAAGCCACCTTTCACGAGAAGGATAGTCGCGCCACAACGATCCTTGAGAGAGTTCACACAGACGTGTGTGGTCCTTTCTCAGTTGCTTCGACAGCAAAGCACAGGTATTATGTGATCTTTGTTGATGATTTCTCTTGAAAGTGCTGGATCTTCTTCATGCAGAAGAAGAGCGATACATTCGCGAAGTTCTGTGAGTTTAAGGCACTGGTCGAGAAGGAGTCGGGGAAGAAGGTGATTGCTCTTAGGAGCGACAATGGTGGTGAATTCATCTCGGCTGAATTCAAATACTTTTGCAGCGCAGAAGGGATTCGGAGAGAGCTCATCGCACCCCATAACCCACAGCAGAACGGGGTGGCTGAGCGGAAGAACAGAACGATCGTGGGTGCTGCACGGGCGATGTTGCATGATCGGGGCCTACCCCTTCACTTGTGGGCTGAGGCATGCAATACAGCAGTGTATGTGCAGAACCGTTGTCCTCACAAGGTTCTTGGCATGAGTACACCGAAGGAGGCTTATTCTGGTAAGAGACCTGACATTTCTCATTTGAGAATTTTTGGTTCTTCTGTCTACATGCATGTGACGAAGGATGCCAGAAAGAAGCTGGATCCAACCGCAGAGGTTGGAATATTTGTGGGGTACACTGATACACCTCACAACTATCGGGTGTATGTGCCAGACAGTCGCAAGACTGTTGTGCGACGGGATATAAAATTTAAGGAGGAGAAAGCCATGCAGTGTTCGCTTGAGAGGGAGCTACACTTGCATGCAGATGAGGAGCTGTTAGTTCCTAAGGAGGAGCTTCCGGATGTGGATCAGCCACAAGAGGAGGTTCGGGAGGTGGAAGAAACCACCCAGGCAGCGCCAACCATCAGAGGGCGCATGCGCACTACAGAAGCTGAGCGACTGGCTCGGGATGCAGAGAAGGTTGTAGGACCACCTACAGCACAGCGCAGACAGAGACAGTCACCGGATCGGTACAGTGGATACATGGCTCTTGTGAGTCAATGTGTTGTGACGGAGCCATCCTCTTTTGAGGAAGCTGTGGAGGAACCCGCATGGGTTGATGCCATGATCGAAGAATATGATTCGATCGTCAGGAACAGTGCATGGGAGATTGTCCCAAGACCGGTAGGAAAATCAGTGGTGGGTTCGCAATGGATCTACAAAGTGAAGCAGGCGGCTGACGGGAGTGTGGAGAAGTACAAGGCGAGATTTGTCGCCCGTGGCTTTTCACAGATCGAGGGGATCGATTATGAGGATACCTTTGCACCTGTCGCAAGGTACTCTTCCATACGGACGATCCTTGCTCTCTCAGCGCAGATGGGGTGGCACATTCATCAGATGGATGTGAAGGCTGCGTTCCTCAATGGAGTTATTGAGGAGGAGGTGTACATAGAGTAGCCTGAAGGTTTTGAGATCTTCAGCAGTGAGTCGCATGTGTGCCGACTCAAGAGAGCACTGTACGGGCCAAGCAAGCACCTCGTGCTTGGTACACTCGGATAGAAAGCTACTTCACCGGGCTTGGATTCTCCAAGAGTGAGGCGGATCCTAACCTGTACCAGATTGTGGTGGAGGGGAAGCTGTTGATCATCGTACTGTATGTAGATGATCTAATTTTGACGGGCGATGAGCAGTTGATACTTTCATGCAAGGAGGATCTTGCACGAGAGTTTGAGATGAAGGACTTGGGCATCCTTCATTATTTCCTGGGATTGGAGATTTGGCAGCGCAGCGGAGGACTGTTTGTTTCTCGGGGCAAGTATGCCCGGGAGATTCTGGAGAGGTTCAACATGCAAGGCTGCAAGCCTGTTGACACTCCTCTTCCTGGTGGTTGGAGGAAGGAGGATGCTACTTCGACGGAGGTAGTGGATGCCACTGTCTATCGACAGTTGGTGGGGTCGCTTATGTATCTGGTCAATACACGACCCGATATATGCTATGCTGTTAACCAGCTTTCGCAAGATATGGTTAAGCCTACCAAGCTCTTTTGGAAGGCAGGCAAGCATGTATTGCGTTATATTAGTGGCACATCGGGATATGGTCTATGGTACAGACAGGAGGATGGAGCGAAGCTTTCCGGCTTCACTGATGCAGATTGGGCAGGGAGCCCAACGAACCGAAAGAGCACATCTGGAGGAGTTTTCAGCATTGGGTCGACAGCAGTTTCCAGGTACAACAGGAAGCAGATATCCGTGGCACTCAGTTCAGCAGAGGCCGAGTACATGGCAGCAAGCTTGGCTGCATGCGAGGCTATTTGGATGAGGAAGATCCTCGTTGGATTGTTCGGGTCGCATTTGGAGCCTACTGTGATTTATTGTGATAACCAGAGTTGCATTAAACTCTCGGCTAATCCAGTATTTCATGATAGATCCAAACACATCGACATCAGGTACCATCATATCAGAGATTGTGTTCAGCGGAGAATCATGATGCTTTCATATGTTCCCACGAAGGATCAGGATGTCGACATCCTGACGAAGGCGCTCACCAGGAGCAAGTTCGAATTCCACAGAGGCAGGATAGGGGTTGCAGATAATCCATATCTTGCTGAGAGGGAGTGTTGAAAATGCGGCAAGATGATGGAGCTTAGTGAAATGAAGTCGCCTTCACTAAGTGGGCCCGCAGGCAAATTCTGGCGCAAAATCTATTTTTAGACTATGTCTATTTTTAGACATATGGAGCATGGTCCGGGGATTGCAGTATGTTATTCTTGGATTATTGGTCATGTTGGTAAAAATAGATGGACCTCTATTTTTTGGACCTATAGGTCGAAGTCTATTTTTAGACTGCCTATCCTAAAAATAGGGAAGTCAAATATTATTTACCCTTAATAATATTTGGACTCTAAACTTCAGTTTACTCTCTTGGAGCACTTCAGTTCGAGTCTTGGAAGTGGCTCATGCATCTGAAAGAGGAATTATGCTATTCCTAGGGGTTTGGTGAGCTCATACATGGTTGACTTCAGTTAGGACTTCAGTGGCAGAAGTTTGGTGGAGTTGATGAGACAGTTGGTGGAGTTGTGTTCGGTTTAACTTAGTTGAACTAGTTGAGATTAGTTTAACTAGCTAATCAACTAGTAATGAGTGGAGTGAATTAAATATTATTTAATTCACTAATTATTAACTCATTATTCAACTCAGGAACACATCAGTTCACTACAGTGCATGGACAGTTCAGTGGAGACCAGTGAAAGAGGTAGATGAAAGGGTTGAGATAGCTATCAGTTGTGACATCAGTTGTGCATGAGATTTGCACCACACTTGGAGGAATTGCCCATGATGATTGCGATTTCAAGCCAAGGAGATTTGAACCTTGGATCTCTCATTAGACCAGCCTTGATTGCGCAATAGAGGCAGGAAATTAGTGGATGTGTTTTGAACCTGTGACTTGTTCAAAACCAAGCTAGTTTGTGTGTAACTTCATGAGATAGTACTGAGTACTTGTGAGGAGTATTGTACTGAGTTTGTTACATGTTTTCTCCATTATAATATACACAATAGCTGCGGGGTTTTCAGCTATAAGCTTTCCCCATACATACTGTGCAATGTGTGTGATGTTTTTATGATCTTTTGATCGCATACCGCTTGTTTTATTTCCGCATGTGTGATGATCTGAGTGGAAGAGATTATGTGTTGCATATGAATTCGAATTGATATGTGATCAGGATAATCTCGGTGGATAAATCTTCTTTATTCAACAAATTTCTACAGCAAGACCAAATTGGTAAGGCACATCTATTGATAGCACAAATGCAACAAGAAAATAGAGACCTCAAGAGAAAAACTTTACAAGAATCTTCTAAGTCCACTAAGAAAAAACCATCAAACATAGCCTTGGTACCTATTGTTAAAGACAAAGGAAAACAGAAGGCAGACATAGAAGATGTGTTGAAGATGACAGTTGAACAATCTAGGGGACCTAGAACTAGGTATGTTGTTAGGAAAACAGAGATGCAAGTGAAAGAAGTTGCTCAACCAGAGCATAGGACATTTGAAGTATTTGATGAGAAAAATGAGTTCAATAAACTGATGGAACAAATAGAGGAAGTTCAGCATCAAGTGGATTGGCTTGCAGAGAAATATCAAAGTGATAAGTTGAGGTTATTTAACCAGTTGCAAATTGTTGAACTTGTCATCCAAAAGGCCAAACACAAGTTGAAGTGGACCTTTCCTCTAATAGGAAAGTAAGGAATATTTATACACAGAATTTTGTTTTAAGAAGAACATTGAGACAATTAAAACAACAACTGACTGAAGCTAGGTGATATAGAAGAAGTATTAGGAGAGGCAAGTTAGACATACTTGTAGTAGCAGCACAAAGCTAAATTTTATCAGTTGGATGCCCCTGAGTTATACATTCTTGTTTTTTTCCTATAAAACTCACACAGGTGGGCTTTGGTGAAGAATGTAGATTTGCAGTAGAACATGTTTCGCACTGGCCATAATCCTCCATTGTGATAAAGTAGTTGCAATTTTGAAGTCTGGATGGTTTTATAAGATTGTATAAGGTTATAATAGCTAAAAATAATTATCTTAAGCATTTTGGTGCAGGAAAAGTCGTCACATGGCTCAAGTTTTGGAAATGTTACAGGTGTTGTGCAAGTTTGTTGCGCATTTGGTAGTAAAAGGGAGATGGTGGTTTGAAGCCAAGTTTTCAGTTGTGGGGTTGTTTCATGGTTTCATAACCATCACACAGACATTCTAAAATGACCCATCGGTTTGATTTTTTCAGAGATAGACCGAAAGTATGCAGAACTTGAAATTTTGGAAAGTTGTTGCAAAACAAGAAGATTCGCAGTAGATGCTGCGTTTTTGTCACAATCCTCATTTTGACTTATAAATTCGAGTTTTTGGGTTCCAATATTTGTTTTGATCATGTTGTTAGGTGTCATATATCATTAGGATGGTATGTTTAATGGTTTGTTATGAATATTACAGCTTTGATGATGTATCAAGCTATAAATTGTAGTAGGTAATTAGTTCCTATTTTTCAACAAAGTAGGTGATAGTTTGATGTCTCCAGATAATGAATGGTTTTCCATTGAATAATTTGACCTAGATAAGTGGTAGTGGAATATATTTGATGTATATAATATGTAAAAGGAATAGTAAATGGTTGTTGGTCAGATTGGAGAAGAAGAGACTTTTGTACGCTGTATTTTTTTCTGAATGTTTACCAATGAAGAAAGACATAGGCGATTAATAGGGATTCATGTGTCCGATCTTGATGGTGTTGTGCTTCTTTCATGTTGTAAGTTTTCCTTATGTTATTGTATGTATTCGTGCTTGGTTGAACCTGAACTTAGCTCAGAATTCATCTAAAATGTGCTCTGATTTAGTTTACCAAGTGATCTATGTTTTCTTTTTAAAACAACATTTATAATTTATCTATAGTTTGATACTCTATGCATTGTCTCCACCTTTTCTCACATTCACCCTCGTACAGAGAATTGATTTGATTCCATCACCAAGACTACCTACCTTTCCCTTGTAGAAGACCCTTTCTCTCTTCATCTTATCACTAGAAAAATAATCAACTTGACATAACTCCATGCTCAATGGACTTGTCTCCTTTCCTACCAGCAAATCTTTGAGAATAATACCCTATTGAGCACTATAACTAGCCTAAGATCATAAAAGAATCCAATCATCTAATTGGCTGAGAAAATTTTAGTGAGAGAGAACTCTCTAAAGCTAGAAGTGATAGATTCTAGTCTGAAACTGGTTTGTGGTCACCTTTGTAATCCTTTCTCGACCTAAAAGAAATTACATTGTGCTAACACGCTTAATATTTCATCTTCTCTTGGAGTTTTTTTAACACGAGCCAGAGTATTGTTTAGCACCAAGGAATTCCACCCTCATTTTGGAAAATTTCGAGTGTCTCCCTAGTGAGGTAATTTGTAAGTCCAATTCAAGGCTTCTATTGAACTTCATTGTAGGATTTTAACAACTATACACATTTCCTGGGCGTAGAAGTACATCGTGGAGCATTATTTGTAGCAACAACAGTGGATTATAGGATTTGGGTTTTTGCAGAGAGTTTCCCTCACTGGAGCTGGAGTTTGGTGGAATTATTCAAGGAAAATATTGAGGGAATCTCCAGGGCCGAATTTCTCTCTCATTTGTGAAGTGCGCAGAGCTCATTGGATAAAACTTGCGCAGGGGAGAGGAGTAGCAGATTTCAGAAGAGATTGGGGTTGGAGAGAGCCTATTCCAAAGGAAAATTTGAGCAGAGTATTTCCAACAATGTTGGCAAATCCATTCACACCCTTTGGGGTCATTTGGGTCAGTCGGAATTGGTCCAAACCCTTTCTAGGTTTTGTTGAGATTTGTGTGTAGAGGTTGGGGTTAATTTTTCAGAATTTTCTTAGCATTATACAGGGCATAAACCTAGTAGGGTGTATATCTAGCCACAAAGCCATTTGCACCATTTTGGAGGGCTTCTTCATCATTTGAATTCAGCATAAATCATTCATGGGTTTTCCTGGGTTTTTGGAAAGGAGTTGAGGACTAAATTTTTAGAGCATTCTGAGGAGTATTCATCCCTAAGATTAGCATTCCATCTAGCAACCAACAGCAGATTATTTTTGAGTAATGTGCAGATCACTTCGGGATCATTTCTACCACTTGGGTCCAAGCCATTTTTCTGGGTTAGCCCAGGTTCCAAAATTTCAACTCATTTTATGTACTCTTTCATCATAAAATTAATAAAATAGCTCAGATTGTGTTTTTGTAAATTTTGGTGTTTTAATTGTTGTGTATGAGTTCTAGTTTATTTAGTGTTCCTAGTCTATTTCTTGGTATTGGATATTAAATTCCAATTAGGAATATTACAGTGGTATCAGAGCATGATCTTGGCCAGTTGTGGGGTATCCAACAAGATGATGGAAGATTTGGGCATGTATGCATAGTGATGGGTGAAACCATAGACAAACCCATGGCTCAAAGAAGATTCAATATGTGGGAATTTTGGGGTGGAATATACAGGGACAATGATAGGTTGGCCCGGTTGAGGAAAGTGATGGACTAGATCCATCCTCATCCTAACAGCAGAGACACTAGAGGTGCGCAGGCCATGGGGGTGCAACCATCTACACTGTGTCGGGAAAGTTGACAAAATTAGGGCTCCAGATCTCTTCAAAAGGAGCATACAGGATAGGGACAATTAGAGGGTGAGACCAGGAGGCGCTTTTGTTAGTGGAGACTTGGATTTAGATATCAGTAGCCTAAGGAGGAGGTTGAGCATGAGGTTATGGGCACACATGAGTGTGAGGAGCGTCTTGATGTGGCGAGTGTGACACATGAGTCAACCTTGTTGGAGATCCCTTTGGTAGCTCTGATTGATACCCTATTGGAGAGAGTAGAGCATACACTCAAAGGGCCATATGTTAATGAGGTGTCACCCATGGATGAGGTGTCGTCTGTTGCTGAGGGATCCATTGATGAGGTATCCAGGGCCATGTCCGAGTTTTCAGGTGATAGTAGCCCACAGCAAATTGGTGAGGCGCCCGAAGACATGTCCAACGACGAAGTGTCAGCAAGTGAAAAGTTATCCAGAGCCATGACAGAGTTTCTAGACAATAGATACCTATCGTTAATTGTTGAGGATGGTATGCATGATGAGTTATCTGTGAAGGGGTAAGTAGTGCCTCATGTTGAGCCCATGGTGGAGGAGGATGAGAAACAATTCTTGGAGTCAGCCATAGTTGAGGCAGAGTTGTCCTACTTTCAGACGGTAGTCGCCTTCAGGCATACATCGATAGGGCTTGCAGCATTTTTGGGTTGCCTTCATGTGTTTGTGAGAGAGATGCCACATTACCTAGGCATATTACATGGATTGGCCTGACTAGCAAGATGAAGCAACGCGATTTGTGCAGGGTACAACATTCGCAGGATGGAGGACTCGTTCTGTATATGGTTGTTCATGCATTCAATCCCTCTCTCGGGGTTGGATGGAAAGAGATATTGAGTTGGTATCCAGTGGAACTGGCTAGGAGGTTAGATGCATCCATGGAAGCAATTCAACAAATTTTGTTGATTACCATAAGGGCTCGAGGGCAATATTGTTGTTGGGATCCAAGGGGGATTCTCCATCACATCATGGAGTCAGTAGGTGATGGTAGTAGCTACGTGATGGACTCAGTAGTTGGGCGCACACAACTTTTCATATCCCCTTCATAGTTCCTGACATCACTAGTGATAGGAAGGATTAGTAGGGGAGAAAGCATATTTCATGAGTTGTCATGGCATGTTGGGCATACATGGTATTGTAGGATGATTGGCCTACTCTGGTAGGAGTTGGAAGGAGGAGGTGGCATCGGCAGGCCACCAGAAAGGGTATTGTATGGACACGATGCTCTCTCACTTGTATATTAGACAAATGAGCTACTGAGGATAGGCTCAGTAGTTTCATTCACGTTTGCATGTGAGGAGTTAGGTTTCTTAGGTATATCTGGGCAGATGAGGAGATATAGCTCACATTGTGGAGGGATTACTATAAAAGTGGTGGATGTGTTGGCATGTGCAGGATGGCATATGATACAGGGTGGTACGACAGTAGGCAGTGGTACCTAAGGTTGCATAGAGATATGTTGAAGAGTCCACTGTTATGCATAGGGATGTGACTTGATGCATGCAAACCCAATTTTAGGCCCTAGCATCCTGTGTTGTATAGGGGTATGTATTGATGAGCAATGGCTTGCAAAGGAGCATGGCAATGCATGGTTGTTTGTTTTAGAATTGGGTTTGCGGTGTAGAGTAGGAGGAGTGACTCACATCGCATTGAGTACACACGAGGAGTGTGAGTTACAGTGACACAGGCAGGATATGAGACAGTACATGATGGTATAGTAGTAGCACGGGGTATCCAGTGGTGTAAAGGGATAGGTTGCAGGGTACAATGGCATGCCGAGGAGTATAGGGATACATGGTGCTATTCAGGGGCATATGGTGATGCACAACAAGGTCTTGGAGTGTTGCCTCCAAGGAAAATTATGGACAAGGACACCAGTCATACCTTTATGTGTAGTTCACCCAGGATCAATGAGGACATAGATGAGCGACATTTAATGGTATCCATGGGGACTCACACACCTATCCCTCTTCTACATCGCTTATAGGGATAGATGTATGTGGCCTTTATCAATATTTCACCATTGGGTTCTGGGAGAGGAGGATATGGTATGCGCATGATGGGCACTCAGTTGTAGTCATAGTGGCGCAGTGTCAGCATGGTGGCATATTTTTTAGATTAGCATGGAACCCTGGTATTGAGCGATTCATTTATAATAGGATGGTGCACAGATTCAGGGTGACTCAGTGGCACATTTGGGACCCTGGTATTGTTTGCAGTGACAGTTTGGGTTAGCATAGAGAAGGAGCGCTTGTTCGAGCATTGCATGAGGACAAGCAATTTGTGGCGAGGAGGATCGTGATATCCCCAATTTTTTTAGCATGGGAGTCACTAAGGAATTTTCCCAATCTTATTAATATTAATTAAAAAGGGGCAAATATTATTGGTGAAAGATGGCTAGTATTATTTTATCGGATTATAGCGGCAAATTATTATTTTGTTAAATGGTGGCAAAAGTAACTTAATGGAAAATGGCCCCCACCAATAAAATAATATTAAAAAAGGAGTCTAGAGATATGAGGAGAAATTATAAAAGCAAGATGGACTCATTTTGTGGATTAACTTTTGGCTATTACACTTCATATTTTGTCTTCTCTTGGAGTTGTTTAGCACAAGAAAAAAAGTGTTGTTTAGGACCAGGGATTTCGAGCAGAATTCCACCCTCATTTCAGAGAACTACGAGTGTCTCCCTAGTGAGATAATTTGGGAGTCCAATGCAGGGCTTCCGTTGAGGTTCATGGCAAGAGTTTCCCAACTATGCACATTTCCTGGGTGCAAAAGGATATTGTGGAGCATTATTTGTAGCAACAACAGTGGGTTAGAGGATTTGGGTTTTTGCAGAGAGATTTTCCCTCATTGGAGATGGGTTTTGGTGGCATTGTGCAAGGCATATATTGAGGGGATATTCAACGCCAAATTTCTCTCATTTATGCAGTGTGCATAGCTCATTGGCTAAAACTTGCGCAGGAGAGAGGAGCAGCAAATTCTGGGAGAGATTGGGGTTGAAGAGAGCCTATTTTAGAGGAGAATTTGTGTGGAGTTTGGGGGGGGGCTATTCAGCAGATGTTTGGAGCATACTTGAGCAGATCATTTCCAATAGTGTTGGCAGAGCCATTCACACATTTTGGGGTCATTCGAGTTAGTCGGAATTGGGCCCAACCCTTTTGTTTTTTGTTGGGATTGGTGTGTAGAGGTTGGGGTTAATTTGTCAGAATTTTCTAAGCAATATACAGGGTCGAAACCCAATAGGGTGTATAACCAACCAGAGAGCCATTTGCACCATTTTGGAGGGCTTATTCATCATTTTGCTTCAACCCAGACAATTTATGGGTTTTTTTGGGTTTGGGGAGAGGAGTTCAGGACTAAATTTTCAGACCATAGTATTCAACCATGAGATTAGCATTCCATCGATCAATCAACATTAGATTATTTCTGAGTAGTGTGCATATCACTCCGGGATAATTTCTACCACTTAGGTCAGGGCCATTTTTCTGGGTTCTACTCAACTTGCATAACCAACCCAAGCTCCAAAATCTCAGCTCATTTTATGTACTCTTTCATCATAAAATTAAAAAAATGGCTCAGATTTTGTTGTTGGACATTTCAGTGTTTTAATTGTTATGTATGAGTTCTAGTTTATTTATTGTTCTTAGTCCTGCTTCGTATTAGTTGTTAAATTCCAATTAGGAATATTACAAGGAGCCCTATAGTTATATCTCTCCTACACAACTTTCTTTTGAGGATCGATGTTGGTTCATAAAAATCTAGAAGTGGAACCTCCCCCTCAAACTCAAATTTTTGGGTTGGATAGCATGGGAAAAAAATTCTAACATGGGACAACTTATGTAAGAGAGGCCACATAGAACCTGGGATATGTGTCATGTGTAAATTATAACTTGAAGACGTGTTACACCTTTTCCTCAATTGTCTTTTTGTGACTTCCTTCTAGTCTGGTGTATTGAATTTTCTTCATATTACTGCAGAGTGGAATCACACTTCTATGGAGGCTTGTTTATCAGAATGGTTCTTAAATTATAAAAAATTATGCACACTTCCTTTTTACATCTTATGGGGCATATGGATGTGTCATAATGCTTTTATATTCGAGCGTGTCTCAATAGATATCATGAATACATGTATGAAGATTGTTGCATTTTACAACAAAATTGGGCCTATATCTGAGAAGGGATCTCTAAGATGTATAAAAGTCGTGGATATATGGTGTAGATATCCAATTGTTTTGTTTGATGGGTTGAATTGCAATAATGCTTATGGTTGTGTGGCATATATAGTCATAGATTTAGGGAGAAAAATGGTGTAGTTGATGGCTTATCCAAGCATGGATGCAACAAACATTATGGGGAGATCAATTTCTCCGCTTTATGCAATGATACTCTTCTTAGAACGAGGAAAATACCTATTGCATAGACACTTTCAATAATATTTTTACAATTGATATTTCGATTAGTGGTTTTTGTGTGATTAAGGTGATGTTGGGCAACATAATAGACTATGTTTTGTGACAGGTGATAAAAAATTTGGACTATGTAGATTTGGTTATATATAGACACTACACAAAGTATTATATGTGGTTTCATTTTATTACTATGATGTGCATGTTTAAACTTGTTAGCAAAATATACAAGATATGGGGAATATATTGGTTTTTTCTCTATGAAAAAAAATGACTCCTATAAATGTATCCCCCATAAGATCATAGGTCATTGCTACCATTGTCATAATTTATGATCCAAGTATAATATCCCCACTCCAAGTCTCATTAAATAATCGATAAGATATTAAAGAAGGAAGTAGTTTTCTATCTAGGAAACTCGTCATATAGGGTCAAAACCATCAAACTTGTTTAGATCTACTTTATAAAGTCTACACCACATCTAGTGTTGATTATCATGAAAGATTGGCTTTGAGAATAAAGCTCTCTTCATATTCAATACCTAACTCCTACCCTAATAGATCTAGTGACTACCCACATACATCTAGGTGGAAAGGATAAAATGTACATGGTTATTTTTGTTGGCAATATCTACATTTAGGTCATCTAACATGTTGATCAATCTTAGAGACATCATTTGGATCCCATGGACCTACATATCAATGAGCCTATTCCCCATGGCCATATTTTGAATGGTTGTCATGGGGACTTTGGGTCCATGAAAAGGGTTACCATCAACTTATACTCACATGATCAGTGTCATAACTAGAGTCCTTTGGCATAGGTCACCCACAATTGCATGGGTCCACAAAATTAGTTAAAGGAGAGTTATACCAATGCAATAGCATAACAAGAGTCTTTTGAGATACGTTTCCTAGTATGGTACTATTGGGTCCACTAGATAAGGCACAATAGGATTATTGCTTGTCTAAGTACTATTGCACTAATAAAATTCACAAAACATAATATTCAAAAAATATATATTCTTTGGTTATATATCCAATAAATGCTAAGCCTTGAATGGCCATAATGAAAAAGGAGTTTCAACTACTATAGTTCTCTAATGTACTTGAGGGTTCCCAACAATGATACTAGAACAAATATTTGATGGCACAAGGACAATAGAGTGTACCCTTAGTCATATAAAATGATTCCCTAGTAAGCAAGATTGATATAATGATTCCCTAATAATCAAGAGTGATATCCTCGAGGGTCATTTTTTATTTACTATGACAAGAATATGGTAAAGAGGCTTTTTAAGGTTGGTTTCAAGTATTACTAGTGAGCTTCTAATATACACAAGGTACATGCAAGAGGAAATCCATAAGAAAATTCTAATTGATGCAATACTACTTAAGGGGTGAAATAGAGATGTGCAAGGGTGTCCAACCAAGTGACTCCACTTTTACTCCCTACACATATACTTACCCAACTATAGTTTTACCCATTGAATAATAGATCTTTGTATATCTTTACATTTAAAGACATCAAAACAATATTTGGCTTGCACAAGAAAGAGCTTTGAGATCACTTGTGATGCTTAACTATCAAAATAGTAATTATTGAACAATTATTCAAAAAAAATGAATTAGAAAGTAAATAAGAGAGACAATGATATGGAACCTAGAAAAAATAACCCTTCTAATAATCCTAAAAAGAGAGAGCAATATTCACAAGCCTCTTCAAGAAGGAGAGGAGATTCCTTTGAGCAAAGCTCCAATATGACATTGTTTGATAGACATTACATAGCCTACTTGCTCTATACATAGTTTCTCCTTAACTACTTGTGGTTCCATCATGAACAAGTACCAATTACTTAGTAGGTCATATTTACTAAAGAGAATCCTTTTACATTAAGTAACTACCAACTACCTTACAGACCTTAATCATGAAAGATGGCCTCATATATTAATATTAGAATATATGGATCAACAATGTATTTAAGACACTATACTTTACGGGGTCATTAATCCACCAAGTAATGAGATACCCACTCAGTAAAGAAACATATTTGTTTTGTATTGTAATTCCAAGTCACCTCCTTCCTCCTTTCTAATGGGCTATGTCCTCTCTGAACATTCCTAAACCCTGAAGCCAAGAAAAAAAAACATGTCATATTTCAACCATATGTTGTCTTCCTACCCTCATACACTATGGGGCATTTAGATTAAGCTATCTTGTACCATCATGTCCAAGTACAAATTAAGGCATATATAAAGTGTACATGGCAGGGAAAAGGGAAAAATCAATTAATTCAACACCCTTCAAGGTATCCAAAAATGTTTCCCTTAATATTACAAACATTACCCATGAGATGCCCTTTGTTCTTTCATTCAGTAAGCATCTATGAGGGTAATCTTCCTCTAATAGAATTATACTATAAAATTCATGTGCAGAAAAATAGTAGTGGAAAAAAAACACATTAAAAATCGATTCATTACCTATTTAACTGAAGGCACTAACAAATAAAATAAAAATAAAAATAAAAAATTCACAAAATTAGAAACATGTGAATACTTCGGTTTCCTCTAATATCTCGTCTTCATTTCCTTTTTCTGATCCCTCTCTGAAATTTCTTGTTGACTCTCCCTATAATCTAAAATCTTGCCCTCTTAACGAGTCCTCAGTAGTGGATGAGGCGGGTTTAGGCGTGCTTCCTGATGGCCCTGGCCCGAGGAAAAGTAGGCGTAGGAAATCCAAGCTATCTAAACCCCAAGCCAAGGCTCATTTGGATATATTTGAAGGAAAACAAAGGTCTCTAGAAGGGGTGCTTAAAGCAGCGCATGCCCCTGATAGGGATCCCAAATGATTGGTATCTTTTTTAATTGCAGGAGTTTTGCCAGTTCTCACAAAAATATAGCATTAAAAACACTGATACAGACATCTTGACCTAATCTCCTCATGTTTCAATAGACTCTAGGTAAGGGGGATATTATTGTTGAAGTCTAATCCAAGATGTTTCCAGGTTGGGATTTTTTCACCATCGATGCAAGAGGGAGATCGAGAGGCTTGACCATGGTCTTCAACCAGCGCTCAATTAAGGTTCTTAGTACTTGGGGATAAGAGATGCTTCTCGGTGCTTCCATTTATTCTTCTGAATTATGCTCAGAATTCACTGTAGTCAATATTTATGGGTCTTCTCTCAACATAGTTGTTTTCTGGAATAACCTATTAGGAAATTCCTTTATGAAGGTTGATAAGCCCATAGTGGGGGATCTTATTTTTTCTTTGGGAGCTTCTGAAACATGGGTTTTGCAAGCTCATCCCAATCCTTTGGCAATTTTTTTCCATTCATAAGTTGATGGATTACCATCTTATTGATGTGGACCTCATAAAACTAAAACCTACTTGGCGAAACAGGCGTATAGGAGAGGCGATGGTTGCGAAATGTTTGGATCGTTTTCTACTCTCGTTGAAAATTTAGCTCTGTTTCATCAATGGATTGGATCCAGAGGTGATTCAGATCACCTTCAAATCTTCCTAGAGATAATATGGGGGAACAAGAAGCCAGGCAGCCCATTTAAATTTAATCCCAATTGGTTAAATGAAGCCTCCTTGCAGCTATTCAAGGATTCATGGATTCCATATTCCCAGGATCTGGATATCTATCCAGCCCAACACTCTGCGTCAAACCTAAAGGAGGTAAAGAGAGTCACAGTTCATTGGGCTGCCATAATGAAGAAAAAGGATGAGATGGAGTTAAATTCGATAGAGGAAGAATTTGAAAGGCTAGAATAGCCCGAGGGGGAGGGATATGTTTCCTTGGAGGTCAAACAAAGAATCATGCAGTTGTAAGCAACCCGTAGGAAGCTCTTGGAAGAAAAAGAGGCCCAATGGAGGATGAAGAGTCGGGCTGTGGTTAAAATGCGGGGACGAGAATACAAAATTCTTCCACAACTATGCCATGGGAAGAAAAAATTAATTCAAATACTATTTGGGAGATGCCAATTCCTGATGGAGGTTCGGAAAAATATTTCAAGGAAATTGCATCCTGGGCGAAAGTTTTTTTTCAAAATTAGTTTAAGGCTCCAGAGCATCCATTGTTGAAATCATTCATATTGCCCATTTCTTCCCTAGATTCGTTGAGGAGGAATATAATCAGTCTCTTATGGAGCCGGTGTTCAAAGGGGAGCTAGAGGCGACCCTGAAAGGGATGCGGAGGGATAAAATTCCAGGCCAGAACAGCTGGAAGGTTAAATTTTACCTGAGCTTTTTTGATCTGATGCTCACGACCTCCTAAGAGTTATGGAAGCTCCGCATTTAAATGGAAGAATGCATGATCCTTTTAACTCCACATTCATTGCTCTAATCCCAAAGGTAGACTCTCCTCGATCAATTGAAGGGTACAGGCCCATCTCTTTATGTAACTGTATTTATTAAATTATTGCAAAGATCATTGTTTCTCGGTTGAGGCCTATCTTATCCAGACGTGTATCCAATGAACAGTTTGGTTTCTTGGAGGGTCGTCAAATACATGAAGCAATTGGGATAACCCAAGAAGTGCTCTACAACATAAAAGTTCTGAAGCTAAAAGGTGTGTTGGCCAAAATCAATCTTTCAAAGGCTTATGACAAAGTGAGTTGGTTCTTCATTCGAATGATCTTTGAACACATGGGCTTCGAGATCCCTTTCATCAGCTAGGTAATGGGATGTTTTACCAATGTCTCTTTCGTCGTTTTGATCAATGGGTCAGCATCTTTGTTCTTCCATGCTCAGAGAGGCCTAAGGCAGGGAAGTCCTTTGTCTTCTCTCTTAGTTCTTCTTTGTCTTTTCTCTTATTTCTTCTACCAGTGGAAGGATTGAGTAAAATCTTGTTAGACGAGGGAAAAGGGGATTTAAAAGGTATTGAAGTGGCAGCTATCTGTTTATTTTCCACCTTTTATTTGTGGATGATATTTTATTTGTTTTGTAATGGGTCAATTATGTTGAAATTGGCAACAAGAAAGGCTTCTAATTTAATTTTCTCTTAATTAAATTAGAAGGAAATTGTAATTCCATATCACATGACAGCTTGTACGTGTTAAATAAGTGAGGAAGACTTATTTAGCTATGTTGGGGGTCAAACTTGAGGCATGTAGAGTTCACTCTAAGTTTTAGAGGGTCCAGATGCAGTTTATTTTGAGTTGTAATTGTTTAACTTAATTATTTGAGTTAAAATCAGTTTGACTAGTTCTAACTGATGAAGAAACTAGTGAGAGGTCAAATGAATTAAATTTGATTTAATTCACATGTAGTGATCAATTAGATAATTGATAATTTGCTATAAATATTATTTTGAGTTGTAATTGTTTAACTTAATTATTTGACTTAAAATCAATTTGACTAGTTCTAACTGATGGAGAAACTAGTGAGAGGTCGAGTGAATTAAATTTGATTTAATTCACATGTAGTGATCAATTAGATAACTGATAATTCGCTATAAATAGTTGTTGCATGTCAGTTATAAGAGTGACCCAGTTGAGATTGGAGTTAAAGGGAAGTATACTATCAATTGTACTATTAGAAAATTGTACAAGTCATGCATGAGGTCAGCAAGACACCTTAGATGAATTGCGCAACCAATTCTTGGGAATTTCCTAATTAATAGGGGCTCGATTCCCTCATGAATGCGTAAGCAAAATTAAGCAACACTATTGCTTAACTATTGGACTAAACTTGTTTTTTTGTTTTTTTGCTCTTCTGCTAGGGTTTGTTGCTCGTGCTCTCCTCTGCGCAGCAAGGTTGCGCTCTAGCGGCGGCCTGCCTAAGGCCTCGATCATGGAGGCGCAGGGCTCGCCAAAGGAGCCTCCACCCCCTCCACCACCTTCTGTCGTGGATCCCTTCAACCAGCTGCTAGCTGGTCTGCCCCCGAAGAAGAAGAATGAAGCAGCTAAATTTGTGAAGAAATTGGGTGACATTCCGGAAATCTCACTGCCTCCAGAGACCCCCATTCAAGTTGCTCTATCCTTAGCTGACCGTGTTCTTGTTGGTCAATTCACTGGGCTGTGGCCGTCTCCAAAAACTACTAAGATCTGGGTTAACAAGAACTGGGCTCCTCTGATCAAGCACAACGTTACCTCGTACTTCCTTGGATGAGGGTTCTTTCTCTTTGAGTTCTCCTCAAAAGATGACAAGGACCTCATATTCCAAAACGGGCCTTATTTCATGGGCTCTCAGGGTCTGTATCTCAATAAATGGACGCCAGACTTCGACCCTGATGTCGATGTCCCCAAGGCAGTCCCAGTTTGGGTTCGGCTCCCAAATCTCTCAGTTCATTGCTGGAACTGGGATTCCTTGAAGCACATCGATAATGCCCTCGGGAAATTCATAGATCGGGCTAACAGCAAAGATGAATATGACTGTGCCAGAATCTACGTAGAAGTAGATCTTGAGGTGGGTCTGCCGGAAGCCATTAAAATCAATGTTGGCAGCTGGTCTCATGTGCAAAAACTTGATTCCGAGCAGCTTCCCTTCAAATGCCAAAAATGCCATGTATATGGTCACTTTGCTAGAGGATGCCCGACAAATGTTGAGTCAGAGAAAGAGAAGGAGGAGGGGTGGAATCAAGTCAAGCAAGCAAAGACCCACAAAGCTCCAAACACTGGAGGCCCCAATGGGAAAGTTCCCCCTCATGCAAATGCTCAGAAGCCCCCCCCCCAAAAGGGGGCAAGAAAACAAATTTGACCCTCTCTCTCAGCAAGCAGAGGGTCCCCAGGAGGCTGAGATCCAAAAACCAGTCTCCCCAAGCAAAGGCACTCCCTCCCCTTCTCTCAAGGGAGCAAGCGCAACTGAAAGTTCCAAAGGCGTTCCCTTAGAAGCAGAAGAAGAAAATCAAGATTCGGAGGACTCAGAGGAGGAAGGAGAAATAGGTGAGTCTCAAACCTTGATAAGGAGATCCACAAGAGGCCGCAAAACCGACAAGGAAAAAAGAGAGCAGGGAACGTACAAAGAAAAGTTACAGGGCAGCCAGCCAACTCTTGAGAAGCTGTTAGCTTCAAAACCAAAGATGGCAAGAAATCAGCCCCAAGGCTCCAAGGGAGCCCATCAAAAACATAAATAATGAAGATCATTTCCTGGAATTGCAAAGGTATGGGGAGCAAAGTTAAGGAAGAAGCCATTAGAGGCTTAATAAGGATAGAAGCCCCTGACATATTTCTCGTCCAGGAGACTAAACTGGAAGACTCAGTCTTCCTGCAAACAAGCAAGAAACTTTGGAATAGAAGTGAATCCAGAGCCCGGGGGACCTCGGGAGGTTTGGGCGCACTTTGGAATGCTAGTAAATTCTCCGTTATATCTGAGACTCGAGATACTCACTGGCTGCTGTTGCAAATGCAGCATCTGGTCACTAAAGAGATTTTCTGCCTCTTTAATGTGTATGTTCCAATTAATGCTGGGGAAAAAAAGATCTGTTGGGACTCCATAAGAAACCAGGCAGATCTAGCAAATTTGGAAAATATCATCATTGCCGGAGATCTTAATCTCACTCTTCTCTCGTCAGATAAGAGAGGAGGCAGCATTGTTCGAGATCCGTCAAGGGAATGGGCGGAAGATCTAATGCAGGACTGGGACCTGCTGGACATCAAGCCAATCTCCGGTAAGTACACATGGTCTAACAAAAGGATAGGCCCTGGCCATATTGCCGCTAGGCTAGACAAAGTTTTCATTCAAAGTTCTTTTATTTTGCTAGGAGTAGAACCTAGATTACACATCCTTTCCAACAGTACTTCGGATCACAAGCCCATTATGTTAGAATTGCAGGCCCATCTTGATATGGGGCCTATCCCCTTCAGATTTAGCCCACTCTGGGTCAAGGAGTCCGACTTCATGCAATTAATCAAGGATTGCTGGAATCTGCCAGTCAATGGCTCCCCTTTTTTTGTCTGGGAAGAAAAATTAAGAAGAGTGAAAGTGGCCTTGAAACGTTGGGCCAAATTGCTGCCCAATCCGGCAACAGAAAGGAGAAAAATTCAAAGTACCCTAGATGCCCATCAACTTCTAGTAGAGGATGCCGTTATAACCAATGAGATCCTAGAAAAAGAAACTCATCTTCAGCGAAGTTATCACAAAGCATGTTTGGCTGAAGAAGAATACTGGAGATTAAAATCCCGCAGCCTCTGGCTCAAAGCAGGAGACAAGAACTCTTCCTTCTTCCACAAGCAAGCTCAAGGCAGGAAATGTTTTAACTCCATCTCCGAGATCAAGGAAGAGAATGTCACTCACAAGGACTTTGAAAACATCAAGAAAGCAGCCTTCTTTCATTTCAAAAATTTGTACAGTGAAGATATGGACCTGGACCACCATCCAGACCTACTCGATGTCATTCCTCATTCGATTTCACCCAATATGAACCTTATCTTAGAAGCCAAAATCAGCAAGAATGAAGTCAAAGATGCCCTCTTCGCTATGGATCCTGACAAGGCCCCTGGGCCGGACGGATTCTCAGCCAGATTCCTTCAAACTTGTTGGCTGGTAATAGAAAAAGATCTTCTCAAAATGGTCCAAAAATCCCAAGAATGTCAAAAGATTGGGGGCAGCACTAACTCTGCGTTTCTAGCCCTCATTCCTAAGGAGAAAGGTGCCAGCAACTTTAACAGATTTCGTCCAATCTCTTTGTGCAATATTGGCTACAAACTAATTACCAAAGTGATTACAAATAGGCTGAAGCTCATCCTACCAAAAATCATCTCGGAGAATCAAGGAGGCTTTATTCATGGCAGATAGATTGTGGACAACTTCACTTTTGTTCAAGAGGCAATCCATTCAAGCTTGCACCGGAACGAGAAAGGTATGGTCATTAAACTTGATTTAGCAAATGCATTTGATCGAGTAAGGCATAGCTTTTTGTTCAATGTTTTGAGCAAATTTGGATTCGGTGAGAGATTTTTAAACTGGATTCGGGCTTGCATCTCGGAGCCTTGGATTGCTCCCTTAGTAAATGGCAGAGCCACTGATTTTTTTAAAGCCACAAGAGGCGTTAGGCAGGGATGCCCCCTCTCTCCTCTGCTTTTTGTCCTTCAGGCCTCGACTCTCAGCGTTCTCTTAAACAAGAAATTGCAAGAACAGGAAATCAATGGGCTATGTATTGCAAGAGGGATCAAAAACATCAATCATGCCCTTTTTGCGGATGATACCTTGTTATTGGGGGCTGCTTCTGTATCTTCAGCCACCAAGTTCAAATCTAGGCCTTCCCGTTTTCCTTAAAAGAGCCTTCAGCAAAGACTGGCTCCCTCAATTGGAGAAATTCAAATGCAAACTCCAAGCCTGGGGTTACTCTTGGCTTAACATAGCTGGTAAATCTGTCTTCATAAAATCTGTGCTTTTCAGTCTCCCCCTATTCCACTTCTCTGTTCTTCTTGCACCGGTGGGCATTATCAGAAAAATGGAGGAGTGTATCCGGCGCTTCTTCTGGAAGGGAGGAAAGCAGAATGAAAAAAAACTGCCTCTAGTCAATTGGGAGACTTTATCAAAACCTTTGTTGGAAGGAGGGCTGCATTTCAAGAACCTCAGTGATCAAAACATTGCCATGGGAGCAAAAATAATATGGAAAATTATAGCGCCCAAGCCAGGCTGGGCCCAATTGGCACTTTGGAAAAAATATTTCAGTGGAAAACGCAAACGCTGTTTGCACACTCCCATCCAACAGTGCAATTCGCCCTTCCTCAAGCTTTTTGCCAAAGCTACCTCTTTAATTACAGAGCATTCATTTTGGATCCCTAGTAATGGGAAATCTATAAAAATTTGGACAGATAGGATCATGCATGAAGATGCTCTAGCAGACAGAACTTCCCTCTGCGCTGCATAAATGGATGGAGGAAGCGGGTTTCAATTCCCTGTGGGATATCTCCGCATGGATAGGTCTGATCTGGGCTGGTTGGAAGCATATCTCTGTGCCAATTGAGCTGCAGAGTGACTGTAGATCGCTGCTCGATAAACTCCATGGCATGGCGCCCATCCATGCCTCCAAAAATGACTTGAGAGGATGGGGCACGATGGCTGGGGGATACACAGTTGCTCGAGGATATGCTAAGCTGAGGGAGAGGCCTTACGTCCCTCCCAACCTGGAACTGTGGAAAGGAATCTGGAACTGCCCAACGTGGCCCAAAATAGACCATTTTTGCTGGTTATTAAATCACAGCAAGATCTTGACCCATGACAATCTTCAGAAAAGAGGTTTTCACGGACCATCAAGGTGCCCCTTATGCAAAGAAAAAACTGAAAGTGTGATCCATTGGATGCTGGAATGCAAATTTTCTCTGCAAATTTGGTTTGATCTCCTATGCACCCTGAATTTCAACTTCGCCTCCATAACTGAGCTATTCTCAAAGTGGTTGAACAGGTATCCTGGTCCCTCCCCAAAAAATAAAGTAATCAAAGTCGCTTGCTGCTCCCTCCCCAAAATAATATGCTGGCAGATTTGGCTTGAACGCAACAGAAGAACCTTCAGAGATATAGAGCAGAATCCCACAACTATTGAAATCAAAATAAAAGGTCAATTAAAAGAATGTCTGATAGATATAAAAGATGATGCTAATCTCAGCCAACAAGATATTGATTGGGGCTCCTCTCTGGATCTGCAATTTCATAAAGCTGTAAACATTGCCTCTCCTCCCAAAGCTTGGCAAATAAGGGATTCAGAAAAAGACTTCCATGACTAGCTCATAATCCAATCAAGACATTCCCTCTTCTTCGATGGGGCTGCAAAGGGCAATCCAAGGAAAGCTGGAGCTGGTGGAGTCATAATGAATTCAAATGGCAAAAAGATTCACTCCTTCGCCTGGGGTCTAGGCCACTCAACCGGTATCCAAGCTGAAGCTTTTGCTCTATTTCAAGGTCTCAAGCTCCTCAAAGTCTTAAATATCAGCGAAGCAAACGTTTTGGAGACTCCCAAATCATCATAAATGCGATGGTGTCGAATTCTCCCCCTTTGGACTTAAGACTGGCAAGGCTAATCTCTAGAATTAAAGACTTGAGAAACTCTTTTCAGAAGTTAAATTTCTTTCATGTGCTGAGAACCAACAACAAGGATGCGGATCTAGAAGCCAATAAAGCTGCCACACTTTCTGCTGGAGATATGACGAAGGACGGAGAAAACTCATGGGAACCTATCCCTTAATTTAAGTAGCTATCATGTTTTACTGCCTTCTTCTATTTCAGTTTGTTTGTATTCATAAAATTGGGAAATTTTCTGAAATTGATCTCATAGATGTAGCTTGTAAGAGATGGAGGATAAGCATAAGCTTCATTATCATCCTGAGTGGTGAGATTTTATGGGCAAGTGCTCTACTCTATGTAAACAGAATTTTGGCATTTAGGCCAAGTATTTAATAATATCCCATAACCGTTCCTATAAAAAAAAAAAAAAACTGTTGGACTAAACTTGCTGGGATCATAATGAGACAGTCAGAGATAGTGCAGAGAGCTCTCAAGACTGAGAGAAGCATTGTATTGTTTCTTATTCTTGACTTAGTGGAATATACAGATAGCGAGTTTTTTAGCTAAGGCTTTCCCCAGATGAATTTGTGTTGTGGGATTGAAATTCTTTCTCTTTATTGTTCATGTGATTGTGCAATCGTAATTGGTTTCCGCAATTTATAGAATAGATTCAAGTATTTTGTTTTAGCATATTACAAGATCAGTTGAATCTATGTGGATTTTCTACAGATTATGGATTTGGAAGTTATCAAATCAGCGCTTTCCCTTCTTCAAAAAGCTACAGAAATAGTCATAAATGCTCAAAAATCTGCATTATTCTATGATGGTCTGAATATTAGAGAGGTGAGAAGGGCTCAAACTTTGCTTCCCTTTGCTACAAACCAAATCAAAGACAGCTTCAAATACTTGGATTTTTTCTTAAAGCCAAATCCATATAAAAAACAAGATTGGTTGTGGTTGCTCGCCAAAGTGGAGAAGAGGTTAAAACATTGGAGTTTGAAATGGTTGTCAAGAGTTGGAATGTTAGTTTTAATTAATGCAGTTATAGAAGTTATCCTAGTATACTAGATGGCCCTCTCTTAGATCCCAGAAGGCATTCTAACAGCAATAAGAAAGTTGTGTGGCTGGTTTTTTATGGGCAGGATCTAAGAAAGAAAATGTGCTCCCCTGGATAGCATGGGAAAAGATTGTTCTTCCAAAGTCATGGGGCGAGTGAGGTTTAAAGGATCTGCCTACTTTCACAAAAGCCTTGTCTACTAAGCTCAGTTGGAGACTTCTTTCTACAGATAGTTTGCAGACTTTGGTCATCTTGCAAAAGTACATCTATCCCATGTCCATTGGATCAGTCACCCAAATAAAAAGGTTTCCAATTCCTCTGTTATCTGGAAAGCAACTATTGAATCCTTCAACGTGACTGGAAGCGGCCTTGTCTGGAAGGTCGGAAATCGAGAAATTCTGTGGGTCTAGATCTGTGAGTTGGTTGCACAAAGATATACAATCTTCCTGGAGCATTGGTGGCCTACCTAAATGATCAAGGCATAGTTTTCTTGAACCGAATTGTGGATGCAAATCACCCATGTTTGGTTGCGTGTTAATCAACTTAACTTAGAAGGGGAATTTGTTGAACTATGGTCCAATCATATAGCTGCATTGAAAAGATCCAATATCGAAATCAGGGATTGGAATTTTCTTTGTGTTGGATCCATTCCTCCTCTAGGGTTTATGCTCCAAAAGCAAGATACAGTCATCAGTTTTCCAACAGGGTTAGGGAAGCTCAGGAATGGTTGTGGAAATCTATTTAGAAATTTGTTTGTCTAACAAAATCTAAAATTCTTCTTTGGTGTTTAATGAAGAATAAGGTGCCTATGTGGGACTGCTTGAGAAAAAGGAAAAAGGAAGGCCCTAGTTGGTGTATTTTTTGTAAAAGGGATGAAAAAATCGTTAGCTCAATTATTTATCAAGTGTCCTTTATCTTTATCCATCTGGAATAAAACCAAGAATATGTTGAACTGCATTCTATTATGGAATGGAGAAAGCTTTTTGGAAGCTTGGAGAAATTGTTGGAACTCTTCAGGTAGTGAGGGTAATAAAAACATCCCTCTCCTTTGATTTGTTGGGGAATCTGGACCTCTCACAGTAAAGCCATTTTCAAGGATTCATATTTTGCTCCAGATCTCATACTTGCAAAAGTTGGAGCAATTTATGCCATGCTCGCTTTTAAAGAAGTTGTACCAGTCATTCTAAACATCATTGAAGAAGTCATCAATCCACAAATTCCTCGGTCATATTTCGATAGAGCCTCTTTAGGGGAAGGAATATGTAATGGAGGGATCATTTTTTTCCTAAATGAACAACATTTTCCAAAGTTAAAGGTCAATTTAGGCAGGGGATCAAATAATTATGTAGAACTCATCTCTTTGAAACTTTTGTTAAATATAATTGTCATTCCCTTCAAGTGTTTGGAGATTCTCTAAATGTCATCAATTGGTTCGATGAATCTCAAAGTTGCCACAATCACATAGCTTTCTATTCTTGAAGAAATGTGGATCTTAAGCATTCTTTTAATTCTATTACTTGTCCTATTTACAGAGAAAGGAATTATGTAGCAAACCCTTTATCCAAGGAAGGCATTCAACAAGATATCAGGGTCTAGCAGGTCTCCGAACATGTAGAGGGCACAGTTCATAGTTTATTGAAAGTATCATTTTGTATATGTATATATAATGATGGTTAACAAGTCAATCCATAGTATATATGTATATTGGACAAACTCTTTATTTGAGAATACTTTTGATGGCTCAGGGGATGCTTCTACAGGGCTTAAGAACAATGGCAATTTTTTTATAATGTATGTATGCTATGCAGGGACACTTTTTTGAATGCACTATAGTGCATTTGCAGATGTAACTCTTTATTCTCTAATATAAAGTTGTGATTTTTCTTCGAGAAAAAATTACAGAAGGAATATTAACACTATATGGAAGCTTAAGGTAGAAGAAGGAAAATCGGTCACATTCTTCAAAGATTTAAAAGCGCCAGCTTCCTCCTATTTCTCTTATCTTCAAAGATCAAGGGTCCTCCAATATCAGCTTTCAGTTGCAACTTATCCAACATTATCCCCACTTTTTCAGCCAAGAGGAATCAGATCTAATCGATAGCCCTGTCACACTTGAGGAAATTGGAGTCCCGAAAAAGTTCTCTAAAGACGAAAGTCCAAGGTCGGATGGCTGGACACTGTAACTATTTCTTTCATTTTTTGATATCATAAAACAAGACCTTTGTTTGATGGTGGAGGAATCTAGAAGAACAAGAAAGTCTCATCGAACATCACTGCTACCAGGAAGCCATCCATTCTATTAAGTCCAAAAAACAGAAAGCACTTGTTCTGAAAATGGACCTTAACAAAGCTTTTGACAGTCAACTAGACCTTCCTTAGACTTGTCCTACTACAAATTGAGTTGAGCATGGATGTTACAAACTGGATCATGGGTTATGTCTCCTCAACCAACTTCTCCATCCTAATCAATGGCTCACCCTCCAGTAGATTCACCCACTCTTTGGGGCTTAGGCAGGAATTCCCATTACCACCGTTGTTGTTTTTAATTGTGATGGAAGGATTAAGTCACCTCTTACTGAAAGAAAAATAAGATGGCAATATTAAGGGCATTAAAATATATAAAAAAACAATACATTACCCACCTGCTTTTCATAGATGATGTATTGCCCATGGGTTTAGGCATTGTAGCTAAATGGCAAGCTCTCCATAAAATCATTAACCGCTTTTGTAGTGCTACGGGAATGGAGATCAATCTTAAAAAATCCTCCTATCATCATTTTGTTGTCAACCAAGACATCCTCTCGAAGATTAATCTTTCTTGCCATTACAAACTATTTCTTTAGAAAATGGTATCAAGTATCTAGGTTTCTTTCTCAAACCAACTGACTCGATGTGGATGATAAAGAGTGGAACATAAAATAAATTTATGGTGTTACAATTGGTTGTCACTTGGAGGAAAAATGATTGTGGCTAAATCTATCTTGGAAAACATTCTTGTTTATTGGATGTCATTAGCTAGAATTCCCACTACTACACTCAACTCCATCAAACAACTGATATTAAATTTTCCATGGGCTAGAAAAAACAATAAAGAAGGTGTACAACTTGCCAATTAGTCATCAGTGTCTATCCCAAAGAGTCTAGGAGGTTGGCGATTTTAAAATCTGACCTAGTTCGCTAAAGCTTTGGCACTAAAAAACCTGTGGAGAATCTATTTGATGAGGTAATTTAGAGTGAGATTAAAAAGGAAAAATATTTAAGCAATCTATCGGTGGTGAATAGGATTAGAGGACAAGCCAATAAACCTGCCAAAAGAGACTCCATAGTCTGGAAAGCGCCCACGGCCCCCATCCCCTTTCTCTACAAATGGCCAATTTGGATAGTAGGGGATGGAAAGCAAGTCATCCTTGGCAAGGACCCATTCATAGGTGGTGGTTAGGTATACAAGTTGTCCTATAAATTAAGATCGTGCTTATATTTCAAGGGAGTATACAATCTACACAGTATAAGGAAAGTGGACCCCTCTCAACCCTCCCTATATCACTGGTTGACATCAACAAACTTAGGTTTGTCTGGCCCACTTGCTATGGAATGGGATTCATTCGTTAAAGAGAGAAATCTCAATGGGCTGAGACTATGAAATTCCAGGGATTCTCTAATCTGGAGTTGGGACTTCTCATCTTGGAAGATTAAACCCTACTCTGCCTATGACGCAATAGCTCATACTGAGGTTGCAGCAAATGACACATGGTGGAATAAGCTTATCTGGAAATGGCACATTCCCAACAAGTTAAAATGCTTAACTTGGTTGGTCCTTCACAACAAAATTGACTTTGGATAATCTACAAAAAAGGGGTTCGTGGGTCCAAATCGATGTGTTTTATGTAGATAACACGAAGAATCAATTGACTATTTATTAATAAAATGCATTTTTTCCCAAAATATTTGAATCACACTTCTACAAATCCTGGGCATTAGAGAAGACTTGAGCCAAACCTAATTTGAAGAATTGTTATTTTTCTAGGCAAAGAAATACAAGCTCCCCCTTACTATCTTTGTAGAATGAAGCATATGGCTACTAAGAAATAAGGTAATATTTAAAAACGAAAGAAAATGCATTCTTATTCAATCCACAAAGATCACCTCCCTCTTCAAGGAATATCTCCCACAGCGAAAATCAAAACTCTCGAGAAAAGAGCCCAAATTCCTATCATCTTCAAGGACCTTCCTATTAGTTTCTTCGACATAGCTTCCCAAGGGAATGTTTGTGGAAGAGGGGAACTGATAAAAATGAATGCAAACATATTTGTCCAAATAAGAATTGGCATTGGTCATCGGATAAATACTAAAGCATAATGGATTACAGTATGGGCCCTCGTGACTTGCAAAACTCAAGAACATAAAAAACATTCTAAACCTCAATAGCTCTAAATGTGTCATAGATTGTTGACAAGTTATGCTCAATTAGAAGTCCTTAATAAAGCAACATAGAAGCTCAAAATTGAAGAAGCAAAAGTACATTTTAAGGACCTCAAATTCCAACACATATATAGAGAGTACAACAAAACAAAGTTAACCTATCAAAAGGCACACTAACATTAGACCCTAGCTTCATTTCATGAGGATTACATTGACCAAAAAGTCCAAGGAATCCAATACATCCCAATAGCCTACATGAATTAACACTCTCCAACAATTATAGTGGCAGTTAGTGTTGAAATTCAACAAGAAAATTTCAGCACCCACGCCTAGTGCATTAAGCACCTGCACTAGGGTGGGGCCCACAGGGCTAAATTTGGTGCATGTCTATTTTAGTTATCCCTTAATTAAGATGGACAATAAAATGTAATCTAGTCTCAAAATAACTTGTAATAGTTAACCGAGTGTGATAAACTCAGTTAGCTCATGAATTTCGAGTTAGAGGTAGTTGGTGAGGCATGCGGAGTAATTCTAGTTGTAACAGAGTTCGAAGTGCAGTGGTGCATTAGTTATTGCACGTTGTAATTAGTTTAACTCAGTTAAGTGATTTAAACTCACTTGTGCTAGTTGTAACTATTAGATACACTAGTGAGAGATCAAGTGAATTAGATATTATTTAATTCACAATCAATGATCTCACATGCAACTGAGGATTTACTATTATTAGCCACATGCATGTCAAATCCAGTGGAGACCCAGTTGAGATCTAGGTGAAAGGGAAGTTGACTATCAATTGTAGGATTATTGGGTTGCACCCATGCAACCAAACACCCATTGGAGTGCCCATTATACTTGCGCAGTCAAGGAAGGCCAAAATTCATTTTCATTAGGGATTGCGCAAGCAAGGCAGGTTGTCTGGAGGCAGTAAATTGGCAAGTATTGATCAGTTTTATGTGTGATAGTGT
The DNA here is from genome assembly GCA_034641835.2 of Pinus albicaulis. Classification (NCBI taxonomy): domain Eukaryota; kingdom Viridiplantae; phylum Streptophyta; class Pinopsida; order Pinales; family Pinaceae; genus Pinus; species Pinus albicaulis. Next base: position 1,132,453,412 of record CM076579.1, read on the forward strand.
GAGACACTTAGCTGAGTACAAGAGGGCCTTTGTGAGAAGAGTTTTATGTAATTGTTTTATGATTACATGTTGAATATACAATAGAAGATAGTGGGGTTTTGAGCAGCAAGCTTTCCCCGAGAAATTTTCCATGTGGCTTGGTTGATTCTTCTTTGCTTCATGTGATTGGCGATTGTGTTTTTAATTCCGCAAAAGATTTGTAGAAGTGATTTAGTATTTAACTTTTGTACATTGTTAGATCAGATTGAATCCATGATATACATTCTTGTTGTATAATCTCTACATGGTATCAAAGCACAGGATATCACAATTGTGAAGAAGGAGCTGAGCTTGTGACTGGATAGAATTCGAATTTGCAGAAAGACTTTCTTGGTGCTACAGCGGATTCAGGATTGAAATGGCTTTCAATGGCTTGAGGTTGGAATATGCACTCGAGGGCAACTCAAACTATATTGCTTGAAAGGACAAGATGGAGGCAACACTCGAAGACAATGGCTTGAAGAAATTCATTCACAATAATGTTCTCAAACTCGTTATGACAGATGCTGCAAATCTTGATGCATGGCAAAAGAAGGTGGCAAAGGCGAGGAGGATCCTATTGGAGGGAGTACGAGACCACATTGTCTCAAGTCTCCATGGGAAAGCCACACAATATGCAATGTGGAAGGCTTTGACGGATCTATTTCAGAGCAGCAACGACCATAGGAAATCGACGCACAAAGAAACTTAAGAAGATCAAGATGGAGAAAAGCAACTCCATACCAAAATATCTAACAAAGTTTGTCCAATGTCGGGATGAACTGGGGAGCGTTTGTATAACTGTTGCTCATGATAATTTGGTGAGCTTGGCTCTCCTAGTACTTCCCCAGAGTTGGCACAGTTATCAAGACTCTGTCAATGGAAGGGAAAAGTTGCCAGATTGGGAACGACTGTGATCGGATTTGGTGCAGGAGCAGTTCAAACAGAACACCAAATATGGATCTTCATCTAAGAATGAATATGAAGAAGATTGTGCTTTGGCTGCCAAGGCAAAGAAAGGGAAGGGGAAGAAATTCCATTCCAAATCCGAGTCCAAAAATGGCAAGAAGCAAGATATGTCCAAGGTGAAGTGTTTTCAATGTCACAAGCATGGGCATTATGCTACTAACTGTCCACAAAAGAAGAAGAACAAGAAGGCTGGAGCATCTGCAGCTAGTGAGGCTTTGGCCTCGCAATTTGAGTTTAACTTCTCATTGATCGCATGCATGGTGTCATGTGCATTGGGATCTATGTGGTATTTGAATATTGGCACTTCCTTTCACATGACGAGAGACAAGGAACTTTTCAGTAGCTTGGAAGAGAAGGATCTCCAGATGCATATTGAAATGGGTGACGACAGGTGGTACAATGCTACCAGGATTGGTACCATTACCTCCAGAGGCAGTCAAGTAAACCCTTTCAATTAAAAGATGTAATGCATGTACCAAGTTTGAAGAAAAAATTTGTCTCAGTTGCAATGTTGAAGAATAGAGACTATGATGTTGTTTTAAGTGAAGGAAAAGCATACTTACAACACAAAACAACAAGACAAGCCAAGAAGATAGGGATTCGAGTTAAGAATCTCTACAAGCTAGATGTATATGGCTACGCAGCATTGATGGGCAAGGCAGACAAAGTGGTGAGCCGGGATGAGGACAACTTATGGCACAGGAGATTGGGCCATCTTCACCATTGAGCCTTGAAAGTCATGCAGCAGATTTCTATTGGTCTTCCCAGGGGTACATTTGTGTAGTCAGACACATGCAAGGGATGTACTATGGGAAAATATGTAAATGCCACCTTTCATGAGAAGGAGAACTGAGCTTTAGGGATCCTTGAGAGAGTTCACACAGACGTGTGTGGACCATTCTTTGTTGCTTCAATAGCAAAACATAAGTACTATGTGATATTTATTAATGATTTTTCTCCTAAGTGTTGGATCTTCTTCATGCAAAAGAAAGATCAGACATTCTCAAAATTTCTTGAGTTTAAGGCATTGGTGGAGAAAGAGTCGGAGAAGCAAGTGAAGGCTCTAAGGAGCGATAATGGTGGTGAATACATGTCTAACGAATTCAAGAACTTCTGCAGCAAAGAAGGAATTCGAAGAGAACTGATAGCAACTCATAACCCACAGCAAAATGGGATCACTAAAAGAAAGAATAGAACGATTGTGGGTGCAACAAGAGCGATGTTGCATGACCAAGGCCTATCGATGCATCTAATGGGCAGAAGCATGCAACACTACGGTATTTGTGTAGAATCGTTGTCCTCATAAGATACTTGGCATGAGTACACCAGAAGAGGCTTTCATTGGTAAGAAACCTGATGTTTCACACTTTAAGATTTTTGGCTCATCTATTTATGTGCATGTGACCAAGGACGCCAGGAAGAAGCTGGAATCGAAAGCTGAGATCAGAATTTTGTGGGGTACACTGAAACATCCCACAACTACCTTGTGTATTTTCCAAACATCAGAATGACTGTTGTGCGACAGGATATAAAATTTGACGAGGAGAAAGCCATGCAGTTGTCCCTTGAGAGGGAGCTGGACTTGCATGCAAAGCAAGAACTGTTGATTCCCAAATATGAGCCTCAAGATGTGGAGCAGCCACATGAGGAGGATCATGGAGTGGCGGAAAACACTCATGCAAAGCCATCCATCAGAAATGGCAGAAGGCACACAACGAAAGCTGATAGATTGAGACTTGATGCTACAGAGAATGTAGGAGCCCCTACTTCACAACGCAGACAAAGACAGTCTCCTGACAGGTTTACTGGATACATGGCTCTTATAAGCAAATGTATTGTGACTGAACCATCTTCCTTTCAGGAAGCAGTGGAACAACCAACTTGGGTTGATGCAATGGTGGAGTATGACTCCATTGTCAAGAACAGTGCATGGGAGATTGTCCCGAGATCGATCGACAAATCAATGGTTAGATCGAGATGGATCTACAAGGTAAAGCAAGCTATTGATGGGAGTGTGGAGAAATACAAGGCCAGATTTGTGACCCAGGGATTCTCACAGATCGAGGGGATCGATTATGATGAGACTTTTGCATCTATTGCAAGGTACTCTTCTATTAGATCCATCCTTGCACTCTCAGCGCAGATGGGCTAGCACATTCATCAGATGGATGTGAAAACTGCGTTTCTCAATGGGATCATTGAGAAAGAAGTGTACATAGAGTAGCATGAAGGTTTCGAGATCTTCAACAGAGTCACATGTGTGCTGACTCAAGAGAGCATTGTATGGGCTGAAGCAAGCACCCTGTGCTTGGTACACTCGAATAGACAGCTATTTCACCAGACTGGGCTTCACCAAAAGTGAAGCAGATGCAAACCTGTATCAGATTGTGGTTGAGGGTAAGCTATTGATTATTGTTCTTTATGTTGATGATCTAATTTTCACCGGTGATGAGCAGCCGATACACTCATACAAGAAGGATCTTGCAAGGGAGTTCGAAATGAAGGGCATGGGACTCCATTATTTCTTTGGCTTGGAAATATGGAAGCGGGATGGTAAACTTTTTGTGTCTCAAGGCAAGTATGCCAAGGAGATACTAGGTAAGTTTCACATCAAGAGTTGCAAACCCATGGATACTCCTCTTCCAAGAAATTGGAGGAAAGAGGATGTCACTTCTAGAGAGGTAGTGGATGCTGCTGTCTACAGGCAGTGAGTTGGTTCACTGATGTATCTAGTGAACACCAAACCAAACATTTGCTACACAGTTAACCAGCTAAGTCAACTGGTTAAGCCTACCAAGCTCTTTTGGAAGGCGAGGAAGCATGTCTTGAGATTAGTGTTTTGAAAATCGCAATTTTTTCGGAAGGCCGATTTAATCGGCGATTTTTTGAGCGATTTTTTTTATTTGAAAAAATTGCCAAAAAATCACGATTTTTTCGGTAAAAATCATGGGCCCATCAAACAGCAACCCAATAAGTTCAAAAATCGATTTTTTTTTGGTCATTTTTGCAGACAAAAGGCAAGAAAGAGAGCTAAGGAGGAGGAGAAGTCATCTTGAAAGGACAAAATCCGCCTAATGAACGGCCCAGATTGACTAGAAATTACTATACTTTTACAAGGCAATTTTACATCTGTTTTTAGCTTCGGGGCGCTACCCTCGAAACCCCCCGCCAAGGGGGGGCTGCATAAATTCGCAGCCGCCCCCCCCCCCCCTCCGTGGACCCCCCAGGGAGCGTTTAATTACGAGCGGCGTTGCTGCCCCATTAAGATACAGGGGTCCAACATTGTGATACAAAATAAACAAGATAATCAGGCTCCACACCCAACAGAGAGGCCTATCATGGAGTCAGCGCCTGATTAGACAGAGCAAGAGGTAGTGGAGGAGGAGGAGGAGGAGGAGGAGGAGGTGACACCACCTACCCCTGCTACTGGTAGAGGACGTGGTCTGCCTCCTTTAGCTCCTAGTGCTTTAGGTTCTGGTGCTTCAGGTTCACCATTCTAGAGCACAACAGAGTCAATTGCCAGCCCCGCCAACTTTTTCGTCTAGACGGAAAGCTGTTACATTTTCTCGCAAGAGGGGCAAAGGAAATCAGTAGTATAGGTTATTTGGTGCATTCCTTTGTATATAACATTATGACTCATGATATGAGATACATTATTATATTTTTTGTTGATATTTTAAGGTTGAGTTGAGACTCAAGACTTAGTATTCAAGACATGATTCACTATTATGTGTGATGTAGCACTAGACATGATATTACACATCTTATATATTAGTTTTTTTTCATATTTATGTGTCAATGCATTTATTTTATGTTGTGGGTGTTTTAGATATTAAAAAAATTGAAAAAAAATGAATATTTTTGTATGTGCCGATTTTTTCCCAATTTTTACGATTTTTTCCCCTCGCCGATTTAATCCCGATCGCAATTTTCAAAACATTGCTTGAGATACTTAAGGGGCACATCAGAGTATGGTCTATGGTACAGATGGACAGAGGGAGTGAAACTTCAAGGCTTCATAGATGCAGATTGGGCAGGCAAACCATCAGACAAAAAGAGCACATCAGGAGGGATATTCAACATAGGATCAATAGTAGTTTCTTAGTACAGTAGGAAGCAGCAATCTGTAGCACTCAGTTCAGCGGAAGCAGAGTACATGGCAACAAGTCACGCTGCATGTGAGGCTATCTGGATGAAAAAGGTCTTGGTTGGTTTGTTTGGTTCTCAAATGGATCTTAGATGGATCCGACAGTGATACATTGTGATAATCAGAATTACATTAAACTCTCAATTAATCATGTGTTTCATGATACGTCCAAACACATAGATATATTGTACCATCATCTCAGAGATTGTGTCAAGAGAAGAATAATGTTGCTTCAGTATATTCCCACAGAAGATCAAGATGCAGATATTCTGACGAAGGCGCTCACCAAGAGCAAATTCGAATACCATAGAGGCAGGGTCGGGGTGAAAGATAATCTGTTTCTTGTTGAAAGAATGTTGAAATTCAACAAGAAAATTTCAGGATTATTAGGTTGCACCCATGCAACCAAACACCCATTGGAGTGCCCATGATACTTGCGCAGTCAAGGAAGGCCAAAATTTATTTTCTTTAGGGATTGCGCAAACAAGGCAGGTTGTCTGGAGGCAGTAAATTGGCTAAGTATTGGTCATTTTAATGTGTGAGTGTGAGACAATTAGCTAAGTACAGGAAGGCTCTTGTGAGAAGAGTTGTATGTAATTATTTCATGATTTTATGTTGAATATACAAATAGAAGATAGTGGGGTTTTGAGCAACAACAAGCTTTCCCCGAGAAATTATCTATGTTGTGGCTTGATTGATTCTTCTTTGCTTTATGTGATTGGTGATTGTGTTTTTAATTCCGCAAATGATTTGTATAAGTGATTCAGTATTTAACTTTAGTACATTGTTAGATCAGATTGAATCCATGCTATACATGCTTGTTGTATTTAATTCAAAAACAGAGTACATGGCAGCAAGTCAAGCTACATGTGAAGCTATCTGGATGAGAAAGATCTTGGTTGGTTTGTTTGGTTCTCAGATGGATCTCAGATGAATCCGACAGTGATACATTGTGATAATCAGAATTGCATTAAACTCTCGATTAATCATGTGTTTCATGATACGACCAAGCACATAGATATCCGATACCATCATCTCAGAGATTGTGTCCAGAGAAGAATAATGTTGCTTCAGTGCATTCGCACGGAAGATCAAGATGCAGATATTCTGACGAAGGCCCTCACCAAGAGCAAATTTGAATACCATAGAGGTAGGATCAAGGTGAAGATAATCTGTTTCTTGTTGAAAGAGTGTTGAAATTCAACAAGAAAATTTCAGCACCCATGCCCAGTGCATTAAGCACCTGCACTAGGGTGGGGCCCATGGGGCTAAATTTGGTGCATGTGTATTTTAGTTATCCCTTAAAATGTAATATAATCTCAAAATAACTTGTAATAGTTAACTGAGTGTGATAAACTCAGTTAGCTCATGAATTTCGAGTTAGAGGTAGTTGGTGAAGCATGCAAAATAATTCTAGTTGTATCATAGTTCGAAGTGCAATGGTGCATTAGTTAATGCAGGTTATAATTAGTTTAACTAAGTTAAGTGAGTTAAACGCAGTCATGCTAGTTGTAATTGTTAGATACACTAGTAAGAGATCAAGTGAATTAAATATTATTTAATTAACAATCAGTAATCTCACATACAACTAAAGATTTACTATTACTAGTTGCATGCATGTCAGATCCAGTGGAAACCGAGTTGAAATCTAGGTGAAAGAGAAGTTGACTATCAATTGTAGGATTATTAGATTGCACCCATGCAACCAAACACCCATTGGAGTGCCCATGATACTTGCGTAGTCAAAGAAGGCCAAAATTTCTTTTCTTTAGGGATTGCATCCATCAAAGATTGCGCAAACAAGGCAGGTTGTCTAGAGGCAAAAAATTGACTAAATATTGGTCAGTTTTATGTGTGAGTGTGAGACAATTAACTAAGTACAGGAGGGCTCTTGTGAAAAGAGTTGTATGTAATTATTTCATGATTTTATCTTGAATATACAAATAGAAGATAGTGGGGTTTTGAACAACAACAAGCTTTCCCCGAGAAATTATCTATGTTGTGGCTTGATTGATTCTTCTTTGCTTCATGTGATTGGAGACTATGTTTTTAATTCTGCAAATGATTTGTAGAAGCGATTCAGTATTTAACTTTAGTACATTGTTAGATCAAATTGAATCCATGCTATACATGCTTGCTGTATAATTTCTACAGTTAGTATTTCAATACTCCAAATCTGTGAATATTTCAATATGTATTATTCCAAAGGCACAATTGAACAAGTCCCAATTTTTGCAGAAAGCTCAATTTGTTTATTTACGTTTAAGATTTCTTTGTGTGTATCTTCCTCTTATTTCATCTCATAAAAATTTCTTCTTACTTTTTATTTCAACGTCTCGTGAAAGGTGTTATATTATTGTATGTCTCAGGCAGCCTAGAATACATTTTTTTAGGGTTGTTTCAATTGCAATCTTTTAGTGAGGAGCTGAAATAGTGATATTCCAACAAGATTCATACTTTTTGTATTCTTCAAAATAACAAAAAAATATTTCTCTATAGTGGAAAGAATAGCCCAATTTCCTATTATCTCCATGGACCTTCCTATTAGCTTCTTTGACATAGTTTCCCAAGGGAATGTTTGTGGGAGAGTAGAACTGATAAAAATGAATGCAAACATATTTGTCCAATTCAAAATTGGCATTGGTCCTGAGTCAAATACTAAAGCATAATTGATTATAGTATGGGCCCTCGTGACTCTTACCAATCTCAAGAACATAAAAAACATTCTAACCATCGATGGCTCTAAATGTGTCATAGATTGTTGACAAGTTAAGCATAGTTAGAAGTCCTTAATTTAGCAATATGGAAGCTCAAAATTGAAGAAGCAAAACTACATTTTGAGGACCTCAAATTCCAACACATATAAGTACAACAAAACAACATTTAACCTTTCAAAAGGTGCACTAACATTAGACCCTAGCTTCATTTCATATGAAGATTATACATTGACCACAAAGTCCAAGGAATCCAATACATCCCTATAGCCTACATGAATTAACACTCTCCAACAATTTCTTGTGGCAATTAGTATTTCAATACTCCAAATCCGTCAATATTTGAGTATGTATTATTCTAAAGGCTCAATTGAACAAGCCCCAATTTTTGCAAAAGGCTCAATTTGTTTATTTATGTTTAGGATTTCTTTGTATGTATCTTGCCTCTTATTTCTTCTCATACAAATTTCTTCTTCCTTTGTATTTCAACATCTTGTGAGAGGTGTTTTATTATTGTATGTCTCACACAGCCTAGAATACATTTTCTTAATGTTGTTTCAATTGCAATCTTTTAGTGAAGAGTTGAAATAGTGATATTCCAACAAGATTTGTACTTTTTTTCTTCAAAATAACAAAAAAAAATATTTCTCTACAGTGGAAAGAATATCCCAATTTCCTATTATCTCCATAGAGGTACCTCCTTATTAGTTTCTTTGACAAGGCTGCCCAAGGTAATGTTTGTGGAAGAGGGGAATTGATAAAAATGAATGCAAGCATATTTGTCCAATTAAGAATTGGCATTGGTCTTGGGACAAATACTAAAGCATAATTGATTACAATACTCTTGCCAAACTCAATAACATAAAAAACATTCTAACCCTCAATGACTCAAAATGTGTCATAGATTGGTTGAGAAGTTATGACAGTTATAAGTCCTTACTCTAGCAACATGGCAGCTCAAAATTGAAGCAAAACTACATTTTGAGGACCTAAAATTCCAACACATATAGAGTACAATAAAACAATAGTTAACCTATCAAAAGGTGCACCAACATTAGACCCTAACTTCATTTCTTATGAGGATTACATTGACCACAAAGTCCAAGTAATCCAATACATCCCTATAGCCTACATAGATTAACATTCTCCCACAATTGCAGTGGCAGTTAGTAATTCAATACTCCAAATCTGTGAATATTTAAAGATGTATTATTCTAAAGGCTCAATTAAACAAGTCCCAAATTTTTAAAAAAGCTCAATTTGTTTATTTATATTTAGGATTTCTTTGTATGTATCTTGCCTCTTATTTCTTCTCATACAAACTTCTTCTTACTTTGTATTTCAACATCTGGTGAAAGGTGTTCTATCATTGTATGTCTCAAGCAGCCTAAAATACCTTTTTAGTGTTGTTTCAATTGCATTCTTTTAGTGAAGAGCTCAAATAGTGATATCCCAACAAGATTTGTACTTTTTTTGTTCTTCAAAATAACAAAATAATATCTTTGTAGTGGAAAGAAGAGAAATATTAAAAAAAAAAACAGCATACAACTAATACATGATTTATTACATTATAATTCAACATTTAAACTAAAACATTACACCCCAATGTCCAAACATTGGAGAACCTTAACTCTTAACTTCCACCAAGATGTCACAATGGTTTCTGCTTATGTGGCCATGCTAGGAAAACCATGAAACCAACTAAACAACATGCAAAGTTTGATACCAATAGAATTGGTACCAACCACATTAGCAAATGTAGTTGATTTCATACTAAATGTAGTAAATGTGAAAAAGATAAATATGGAATTAAATATGCAAAGTAGTTAATATTTGAAATTCCATCTATGATGTAGAGATGACAAAAAATGTCAATGTCTTTCATTTCTAACCATAAGATAAAGATTTGGATTTAAAAAACCTATTGACATAATTACCACCTTTTTTTAGGGACAATTGTGTTTCCTTAAAGCTTTTGGAAAATGACACCTCAAAAAAATGCGGAGGATAAAATGTCATCTAAAGAGGCCTCCCAAACTCTATAAGAGTCTAGTTTGGGGTGACCATTAAAAAATGTATACTCTTAACTTATAAACAAAATAGCCTTTTCACCAAAATCCAAGAATATAATGTCAAGCAAAATTGTGACTTCTAACAAAATGGGGGAACCACTATTTAACACAAACAAATCATTTCCCTAAAATAATTTCCTTCGACTTTACTAAAATGTACTCAATATATGATATATCAATTCTAATTCGTAATGGGACAATAAACTTCAGAATCATCACGATAATGGGACAAGAAACTTCAAAACCCATGGAAACAAATGATAACAAAGCAAGTGAAAATTGTCTCATCAGCCAAAGCTGGGAAGTGGGTTTGGGTTAATGCCAAACAGTATCAAAGCATTTTAGAACAAAAACTAACTCATCTAAAATGGGAGCAAACAAAGAAAAAAAGGTCTCAAAAGGAAAGTACACTCGAATTCTTCGCAAGAACCAACATTCAAACAAGTCCTCTTTGCAAGCATGTGGTAACAAGTCCAAAAGAAAAGAAAAAGACATTGATGATTCTGCTTTATATAGTCCCACATCCACACCTTTCCCTTGGTCCTCTAATCTTTATGTGAAAGAACTGTTAAATGTAAAAAAGAGATTGGAGGTATTAGAAGTCAAAGAGCAAGAAAACCAAGATTTAGCAGAAAACAACAAAGTTTTGAAGGAGCAAGTGGCATTGCTACAAGAAGCTCTCCTGATAAGGAAGACAGAATGGCAACGCATGAAAGTGGAAGTGCAAAACGTGAAGAAATTTGCAGTGGAGAATACAGAAGTGATGAATGTGAAACCATCCCAAGATAAGGGGAAAGTAGTTGCCCAAATAAACAACCATGAAGAGACAACAAAGCGATAAAACTAAACCAAAAAAAAAAAAATTGCAAAACTCTCCAAAACTTGGGCTCAAGTTATTAACAAATCTGCTGAGGGAAAGAAAAACAAATATTCAGATTGATAACATGCAAAATAGAAAAAGCAAGGAAATACAAGATAGAGCAACAAACATAATTATTAAAGAGGTGAAATATTATGGGAAAAATGAATATACTCTTGACCTTGCAAAAGACTTCTTGAAAGACAAAAAGCAATGGCAAAGACAAATATGTCAAGCATGGAGAGTGGGTAAGCTTAACAACGAAAGAGCCAAGCCCATAAAAGTCATCATGCATGGCTTGCGTGATAAAAATAACATTCTAGGCAAGAAGCAGCTCATGAAAGGTTCTCAATTTTTTCTAGAAGAGTTATTTGTAAGACAACAAGAGAAAAGGAGGAACAAAATGACAAAAGTTAAGGCAACAAGAAATAAAGGAAAGAGAGCATGAATTTATAAAGGTAAAGTTGTGATAGCACAATTTGGACATCCTTCCAAAACAAGACATCAAAACAATAACAAAGAAGAAGCAACAAACTTTTTCAGCAAGAAATGAGGAAGCACGGTCAATATGGGCAAGCAAGACAAAGATCGACCTTACTTCCTCATTTCTTGAGGAAGAGTTTGTTGCATCTTCTTTGCTATATAGTTTTGTTGTCTTGTTTTGGAAGGAAGTCCAAATTGCGTTATCACAACTTTATCTTTATAAATCCATGCTCTCTTTCCCTCATATCTTACTGCCTTAACTTTTGTCAGTTTGTCCCTTCTTTCCACTTGTTGTTTTACAGTTAAATTTTCCTCTAAAAAAAACCGAGAACCCCTCAAGTGTTACTTTTTGCTTAGAATGAAATCTTTCTCACACAAACTAGGCATGATAACTTTTATGAACCCAACTCTCTCACTATTAAGCTCACCTACTCTCCATGCTTGATATATTTGTCCTTGCCATTGAAGCTTGTATTTCAAAAAATACCTTGCAAAATCAAGAATACATTCATTTTTTTCATAATCTATCAACCCTCTAATAATTATGTTTATTGTTCTATCTTGTCTTTCCTTGCTTTCTCTATCTTGCATGTTGTCAACTTAAATGTTTGTTTCTCCTTCCCTCTTAACAAAATTGTTAATAACTTGAGCCCAAGTTTTCAAAAGTTATGTAGAAACTCATTTCCTTTCTTCTCTTGTTATCTCTTCATGGTTGTCTATTTGGACAACTACTTTTCCCTTATCATGAGATGATTTCACACTCATCACTTCGGTATTCTCCAATCCAAATTTCTTCATGTTTTGCACCTTCACCTTCATGCACTGCCATTTTGTCTTCCCTGTAGCAATGGCACTTGTTCCTACAAAACTTTGTTGCTTTATGCTAAAGCCTAGTTTTTAGTTGTTATTATAAAGATTGTACAATCTCTTTCATGCTCTTTGGCTTCTACTACCTCCAAACTCCTTTATATTTAACAGTTAGTTCACATAAAGATGAGATGACCAAGTGAGAGGTGTGGATGGGCTATATAAGACAAAATCATCAATGGCTTTTCATTTTCCTTTGCACTTGTTGCCACATGCTTACAAAAAAGACCTATTTGAATGTTATTTCTTGCAAAAACCCGAGTACTTTTCCTCTAAAACTTTTTTTCTTTGTCTGCTCCCATTTTAGACAAAAAAGCTAGTCTTCGTTTTAAAATGCCCTAATGTTGTTTGGCATTGACCCAAACCCACTTCCCAGCTTCGGCTAATGAGGAAATTGTCACTTGCCCTATATCATTTGTTTTCACAAGTTCTAAAGTTTCTTGTCTCATTATCATGATGATATTAAGGAAATTGATGCCATAACCTTCAAGCTAGTGCCAACAACCAAAGAATCATCTACCCTTCTAGCCTTGAGAGATTGAACCAACATAACTTTTAGCAAGAATTAAACCGAACTGCCAAAAAAAACAAAAGACGAAAAACAAAGCATGGCATGCCCCCCAACCACCCACACCAAAAAGCAAGACTTACTCATATACATTCATTCTCACTAAATGTCAGTTCTCACATTGTTACCTTCAAAGAAAACACATGAAAAAAACAATAATCTCACAAGCCTGAAAATTACAAAAGTTCAACCTCAACAAATAGACTCACCCCCATCGAACTGGTCCTCAACCTAAAACATATAATTTTAATGAAATAGTTGCCACATATCCTAGAGACGCTAACACTCGAGGTAATGGAGACAATATAGCTTCACTTGCCACACTGCAGAGTATCACGACTCCTCCGGGGACTGGTCTTCAACCTAAAATATAAATTTAAAATGAAACATCTGCCACATATCCTAGAGACTCTTACACTCGAGATAATGGAGACAATATAGCTTCACTCGCACACTGCAGAGTATCACAACTCCAGGGACTGGTCGTCCACTTAAAAAGATGCAGCCGTTACCACATATCCTAGAGACTCTTCCACTCGAGGTAATGGAGACAAGATAGCTTAATTTGCCACAATGCAGAGTATTACAAAAAAACTAGGGTGATATATAACAGCCCGCGGCAACAAACCTTATACCCAAACAAAACTAAGCTAACAGCTTCTAAGTATGCTCCTTTCACTGATACGCTAAAGGAAAATACCTAAAAATTTCACCTGTCATACTAAGAATCAAAGTTCCAACCATGTTCCTATTATTATGGGTAACAGCAAATCCTCCCAACAGAGCCATGCCCATATTTGAATTATAGCCAATGCCTAGTACATACACTAAAACAAACCTCAGTGGCTCACCTCGAAGGACTGCCATTAAATCCAAAACCAAGCTCTATTATGAGAAACCAATATCAAAAAATGAAATGAATGTCATTAAAGCCAAAACAAAGCTCTGTTATGAGAGACCAATATCAAAAATGAAATTCTCAATCAAAGGATCAACACAACTTTGGCTGATGAAGAAGTGAAAAACAATCCAAAGTTCTGCTGATCTTAACAGCCTCCAGATAACAGTATATCAACGACAGTAGTACAGAAATGCACAGATACAAGTCATGCAAAATATTTTCAACACTCTATATCAACTATCTTTGATCCAGGGTTAAGAAGGAGATACCCAACTTCCAAATCGGATCAAATTACCTACAAGCTTCGGACATTACCAAAATGGCACAGCCATATCGTAAGTTTGGTTTAAATAACCAGCAAAGATAACACAACCTAAATGCATAAAAGGCAAATCTAGGTTTGCAAATCAGGTTTCTCTGACCCAGGGTTGGGAATAACACAACCTAAATGTATAAAGGCAAATCTAGGTTTGCAAATCAAGTTTCTCTGACCCAAGTTTCAGAATGAAACACGCCGCTTTTTAAATCAGACCGAAATGCTTATATGTTTCAGCATAACCGGAATGACCCGATCATATTATATAAATCTAGCCTGAATAACTGGCAGGAGAAACACATGCCAAGTGTTAAAAGATACGTTACATAACATATCAGAAACGAAAGATCGCTGGGATACCCAACATCGCTCTAGCCATGATCCTATTAACTCAAAACTCAAATAATGCAGGTCAACTTAACAAAATAAAGATACAGAACACCTCGTGGAAAAACACAGGCCAAACAAACAGAGGTCAAATCTTGTGGACATCGGAAAAATGGAAGAATCTTTTTAAATACCCGTTAATTTAGTGATAACCGCAAAAAAATATAATCCTAGATGACAAAATGCAGATTTCTCAAGCCTCTTCCTTGTAAGAAAACAAAATAAATGTATTAAAAACGCTACATTAACCGCAAAAAATATAACCCTAGATGACAAAATGCAGATTTCTTAAGCCTCTTGCTTGTAAGAAAACAAAATAAACGTATTAAAAAACGGAAAAATACAGATTTTTCAAGCCTCTTTCATGCATAAACCAATATAAAGAAAAAGAAAGAAGAAAATAAAATAATGTATTTAAAAGGCAGGACCAATGCGCCGCCCTGGGCAGAGGCCCTCGCTCGGCCCTTGGGTGGGTTCAATCTCGTTCTCGGAGATTAAAATACACTATTAAAAAACCCTAATCGAGCAACCGCAACCAGACTGGGAAAATACAGATGGCAGGGAAAAAAAAGTATAAACATGGAAAAGGGCTGTAACACTTCAGGCTGCCATTATGACACCATTGACAAGAGACTAGAATATTATTTTATTTGCAGAATAAAACACTCATTGGAGACACACAAAGCATTAAAGCTCTTTGCTGTAGTATATATATAACATATGTGGTTGGAGCTGTCTATGGAGAACGACACAGAGCATTCGAATCCTTCAAGAACAAGTTCCAATACTGATCTTTACTGTATGCCCCCAACGGAACTGAATGACAACCATTCGCAAATCATCCAGTTCTCTAGAAGGCAATATGTAATACCCGGCAAACATAACAATATCAAGCTCCAGAAAGAAAATTCCTTACCCCATTACTAAAGCCTCAAACAGTGATCTTTACTGTATGCATCCAGCGGAACTGAATGACAACCTTTCGCAAATCGTCCAGTTCTCTATTGAGCAAGATGCACACCACCACCCCATTACTAAAGCCTCAAACAGTGATCTTTACTGTATGCATCCAGCGGAACTGAATGACAACCTTTCGCAAATCGTCCAGTTCTCTATTGAGCAAGATGCAATACCAAACAAACGGACCAAGATCAAGCTCCATAATAAATTTCCTTCCCTCATTTGTGAGCCCTCAAACCCCGTTCTCTCGTTGAATGAAATGATGGCAATTTATAGGGTTGTGAACAAACTTCAGAGGGAAAGTCATATTTTAATTCAATTGGACCGATGAGTTCGACCATTGATGATGGGTCGAAGACTAATCAAAGCGGTCCCTCCATGTCAAAATAAAAAGCAAAATTGGCACTTATGATCAAAATTAAGTCACCTAAATGGCACTTCAACATTGATAAATATCAAATTTTTAACATAATTCTGGAGGAAAATTACATCATAGTTTATAAAACATTTAGAACTACCCATTATAGTTCATCACAGAAATTTACACTTGATTTACACTTTCAAATATCAAATTGTATAATATTATAAGTTTCATATTGATAAATATCAAATTATATATATATCAAAACACTTATCATGTTATAAGTTTTATTAAAACACTTATAATGTTATAAGTTTTAAGTTTTATATTGATTAACTAAATTATGATTATATATATATATATATATATTTGAGTTAAATATATATACATTGTAAAAAGTATGTAATAATATTTTTAACTATGAAAATTTATCTCTTTTTTCTCTTTATAGGGACAAGTGGTATGGACTTTCACTACTTATAGCTTTTTCGCTCTAACTACTATTTTTCACTATTAATATGGAAATTCTTAATTTATAAATAGTTTTTCTTTAATTAATTAGTTTGTGATAAATTGATTAAAAGAGCATAATTAACTTGGAGTAGATCTTAACTCTTGATTTGTGAATATTTCCAACATATTACATGGAAGTTAAATCTCTACCATCCATCTAATAATTATTGATAAGTAAATTAAAATTTTGTAAAGTCTATTCTAAAATAAATTGTTTGTCCACATAATTATAGATTTCTAATTTTCATCTCATGTTAATAAAAGTCATGGTTGTTTGTTTGTTTGTTTTTTTTAATTTTTTGGTAAAGCTTGGTAGGACTTTTCATTTTTCTACCATCCATCTAATAATTATTGATAAGTAAACCAGCCTAGATCCATCTTAACTCCGGATCTATCAAGCCGATCAAATCTCTCCATGTGCAAACCTCTTTTTTGAGTGTAAAACGTGAGGAAAGGTTTACACCTCGAGATATTTGATCCCTCTCGGTGCTTGATAGATCCGGAGTTAAGATGGATCTAGGCTGGTTTTAGTCGTGTGCGACTAAGGAAAATCTATCGAAAGTATGCTTAATTTTATCAATAATATGTAAATACATCTAATATAAATATAATCGTTTTATATATGCTAAATATGTCTCATATTTATGTGGTCATTTTAATTTTAAAATTTGCTTTCATTTTGTTTAGATGATAAATACCGTTAGTAACTTTAATGATAAAAAATGATGAAATGAAAATTTTGAATGCAAAGTGACAATGTAATAGTGTTGAATGATAGAAAATGTGAATAATGTGCATGCAGACAATTACAAATAGTATTCATTGTGATAATCTCAAATTATTTCATTATGTTATTCTTATTGTCACCCTTGTTAGTTTTTTCATCTTTTCATATCGATTATATGAAAAGGATAGTTGAAATCATAAACCATTTAAATATTTAGTTAATGTACCATCATACATCCAATTACATCAAATCAGAAATCAACGTCTACACTTAAATCAATGCATCTAATGCAAACAATCAAATAAGATTAGAAAACAACATCTACACTGAAATCAATGCATCTAATGCATGTAATCAAATAGGATTAGAAATCAACATCTACATTGAAATTAATGCATCTAGTGCAAGTAAGCAAATAAGAATAGAAACCAACATCTACATTGAAATCAATGCATCTAGTGCAAGCAATCAAACATGATTAGAAATCGACATCTACATTGAATTCAATGCATTTAGTGCAGGCAATCAAATAGGATTATAAATCATCTACATTGAAATCAATGCATATAGTGCAAGCAGTAAAATATAATTAGAATTCAACATCTACATTGAAATTAATGCATCTAGTGCAAGAAATCAAATAGGATAAGAAATCACCGTCTACACTGAAATCAATGCATTTAGTGCGAGCAATCATATAGGATTATAAATCATCTACATTGAAATCAATGCTTCTAGTGCAAGCAATTAAATATAATTAGAAATCAATATCTACACTAAAATCAACGCATCTAGTGCAAGCAATCAAATATGATTAGAAATCACCATCTACACTGAAATCAATGCATCTAGTGCAAGAAAGCTTCTTCCCTCTCTCCCCCCTCCAACTACATCTCTCTTTCCCTCCCTCTCTCCACTCTCTCACATTCTCCCTCTTCCTTCCTCTCTCTCCATTTCTCTCCCACCTCTCTATCTCTCTCTCTCTCTTCACCCTCCAACTCTATTACTATATCCCTCCCTCTCTCCTTCTCTCCATCTCTCCTTCTTTATCTCTTTATCTCACCCAAAACACACTCTCCATCTCTCCCTTGTCACTCCATATCTCTCTCCACTTCTCACTGTATATGTATTTCTTCTTCTCTCCCTCTCCTCCCCTCCAACTCCATCTCTTTATCCCTCCCTATCTCATTATATCTCCCTCTCTCTCTCTTTGCCCTCCAATTTTTTCTCTTCCCCCATCACTCTCTTCCTTTCTCTAAATTCCTCTCTCTTGTCCTGCCTCTCTCTCCCTTTCTCTCCTACCTTCCTCTATATTTTCCTCTCTCTCTCTCTCTCTCTCTCTCTCTCTCTCTCTCTCTCTCTCTCTCTCTCTTCAATCCTCTTTCTTCCCCTCTCTCTCTCTCTCTCTCATCCCCTTTCTTCCCCCATCGCTCTCTCTCTCTCTCTCTCTCTCCAATCCTCTTTCTTCCCCCATCACTCTCTCTCTCTCTCTCTCTCTCTCAACATCTACACTAAAATCAATGCATATAGTGCAGGAAATCAAATAGGATTAGATATCACCATCCACACTGAAATCAATGCATCTAGTTTAAGAAATTGTCTTCCCTCCCCCCCCCTCCAACTCCATCTCTCTTTCCCTCCCTCTTTCCACTCTCTCACAACTTCTCTCTCTTCATTCTCCTCTCTCCCTTTCTCTCCCACCTCTCTCTCTCTCTCTCTCTCTCTCCAACTCTCTTACTATATCCCTCCATCTATCCTTCTCCCCCCATTCCCTCCATCTCTCCTTATTTTTCTCTTTATCCCACCCCCAAACATACACACACACTCTATTTCTCCCTTGTCACTCCCTCTCTCTCTCCACTTCTCACTCTCTATGCATTTATTCTTCCCTCCCTCTCTCCTCCTCTCTCTCCCTTCCTCTCCTACCTCCCTCTCTCCTCCTCTCTCTCCCTTCCTCTCCTACCTTCCTCTCTCTTCCCCCATCTCTATCTCTCTCCCTCTCTCTTTTCCCTCCAATACGCTCTCTTCCTCCATCACTCTCTTCCTCTCTCTCAAGTCCTCTATCTCGACCTCTCTCTCTCTATCTCTCTCTCTCTCTCTAACCTCTATCTTCCCCCATCACTCTCTCTCTCTCTCAAACTATGTTACTATATCCCTCCCTTTCCCCTTCTCTCTCCTTCTTTGTCTCTTTATCTCACCCCTAAATATACAAACTCTCTATCCATATCTCCCTCTCTCTCTCTCCACTTCTCACTCTCTATTTTTTTCTTATTCCCTCCCTCTGCCCCCCTCCAAATCCATCTCTCTATCCCTTCCTCTCTCCTCCTCTCTCTCTCTCTCTCTCTCTCTCTCTCTCTCTCTCTCTCTGCCCTCCAATCCTCTCACTATCTCCCTCCCTCTCTCCTCCTATTTCCCCCCTCCCTCTTTATGTCTCCCTCTCCCTCTCTTACCCTTCTCTACCTCTCTCACTCCTCTCCCTCTCTCTCTCTTCATTCCTCCTCTCCCCTCTCCTTGAGTTTATCCTCATATCTCACTTGTCACGCCCCGTATCTCTCCACCTCTATCACTCTATGTCTTTGTTCTTCCCTCCCATATATATCTAGAGTTAATATATATCATGATATATTAATGTATATCATGATATATTAATGTATATTATAATATAGCAAATGTAATATTGTATTAATGCAAAGTTATCAAATTTAATAATATTTACATGAATATTATATTTAATAATAATATTATTATTAATATTAATATTAGGGCTAATAATGTTTTTTTTTTATTTACCTTGGTACTTGGCCCATAGGCTTGGTATATAGTTAGATGTTAATTTATAATGATATTCTATATGTTTTTATATATTTATCATGTCTCTTCATACCTATTTTGTATTTATTTATTTATTTACCATGCCTCTTTTATAAATATGGTATTTGGCCCATGGTATTAATAATAATTTGTCCCGTGGTATTTAGCCCATAGGCTTCACCTAAATAAAACCTCTTTTTTGAGTTTTGGTAAATATAAATAGGTTTATGGAGTAAATATAAGAAGAGGTTTTATTTATTTACCATACCTTTGGAGTAAGTATAAAAAAGAGATTTTTATTTATTTACCATACCTCTGGTTTATTTATTTACCATACCTAAACTTCTTTACATTTTAAATTTATATTATGTTTATACATAATAATAATTGGGTTTATTTTTAAATAGGAGAAATTATTAGATATAAATCTTCCGGATAATCACATGAGAGTTTTAGGAACGACGCGTTTGAACTACCAACTGTAGTTCATCATCAGGAACGAACTACAGTTGGTAGTTCGAAACGCGTCGTTCCTAAAACTCTCATGTGATTATCCGGAAGATTTATATCTAATATGTTATGGATCACAGAAGCTTGCACTCTCAAAGGAGAAATTATATCAAAAAGTTATATATAATATAAAGAATCAAGTTATATATGATTTAAGATTCAAGTTAATGTTTTAGCCGACATTCGTGAAAAAAAAAATGATTTAAAATTCAAGGTAATGTTTTAGCCGACATCAGTGAAAAAAAAAATGTATTGTTTGAGGACGTGACATCCTCTCAGATTGGGTCATACTGAGTTGTAGATTGCGCAAAAAATTTGTAAGGTCTATTCTAAAATAAAATGTTTGTCCACATAATTATAGATTTCTAATTTTCATCTTTCTTTTTCTTTTCTTTTTTTCTTGTCCACATAATTATAGATTTCTAATATTCATCTTTCTTTTTCTTTCTTTTTAACTACATTGATAAGTAAATTAAAATTTTGTAAGGGCTATTCTAAAATAAATTGTTTGACCCCATTATTATAGATTTCTAATTTTCATCTTTCTTTTTCTTTTTTTCTTGTCCACATAATTTTGTAAGGGCTATTCTAAAATAAATTATTTGTCCCCATTATTATAGATTTCTAATTTTCATCTTTCTTTTTCTTGTCCACATAATTATAGATTTCTAATTTTCATCTTTCTTTTTCTTTTCTTTTTTCTTGTCCACATAATTATAGATTTCTAATTTTCATCTTTCTTTTTCTTTTCTTTTTTTCTTTCTTTTTAACTACATTGATAAGTAAATTAAAATATTGTATACATCACCCCGATGGAGGCCAGATACATCACCCTGATTGAGGAAGGGAAATTGAACCTATAATGAGTGCCTTAATAGCGCACCTCAAGTCATGGTTTAAATCTTCAAGGTTTTGGGGTTTTTTTTGTATATTTTTTTGGAAAAATATAAATAATAAATAATTAAAAATTAAAAATAATATATATATATATATATATATATATATATATATATATATATATATATATAATTTTGATGGTGTTAATAAAAGTTGTGATATAAGCCTTCAAAGTTTTGTATTTTATTTATTAACAAAAACAGGTTGGAATTATAAATTTGAGTTATGAAATTTGCATAATTTGAATAATTTATAGTCTTTTAGGGTGTTGAATTTATTTATGCATTCAAAATATCATTTTTAATAATAAAAAATCACAAAAAATCTATTAATAAATTATGGCCAAAAAAGTCAAAACATAAAAGAGTTAAATTATGCCTTAATAAAATAGCCCTATCTCTCCATGGCATGGACACTTAATTCCTCATTATGAACATGTACCTTTTATAATGATAGTTATGAGGTTGTGCATGTACTAGAGGGTTATATTTAATTTTGCATATAAGCTTTATAGTTTTGGTCACATTGCATAAGGAAGTTTGGAAGGACAAATGCTCGCTTCACTTTAATTATGTTTTGTGGAAGATACATTAGTTAGGTAAGGATGCAAGAGTTTAAAGCATTGGTGTGTACTCATCACATGAAGTCTAAGAACTTTATAATCCACCTATCATGGTTGATATTGGAGATTGGGGTTTATTGGTTAAATATTTATTTTTCATGAAACTAATCACATTAGACGTCAATCTTTTTTTGCAACTTAAAGGCAGAGGGCATTTTTTCTCTATGAGGATGACATGGCCTTTTTATTTTCCTATTATTTGCTATATTTATCTTAGTAAATTGATATGTATTAATCTCTTTCTCACTTTAGAAAATTCTAAAATACTACCAGTCTCTTTGGTGCTTATTTATGACGATCTTTGTCATTGTGTTTGATCACCAAAGGGTTTTTAACTCTGATTATTATTTTTATTTCCCTTGTATTGCTTAACATTTGAGGTATTATGGTCATAGTATGGTTTGTACATTATGAGATCCCATTATTAGTGTGTTTGTTATCTTAACCCTTAAACCTAGCTACTTCATCTATGAGGAAAGCATGATTTGGTTGATGAGATATCTAATAATAACAACACTATAAAATATGATATTAATCACCAACTATTTCCAATGTCCTTGTAGCATTATAGAACATCCCATTAATGTATTAAAATGTATTTTCTCTAGTCTCCATGTTGAGGTTTTGTAACAATCTCGGGTTAAATTTCTTGTAATAAAGGAAAAATAAGACCAAGGTCATGGGACACGTATTCCAAGTTGAACGTTGGTCAAACACTTTAGTGGGCATCACTTGTGGTTCAATAATGGCTATGGAAATTGACAAAGGAAAAGAGGCAATAGTTTGCATTTAATTATGAGAAATAATGGAAAATAAGAGAAAATGAAGGTGAAGAGACACAAATATACATGCAAGGGTAATTAGAGGAAAATGAAGAAAAAGAATACATCAATGATAAAAAGGCATTAGAGAAACGGTTCACAACTTTTTTCAGCTTTTGCTTTGGATCAGTTTTCAGAGAGAGAGAGAGATCCAAGAGGATAGAGCAAGTAAGCAAGCAAAGGACTAGCAAAGGAAGGCAAGGGACAAGCAAAGGAAAGTGAAGAAAGCAAGGAGAAGGTTGGATCAACAACTTTAGTAGGAAGATTTTGCAAGTAATAGGTTGCATGTGTGGTTGCCTTGTTAGGATGTGAATGCATGGTACATGCATTTGATTATTTGGTTCATTACTGTAATTGGCATATGTTTTTCCTCGTTTGAAAATGGTTTCAGCCTTGCCTTGTCGTTTCTTGGATAGGCATGGTGTGATCAAATACATTTTTGGCTGAGCTTTGGATTGTCGAAATATTTTTAAACCAGGTGAGGTGGTCTCCAGAAAATTCCAAGGTTTGGGGGTGGAGATGGTTTTCTCCCGAAAGCCCTCGACAGGTGGGTGGAGACAAGAAAATTTCTTAAATTATGGTGAAGAAATTTTGAGGCATCCAAGGTTAGTTTGGTTTTGTGATCTCGAGATCGGTTTAGGTGAAATCACGGTAGCTTGAGGGTGGAGGTGTTTTAATGTCTAGATTCCATGTTTGGTTATGTATTGGTTTATCCCATGAGATCTCACATTCATACTTGGAATATGGTACGGGGGTGATTGGTTGAGAGAAATATTTGGTTTAGCCCAATGTATGGTTGGGTGGTATGTGGTAGTCCCTAACTTCATTGACTTTTGCATATGTTAATACAAGTTGTTTTCATCATTATGATTTATGAGCACATGTACTCATTCTTAAGTGACTTTATGGTTGATTTGTCACAGTTTCTATTCTGGTTATATGTTGGCTATAAGCATAATTTTATGATGTGCTCTAGTTATTCCTTTGTTCATGATTTGATAGTTTAATGAATGGTTGATGAAAGCATGGGCTAACAAGTGATGTTGCAACTAGCTAGAGAGGGCATTGACCCTTCTTGGAGGATCTCAGATGAAGTTCAAAATTTTATGATCATATATGAATTCATGAAATATAACTTATATGTTTACTATATGTTTGAAAAAATGTCTATCATGTTTTAGGCATGTTCTGGTCAAGATTATGTTCAAGTTTTGAATGGTTAGCCTTGTTATCATGTTATTTATGATTCTAGAAAGTTACAGGAAGTTTTGGGTAGTGTTATGGAGAATTGCCTAAAAAAGTAATATAGATCTCATGACCGCATGCACATAATAGGGAATTTTGGGCTATAACCACACACAGGCAGGCCTATGGGTGTGGTTGGAGTCTCACAACTGCACGCACAGTGTGTCAAGGGTGTGGTTGGGGTGTTAGGACAGTGAAAAGGAGTTTCAACTCGGGGAATGATCACCTGGGATGCTTTTCAGACTCCTAAGTGGTTTGTAGTCTCTGAGGGATGTTAGTAAGTTGTCAGTTTGTAGGCCCCACTTCCATCACTAGAACTTGGAGTTCGAGTCATGTCATAGTAGCACTCAACCCATGTTTACCCTAGAGAGCTCTGAAAAGCGAGTAAATGTGGGAGGAGGCATTTATAGGGTGGTATTAGAGCTTTCAGGTTCAAATACTTGGACTGGATGGGCTAGATGTGATTTTTATGCATGCATGTCAATCGTGTGCATGCATTGCAGCGACTATGGTTGTCATGTATATAGTTAGTGTTACAATTTGTATTATCATACATGATGTTGATATGTTGATGTCATTATATATATATATTGATTTTTGAAGATGAGATAGCCTCCCTGAACTTCATTAAGGTATCGTTTGATCATGTTTTATGTTCGGTTTATATAACATGGTATGTTTGCAGAAAGAAGAAGATCATATATGACGAGAAAAATGGTGGATTGCAGTTCATGTGACTCTCCTTATAAATCAGTTGAGCAACAAGGAGATGAGTATTCTCTTGATATAGCAGATACATTGAGAAGTTTGAAGGCAGAAATCAAAAGTTGCAAGGCATATAATAACAGGTTGATTGAGACACGGAAAGGCTTTCCAACAATCAATAAAAGCAAGTTGAGGTTAATGTAGTGATCCTTCAGAGCCTATCAAATTTGCAGAGACAAGGACAACAAAGGATTAGTCATGGACAAGAGGAAAGGACTAATGGGGTGTATGGTAGCAGGTCTCGTTCAGGATACAGGCTGGATAGAGATGATATAGTCAAAGGTGGCAGATGGATGTATACACCTAACAGGAGAGGTAGTGCTTATGGGTTCTATTCTAGTTCTAGTTGAAAGAGACATCATTTTCGTCGCTATCATCATCCTTGTAGGTGTGAGAAGTAGTATTTTCCAAAGAAGTTCAAGAAAGTTAAGCCTCCTACTTTTGATGGATAGATGAAGATACGAGAGGATGAAGAAGCATGGATACTTGGTATGAAGAAGTTTGTTAGATTGCATAATTATTCAAAGAATATGAAAGCCTATATATTGATCTTCAACCTCAATGGAAAAGCAAATATTTGTTGGGAATATGTGAATCGAGGCAGAGGCATCAAGCTACAAGAGTTGAGCTGGCATGAGTTTAAATACTCTTCAGGAAGAAGTACTTGTTCGAGAGATATTATGATGAAAAGGCCAAGGAATTATATGAGTTGAAGATGGGTTCCATGACATATGAAGAGTGCAGGACCAAGTTTTTGGATTTGTTGAGGTATGTGCCTTATCTCAATGATGAGAAGGCAAAGGTCCAAAGGTTCATCAGTGGATTTCCTTTAGCATTTAAAGATTGGATTAAGTATTATGAGCCTCGCTCATTGGAGGAAGTCATCGGCAAGCTGAAGCACAAGTCTTATCCTAAGCATGATTAGAAATGGAATGCGAAATCTAAAGGAAAATGGCCTCATAAGCGAGGAAGGCCTTAGGATGCGGGTGAGAAAGAAAATGTGGGTCCTTACAAGAAGTTTAATGTAGTTGAGAAGGGACATGGACCTCAGCCTGGAGAGCAGTAGAATACAGGTAGTGGTAGGGAATCATTGTGGTGTTGGATTTGTGGAAAAGACCATCGCAAGAAGGATTGTCCATTGAACCAGGGTGGCAGGGCATAGATCTAAAGTGCCTAGAAGGCACAAAGACTTGGGGATGTTGGTTAGAGCATTCCTCAGATTTATGCAGCACTTGATAATAGGCATGCAGATCATCAAACATCCATTATTGAGATGGAAGGTAAGATTTATGATTGAGTTGTTCCCATTTTTATTAGTCTTGGATCTAATTATAGTCATGTTAGTCCTCACCTGGTGGATAAGTGTGGCTTGAATAAAGAAGTGCATGCAGAGTCTTGGTTGGTGCAGTTTCCTTCAGGGACCAAGAAAATAGTTTTTCATTAGGTGAGAGCTTGTGCATTTGAGCTTAAAGGTATGCTTATATAAGCACATTTAAATGTGCTTCCTTTGGGATCATATAATATGCTTTTTGGAATGGATTAGTTGTTCATTCACAAAACCAAGGTAGATTTTTATGAGAAGGTTATTGAGTGCCTAGATGATGATGGAGAGAAGATAATATTGCAGGGAAAGAAGAAGCCTACATCAGTGAGACTGGTTACAACCATGCAAGCTAAGCTTAGTTGCAGGAAAGGGTGTGTATCGTTTGCAGTGAAAAAGGGAAAGATGTCGAGGATGATGAAGTCTTGAAGAGGTATCTTGTTTGGAGTAGTTTCAGGATGTATTTCCAATAGATATTTTAGGGTTACCGCCTCATAAAGAAGTAGATTTATCTATTGAGTTGGTACTAGGAGAAGCATCAACATCAAAGGCACATTGTAGTATGAGTACTCCATGGTTGGTGGAATTGAAGTTATGCTATGAGCAAAGGAATTTGAATGAGCATGAGCAAAAAAATGTGACTCGTGATCTTGACTGGGAAGTTATCATTCAAGCCTTGAAGATGTGGATACATTATCTTCTTGGTTGGAGGTTTGTTTTGATGAGTGATCATAGTGGACTGAGGTATTTGTTTAAAAAAACCTAATTTGAATGCCAAGAAAGCTAGATGGTTGGCTACCCTCAGTGAGTTTGACTTTGAGATCAGGTACATTAAGTGCAAGGAGAACAAGGTTGTAGATGATCTCAGTAGGAGAGTGAAAGTGAATCATATTTCAGTTGTGAGCTCTTATGGGATAGGTTAATAGGAGAAAATATTGCAGGCAGGGCACCATGATGACGGGTACCAACAGTTGAAGTAGAGGTTGCAGCAGCAGGGTGAAGGTGATAGGGATGAGGAGTATCACCTCACAACATATGGCTTAGTGAAATTTAGGAACAAGATTTATGTGTAAGATAAAAATGAGCTTAAGAAGCTTATATTGAGGGAGTTTCATGTCAAGCCATATTCAGGTCACCCGAGATATCAAAATAATTTGACAGTAGTTAAGAAGTACTATCAGTGGTTGAATTTGAAGAAAGCGATGGTTGAGTTTGTTGCTAGATGTTTGGACTGTCAGCAGGTGAAAGATGAGTGTAAGCACCCAACTGGTCTGTTACAACCTATTATGATTCCATAATGAAAATGGGAGGTCATTTCCATGGATTTTATTATAGGTTTGTTGAGGACATCGAGACAGAATGATTTCATCATGGTTTTGGTTAACAGATTAAGGAAGGTATCTCACTTCATTGTAGTAAATTCTATGAATTAAACTAGTGAGTTAGCTCAAATATTCATCGGGAAGATAGTGAGGTTGCATGGTGTTCCTAAGAAGATCATATCAAACAAAGATGTCAAATTCACTTCCAGGTTTTGGAAGGAGTTGTTTGCAGGCTTGGGGATAGAGTTGACTTTCAGTACATCTTATCATCTGCAGATAGGTGGACATATAGAAAGGGTTAACAAGATTCTTGAGGATATGTTGAGGATGTATGTCATGCATCAATAGAGGAAGTGGAAGGAGTATCTTCCACTAGTGTAGTTTTCATATTAATGGGTATCAATAATTCTTGAGGATAAGTCCATTTGAGGCTCTTTAAGGGTGGAGTTGTAATACTCCTATCAGCTAGAGTGATCCAGTGAAAAGGGTGTTGATTGGATCAGATATGTTGGTTGAGATGGAATAGGAGATGCAGGTTATTAAGAGGAATTTGAAGGCAACACAAGACAGGCAGAAGAGTTATGTGGATCAACACAAAGCATTCAAGGAGTTTCAGGTTGGGGAGCATGTGTACTTGAACATCATGCCCAAGAGGATCTCCTTGAGGCTTGGATCATGTGTCAAGTTGACACCTCAGTATTGTGTGCATTTTGAGATCCTTGAGAGGATTGGACCAGTGGCCAACAGACTTGCACTACCGCGAACAATGAAAGTCCATGATGTTTTCCACGTTTCATTGCTTGAGAGATATGTGCAGGATGTTGATCATGTGATTGATTGGTTTGTATTATAGGTGGAACTAAAGGGAGAGTTGCATCCAACACCTCAATGCATATTGCAGCGAAAATAGCTCTTGCTCTAGAACCAAGCAATAGAGAAAGTTAAAGTGCAGTGGAATCACTTTGGGCCTGATGAAGCTACATTGGAGATGGATGATTAGATGTGGGCTTTGTATCCTTCATTATATGTTGGTTTAAGCAAACGATTTTTTGGTATGCGTGTGTGTGTGTGTGTGTGTGTGTGTGTGTGTTGTTGCAAATACCGCAATGAGTTGTGTTATAAAGCTCCAATAAGCGGTATGTTTTTTTTTCTTTCAACGTGATGTCATTGTAAATATTGCATCGAGCTATGCTATAAAGCTTTGTAGGAAGTATGTTTTGTTTTCAGGGGTTGCTGGTCATAGGTATCATAGTATACCGAGGACGGTGTTCCCCTAAGGGGGAGGGGTTTGTAACAACCCCGGGTTAAATTTCATGTAATAAAGGATAATAAAGGAAAAATAAGATCAAGTTCATGTGACACGTATTCCAAGACGAATGTTGGGAAAACACTTAAGTGGGCATCACTTATGGTTCAATAATGGCTATGCAAATTCACAGAGGCAAAGATGCAATAATTGACATTTAATTATGAGAAATAAAGGAAAATGGGATAAAAGGAAGGTGAAGAGACACGAATATGAATGAGAGGTAAATTAGAGGAAATTGAAGAAAAAAGAGACATCAGTGATAACAAGGCATCAAAGAAACAATTCACGACTTTTATCAATTTTTTATTTTGATCAGTTTTGAGAGAGAGAGAGAGCTACAATAGGAGAGAGTAAGCAAGCAAAGGAAATAAAAGGACTAGTAAAGGGAAGCAAAGGACTAGAAAAGGAAGGAAAAGGACAATCAAAGGAAAATGGAGAAGGCAAGGAGAAGTTTGGATCAACAGCTTTAGCAGGAAAATTTTACAGGTAATAGGTTTCATGTGTTGTTTCCTTGTTGGGATGTGAATGCATGGTACATGAATTTGTTTATTTGGTTCATTTTTTGTTATTGGCATGAGTTTTTCTTGGTCTGACAGTGGTTTTAACCTTGCCTTTCCATTTCCTGAATAACCATGGTGTGATGGGGTTCATTCTTGGTTGAACTTTGGATTCCCAAAAGGTTTTGGAACCAGGTGAGGTGGTCTGAGGAAAACACCAAGGGTTGGGGGTGGAGATGGTTTTCTCTAGGTAGCCCTCGACATGTGGGTGGAGACGAGAAAATTCCTCAAGGTAGGGTGAAGGAATTATGAGGCATCCAAGCTTGGTTCAATTTTGTGATCTCGGTACCGATTTAGGTGAGATCATTGTAGTTTGAGGGTGGAGGTAGTTTAACCTATGGATTCCCTATTTGGTTATGTCTTGGTTTATCCCATGAGATCCCACATTCATGTTTGGAATATGGCATAGGGTGATTGGCTGAAAGAAATATTTGGTTCAGTCTAATCTATGGTCAAGTGATACGTGGAAGTCCCTAACTTGGTTCGCTTTTGCATATGTTAATACAAGTTATTTTCCTCATTATGATTTATGAGCACATGTATTGGTTATTAAGTGATCTTGTGGTTGATTTATCATGGTTTCTATTATGGTTATATGTTGGTTATAAGCACGGTTTTATGATGTGCTCTAGATATGGCGTTGTTCATGATTTGATAGTTAAATGAATCGTTGATGAATGCATGGCCTAACAACTGTTGTTGCAGCTACTTAGAGAGGGCATTAAGCTTGATTGGTGGTTCTCAAATGAAGTTCAGAAGTTTATGATCATATATGCATTCACGACTTGTAACTTATATGTTTACCATATGTTTCACGAAATGTCTATCATGTACTAGGCATGATTTGGTCGAGATCTTGTTCAAGTTTTTAATCGTCAGCCTTGTTATCATATTATTTATGATTCTAGAAAGTTACAAGAAGTTATGGCCAGTGGTCTATGTATAAATTAATTGTAGATTCAGTACTTCTCATGTAATGTTCTAAAACATAAGACAAATATACTTCTACTCATTTGCAGAAAGCAATTCATGATTGAGAAGCAATATAAAAAACATGCGACATGAATCAATTAAAACACATAACACAAGGATATATCTAGGAGAAATCCACTGCTCAAAGTCCCTTCCTACCTGTATTTCATTAATCATAAAATAGAGAAGAAATACAATGCTTGTTCAAGCTTGAACAATCTCTGCACAAGTATAATCTATCTCACTACCTCACAAGCTGACTCTAGCCAACACTTAGCCAATTTTGTTGCCTTCCAAGCTTCTATTTCCTTGCATTGTTTCCTTGGGAATTATCCCCTATTATTTTTAGAAATTCTTCATCCATAACTGCACAATCCATATAGGCCCTTCTCTGACTGCATGCACCACCTATACAACTTGGATAGTTATAGAAATGATAATACACTACCCTTGAACTCCAATCTCAACTGGGTACTCATAGATCATGCATGCATGAGTTAATTATGGTTGATTTATTATTTAACTGATTGATCATTGAGTACACACCCCACTACTATACCTCCCACTAGTTCATCCAACAGTTTGAACTAGTTTAACTGATTTTAACTCAGTTTAACTGAATTAAATTGTTACAACTCAAATTAAACTCAACCTAGGCTCCTAAAATTTAGGAGACACTCTACATGACTCAAGTTAGGCTCTCAACTCGAATTAACTAAGCGAAATAAGTGAAACTAACTTACTTAACACATTTTTGTTGTCTTGTGATGTGGAATTACAATTTTCTCCTAATTTAATTCAAGGGAAAATTAAATTTGGATTTTCTTGCTGCCATTTTTCAAAACTCCCTCTCATCAAGAAAGGGATTCACATCTATATTGATCCAACACCTTTGGAATGTACTACAGGCAACACTTCTCTTTTTTGTTGTTACTATTACAACATCTGCAACTAAGAAGCATAAAAATAAATAAATAAAATAATCATTGAATCAATTTGCAATTGTCTACTGGGAAAATTGTGTTGCTGCTGACTCTGCTACTGAGCCACCTACTTCATTGTAAACACTCCTCTGCACTCCTCAGTATTTGACTGACACTAATCATCCTACTACTGAATACTGTGGGCCCCCATAGCAAGGTAATGATCCATGAGGAGAACATCTCAATGGATCCTGCCCAAATTTTTGCACCCTTGGGACTATTGTTTCACGTCGCCCCACCTCACACCTGGAGGTATGGCTGCATGTGCTCCCTCTTCCCACTTGGCTCGAAATTTTCCCCTACTGGAGGTCTATGCTTGACTGGATGTCTCCACTAAGCCTCCTCTCTGCTTCTCCATATGTGGTTGTTCCACAACTTGTTGAGGTTGCATGTTGAGAGGTAATTCATGCTCCCTCTCAACCACCAAGTGTCTAAACTTTGCCTTGCTCCTCAAGGCTTTGGATGCATCTTCTACCTTAAGTGCATATAGGTTCTTGACCTGCACACCGATTTTCTTCAACTATCCCATGGTGATGTGTTTAAGGAAAACATTCCCTTTTATAAATATCACATCGTAGCCACAGTCTTCCAATACCGCGACAAAAACTGGATTCCTCTTTAGACCCGGTACAAACAACACATCCTTGAGTCTAAGAGGGGATCCAAACTCCCTCTGAAAGGTGAATGTACCAATATTGGTCGCGTTATACCTTCCGTTGTCTCCAAACTCAATGTTATGCTTGAGGTCTTTCTCCTCCAAGTCACTGAAGAAATCTTATTCCCCGTCATATGAAACGAGGCATCACTATCTAGATATCACATGCTTCCCATTATTTTGCTTTCCATGCATGCAATGAGAGTAAAATAAAGTTTGAATTGTGAAGCTAGAGCTTTACCTGCTGCAGCAACTGTAGGATCCTTGTTGCTTCCCTTCTTCTGTAGACATTTCGTGGCATAGTGCCTGAATTCATGACAGTGAAAGCACTTGATATTGGACAAGTTTTTCTTCTTGACCTCCTCACATTAGGACTTCTTTCCCTTGGCTTTCTTTCCTTTTCTGACTAATTTAAATCCTCTTCCACTTCTTTGGATGAGGTCCCATCTCGATTGTCCCACCTTATTTCTTCCTACACTAGATCAGACCATAACTACTCCCAACTTGGTAGTTTATCTCTACCATTAACAGAATATTGATAACTGTGTCAAATATTTGGAACACCCAACAGAGCTTGATCTACCAAATATTATTTTGGAACAGTAATACCGACCTCGCCAATTTCATCACGTCACTATGTAAACCTGCTTAGGTACTGCAGAATTGTGTCATTCTTTTCCATCTTAGTACTTCGAAGCTTGTCCTTGAGTGTGAGCTCCTTATGGTCACTATTGTTCTCGAACAACTTTGTTATTGTTTTCCACATCGTGAATGAAGTCTCTTTCCCGTGGATACTCGAGACAATATGATCCTAAACTCCCTCCAATATGATTCTCCTCACTTTGGCCACATTTTTCTTCCATTGAGAAAGATTATGGGCATCATATGCTTGGGGTTTTGCTGCATCTGTCTTAATGTATTATAGCAGCCCATTGTCATCCAATAATTCATCCACGTGGAACTTCCATGCCACAAAATTTTTGGTTCCTTCCAAAGCATATTAAAGCCTGAGTCCATGTAAAGTCATCTTCTCAGTAATAAAGAAAACCTACAACACAGATTTTCAAATTTGAATCTCGCGCAATGACAACTTCGAAATCTATTCTCTACTATGAATCTAGCTCTGATACCATGTAGGAATTAATTGTCGATTCAATATTGCTCATAATGTTCTAGAACATTGATTCGGATTTATGCAGGAATGCAACAGAATACCTAAATAACCATAAACATAGAGATGCAGCGGAAATAAGGCTTCATTTCATTAATATCAAATAACAGAAATATGCTTACAAACATAATGGAAATAAAATAGCTAGGGTGCTAGTAGCGAATCTCTGAGAAGAGATGTGGCAGCTACAGACCTCTGAACTGTGTTACAATGAGACTCGAGCACCTATTTATTATGGAGAAACAATGGAGAACTCTAAACGTCCAAAATCCTAACCCTAGGAGATGAAGCGCCAAAACTATGGGCCCCGTTTGGGTAAATTGGTGTTTCAACTTCCCGGGGACGTAACTTCGACATACTATCTCCGTTTGACGCACATGATACATCATTAGAAATATCTATCCGAGCACTACAAATGTCGCCACGAATATCGATTTTGGAATGGAATCATATTCGCTAGACAAAAGATGCCCAAACAATGCCCAAATGCTGTTGTTTAGGGCCTCAAAACGGCTCCGGAAGTTCAGGACCTGAAAAACTGCTAAAAATAGTAAGTTGTGTCGAAACTGAAAAAAAAAATAAAATAAAAAAAAAATAAATAAAAAAAAATGAAAGAGATAATGGTGGGGCCCCAAGTGGAATAGGCGGGTGACCACAAATATCCACCTAGATCATTCCTCCCCCCTTAGGAAGCAATGGTCCCCATTGCGTTAAGTTCCTCCACGAGATGAGGAAAATTCTACTGAACTTGGTCCCCTGGTGAACCACTTTCCTTGGTGCAGGAGTTGGCCAGCTTTGACAACCTGATACAGTTGGATATTTTGTTGGCGAGTGTTCCTGATTTGCATGTCCATGATACAATCTGTGGTGGCATGTTCCATGCAGTCTGGGTTTAACTCTGTTGGTGTGAGTTGTTCTGCAATGTCAAAGGTGTCCAATAGAGTGGGGAAGTAAGGACGAAGGCGGTCCACAATGAATACTGGGTGCAAACCAAGGAATGGTGGAATACTGAGCTCGAAGGCATTGTTCCCTACAGCCTTGGTGATGGTGTACGACCCGTATCGGAGAGGGCGAAGCTTGCGATGGGGTCTAGTGAGGCGCTCCTTCTGAAAATGTAGCCACACTTTGTCACCCACCTGGAAGTTGTGTGGCACCCGATGTTGATCATGGCGTTGCTTGTACTTAGCATTGACTCTGTCCAATATGTCATGAACTTGTTGGCGGATGTGTTGAATGCGCTCGATGAAGTCATTTGATTTTTCAACTTCAGACTGGACATGAACCGAATCGGCTTGAGTAGCCGCAAATGGCATGGATATGTCAATGGGACATAGTGGCTGGAATCCCAAGCCCACCTGATAGGGGCTGTGGTTGATTGAGCTATGGAGAGCCTAGTTATAACTATGTTGTACATAGGGGAGGCTCTCGTCCCATGTGCGTGGATGCTTTGAATTGTACATGCGCAGAATGTGTACAATCATTTTGTTGACAACCTCTGTCTGGCCATCTGTTTGGGGATGGAAAGTTGTGGACTTGGTGAGCTTGGTGTCCAGCATTGACCAAAGGCTAGACCAAAATGTGCTGAGGAACCTGCTATCCCGATCTGATATGATAGACTGTGGGATCCCAAATTGCACCCACACTCGTTCAAAGAAGAGTTTAGCAGTGGCTTCTGCTGTGATATTCTTCTTGCAGGCCGCCATAATGGCCATCTTCGAGAATCTGTCGACGACCACGAAAACAAAGTCATTTACATGCTTAGTACGAGGTAGGCCCGACATGTAATCCATGGAGATGGATTCCCAAGGTCGAATAGGGGTAGGTAGCAGAGTATATAGGCCTTGCTTCTTGATGGTCGGTTTGGCAATGGCACAAGCAGTGCAGGATCTGATGTGCTTCCCAACATCATTTTGAAGGTTTGGCCAATAGAAATACTTATTCAGTACTGCTACTATTTTCTCGACCCCGAAATGCCCAGCAACTTGACTGTACTATGCTTCCCATATCATCTTGGCACGCTTGCTTGAAGGAACACAAAGGTGTCCTAGGTGACATAAAAGTGCATCGTGGAGGTGAAAATTTGGAACTTGCGTACCCCCCAAGAGTGCCTTGTATGTGTGGCCAAATTCTGGGTTGCTCTCGTAGAGAAGCGGCTAATCATAAGTCTCATGCCCACAAGAGTTGAGAACGGTGGTGAGCGCCACAATCGGTGGTCGGCTGAGGCATTCTGCAACATTATTGGTGCTACCCTTCTTGTACTTGATGTTCAAATGAAACTGTTGCAGATATGTGGACCACCTTTGATGGCGATCATTCTGCAACTTCTCTTGTGTCTGTATGAACTAAAGGGGCCGGTGGTCTGTGTGGATGATTGTTTCCTTCCCCAAAATGTAATGCTTCCATTGTTGACAAGCTTGCACAATGGAATACATTTCTTTGTCATAAGTGGGATACTTGCGAACTGTGTCAGACAATGTCTCATTGTGATATGCCACTAGATGTCCCTGTTGAGTAAGAACTGCCCCAATAGCATAGTCAGAGGCATCTGTCTCGATCTCAAATGGTTGTTGCAAGTCTGGTAATGTGAGCACTGGGGCAGAACAGAGGCGATTTTTCAATTCTGTGAATGCCTTCTGTTGAGATTCCGACCAAAAGAATTTGTCTCTCGCTCCTCCCTTGGTGACTTAACTCAAGGGCCAAGTGATATGAGAGAATCCCAACATGAACCTACGGTAGAAATTAGAAAAACCCAGAAAGCTGCGAAGCTCTGTTATCGTGGTTGGGGCTGGCCAATCCCGAATGACTTGGATCTTGGTTGGATCCATATGAACCCCCCTTTCATCAATAATGTATCCCAAATATTGAACTTGGGTCATGCCGAAAGTGCACTTCTCCAAATTGGCACACAAATTGTGTTGCCGCAGTGTTTAGAGGACTTGTCGGATGTGGTGGAGATGCTCTTCCCAAGTCTGGCTGAAGATCAAAATGTCATCTAAGTACACCACTACAAATGAGTTGGTGAATGACCGCAAGATGTCGTCCATCAACCTCATGAAGGTTGCGGGAGCATTCGTCAACTCGAAAGGTATGATGAGCCATTCGAAAAGGCCTTCCTTGGCTTTGAAGGCAGTCTTCCACACATCGGAGGGTTCGATTGGTACCTGGTGATACCCATACTTCAAGTCAATCTTGCTGGAATATTTCTCCGCTTTGAGTTGGTTCAAAAGGTCATCAATCCATGGGATCGGGTACCTATTCCGGACGATGATATTGTTCAGCGCCCGATAGTCAATACAGAGTCTCCACGTCCCATCCTTCTTTTGTACTAACACGATCGGGCTCCCACAGGGCGATGAACTTGGTCGGATGTGACCTTTTTGCAGCAGCTCCTGAATTTGCCTCTTGTTTTCATCGTTCTCCATAACAGAGCGCTGATAGATCAGTCCATTGGGTAGCGGCACACCCGGGGTCAGATCAATCAGGTGCTTGACCTGACAGTGCAGAGGAACCCCTATGGGTGAGGTGAAGATGTCCCCGTACTCCTCCACAACCTTGTCCATTTGTTGTTGTCGTGCAAAGGAGCCCTGTCTGGAGGTCGTGGCCACAGTCTTCTTCTTGCCCTGGGGGTGGATCATCAGGAAAACGAATTTCCTGGTTTGGGAAATGAGATTACTGCATTGTTTTACAATAACCAAAGAGATAGCGGCAGGAGGTGGTACCTATGGTATCCTGTACAACTTATTTCCCAAAGTAACAATAACAGCGCAAGGCCGAGACTCATACACAGCATGACGCTTCCACAAGTATGGTTGTCCTAATAATACATTAGAAACATCAATAGGAGCAATGTCACATAATGCCTCATCGGTGAAGGGCTTGATGTTATATGGAAGGTGACACTTCTGGCTGACGCGGAGATCTCGTCCTTGTTGAAGCCACTCGATGGTGTATGGATGTGGGTGAGTTGTGGTCGGCAAGCCCAACCGCTTCACGGAATCTGCTGAAATGAGGTTATTTTGGCTCCCATTATCGATAATGATCTGTACCGGGGAGCCCTTTACCCACATATGGGAGTGGAAGAGACGTTCCTCCTCCTCTGGATCTTCCAATTCCTCCTTATGGATCTTCGTAGTGGCAACAATGGCGTTGGGCTCCGCATCAATAATATGTTTCCCTTTTTCATTCCCCTTGTCAAGTTCTGATTCAGAGTCAGAGCATGCATCTGACTCAGAAGCCCTCATCTCGGCCACCAGCGACTGCTTGGCCTGACACTCACTTGTGTTGTGAGTGGAGCTCTTATGGAACTCACACCACTTCCCCGTGTCCTTCTTTGACTTTGCAGTGTTGTTATTTGCTTGTGGCTTTGACAAGTTATCTTGAGCCACCATGCCTTAGCTCTGTCCTTTGTTCTGCGGTTTGGGAGCACCTTTCCCTTGCTTTTGATTCGCAGATCCAAAGTCTCGTTTCTTCTGTTTGAATTTCTGCTCAATCTTGGCAGCATACTGGTATGCCGTACCAAGCGAGGAGATGTCGAGGAACTCCATTTCCTCCTGAATGTATCTTGTCTGATTAAACACGATACTTGCTTTCTGGATGTTTCTTCTACAGATCTTTGATACCCAACTTTGTGCACGGGGTATGTAACAATGGAACGGATTCATCGGCTCATGCATCTTGATCCTTTGTTGTCCTGACGTAGCCCCATTGTATGTACTTGTCCTCATAGCTCCCCAAAGGATAGCATTGTTCCTTGATGGCGTCTCGAAAATAATTCCAAGTGGGTACGGCCGAGAACAGAGAGGGTTCTGTATCATCCTTTTTGTCACAGTAGGTTTCCCACCAGTCCTTGACATGGGGGGTAGCTTTGAGGAGTGCAAAAATAATCTTCTCCCGGTCGGAAAAATCATGAACCGAGAAATATCCTTCTAATAGATTCAACCATCTATCTATGACATTTGCATCTATTTGACCCTCAAATATGGGAATGTCAAAATTTACTTGTACCTTAAAGGGATTCACACCTCCAGAGTGGCTGCTGGATGCAGATGCGCCGCCGGTGGGCGGCCGTTGAAGGATCTGGGCAAAGTTATCCATCATCGCGTTCCTTTATTTTTCAAGGGCCTCCTCGAGCAATATTTTGATAGGATCTCCTACTCCCTCATCTTTCTTTTCGTCCCCCATGGGCGTCCATCGGGGTTTGCGAGGCTGATCCTGCAAAGGTTCCACTAGATCGAGCCCTAACTCCTTATACCCCGACCTCGTTGGGGACATGCAAAGAAGGATCGAGAAAAATCAGACCACTCTGATACCATTGATCCAGATTTATGCAGGAACGCAACAGAATACAGAAATAACCATAAACATAGAGATGCAGCGGAAATAAGGCTTCATTTCATTAGTATCAAATAACAAAAATATGCTTACAAACATAATGGAAATAAAATAGCTAGGGTGCTGGTAGCGAATCTCTGAGAAGAGATGTGGCGGCTACAGACCTCTGAAATGTGTTACAATGAGGCTCGAGGGCCTATTTATTATGGAGAAATAATGGATAATTCTAAACGTCCAAAAACCTAACCCTAAGAGATGAAGCGCCAAAACTATGGGCCCCATTTGGGTAAATTGGTGTTTCAACTTCCCGGGGACGTAACTTCGGCATACTATCTTCGTTTGACGCACATGATATATCATTAGAAAGATCTATTCGAGGACTACAAATTTTGCCACAAACATCGATTTCAAAACAAAATCATATTCGCTAGACAAACGATGCCCAAACGATGCTCAAAAAACGTCGTTTAGGGCCTCAAAATGGCTTCGGAAGTTCAGGACTTGAAAAACTACTAAAAATAGTAAGTTGTGCCGAAACTAAAAAAATGAAACAAAAAATGACGGGGCCCCAAGTGGAATAGGTGGGTGACCACCAATATCCACCTGGATCATTCCTCCCCCCTTAAGAAGCAATGGTCCCCATTGCGTTAAGTTCCTCCATGAGATGAGGAAACTTCTGCTGAACTTGGTCCCTGGTGAACCACTTTCCTTGGTGCAGGAGTTGGCCAGCTTTGACAACCCGATACAGTTGGATCTTTTGTTGGTGAGTGTTCTTGATTTGCATGTCCATGATACAATCTATGGTGGCCTGTTCCATGCAGTATGGGTTTAACTCTGTTGGTGTGAGTTGTTCTGCAATGTCAGAGGTGTCCAGTAGAGGGGGGAAGTAAGGACGAAGGTGGTCCACATTGAATACTGGGTGCAAACCAAGGAATGGTGGAATAATGAGCTCGAAGGCATTGTTCCCTATAGCCTTGGTGATGGTGTACGGCCCGTATCAGAGTGGGCGAAGCTTGCAATGGGGTCCAATGAGGCACTCCTTCTGCAAATGTAGCCACGTTTTGTCGCCCACCTGGAAGTTGTGTGGCACCCGATGTTGATCATGGCGTTGCTTGTACTTAGAATTGGCTTTGTCCAATATGTCATGAACCTGTTGGAGGATGTGCTGAATGTGCTCGATGAAGTTATTTGCTTTGTCAACTTCAGATTGGACATAAGCCGAATTGGCTTGAGTAGCCACAAATGGCATGGCTATGTCAATGGGACATAGTGGCTGGAATCCCAAGCCTACCTGAAAGGGGTTGTGGCCGATTGAGTTGTGGAGAGCCCAGTTATAACTATGTTTTACATAGGGGAGGCTCTCGTCCCATGTGCGTGGATGCTTTGAATTGTACATGCACAAAATGTGTACAATCATTCTGTTGACGACCTCTGTCTGGCCATCTGTTTGGGGATGGAAAGCTTTGGACATGGTGAGCTTAGTGTCCAGCATTGACCAGAGGCTGGACCAAAATGTGCTAAGGAACCTGCTATCCCTATCTGATATGATAGACTGTGGGATCCCAAAGTTCACCCACACTCGTTCAAAGAAGAGTTAGCAGTGGCTTCTACTGTGATATTCTTCTTGTAGGCCGCCATAATGGCCATCTTCGAGAATCTATCGA
Source organism: Pinus albicaulis (assembly GCA_034641835.2). Lineage (NCBI taxonomy): Eukaryota > Viridiplantae > Streptophyta > Pinopsida > Pinales > Pinaceae > Pinus > Pinus albicaulis. The sequence continues at coordinate 1,132,493,230 of CM076579.1, forward strand.
TGACCATGAAAACACAGTCATTTCCATGCTTATTAGAAGGCAGGCCTGACATGTAATCCATGGAGATGGATTCTTAAGGTCGACTAGGGGTAGGTAGCGGAGTATATAGGCCTTGCTTCTTGATGGTCAGTTTGGCAATGGCATAAGCAGTGCAGGATGTGATGTGCTTCCCGACATCCTTTCGAAGGTTCAACCAATAGAAATACTTCTGCAGTACTGCTACTGTTTTCTGGACCCCGAAATGCCAGCGACTTGACTGTAGTGTGCTTCCCATATCATCTTGGCACGCTCGCTTGAAGGAACACAAAGGTGTCCCAGGTGACATAAAAGTGCATCTTGGAGGTGAAAATTTGGAACTTGCGTACCCCCCAAGAGTGCCTTGTATGTGTGGCCAAATTCTAGGTCACTCTCATAGAGAAGCGGCCAATCAAAAGTCTCATGCCCACAAGAGTTGAGAATGATGGTGAACGCCACGATCGGTGGTCGGTTGAGGCAATCTGCAACATCATTGGTGCTACCCTTCTTGTACTTGATGTTTGAATGAAATTGTTGCAGATATGTGGACCACTTTTTATGGCGATCATTCTGCAACTTCCCTTGTGTCTATATGAACTGCAGGGGCCAGGGGTCTGTGTGGATGATTGTTTTCTTCCCCAAAATGTAATGCTTCCATTGTCGACAAGCTTGCACAATGGAATACATTTCTTTGTCATAAGTGGGATACTTGCGAACTGTGTCAGACAATGTCTCACTGTGATATGCCACTGGATGTCCTTGTTGAGTAAGAACTGCCCCAATAGCATAGTCAGAGGCATTTGTCTCGATCTCAAATGGCTGCTGCAAGTCTGGTAAGGTGAGCACTGGGGCAGAACAGAGGCAATTTTTCAATTCTTTGAACGCCTTCTGTTGAGGTTCCGACCAAAAGAATTTTGCTCTCGCTCCTCCTTTGGTGACTTGACTCAAGGGCCAAGTGATATGAGAAAATCCCAACACGAATCTACGGTAGAAATTAGCAAGACCCAGAAAGCTGCGAAGCTCTGTTATAGTGGTTGGGGCTGGCCAATCCCGAATGACTTGGATCTTGGCTGGATCCACATGCACCCCCCTTTCATCAATAATGTATCCCAGATATTGAACCTGGGTCATGCCAAAAGTGCACTTCTCCAAATTAGCACACAACTTGTGTTGCCGCAGTGTTTGGAGGACTTGTCGGATGTGGTGAAGGTGCTCTTCCCAAGTCTGGCTGAAGATCAGAATGTCATCCAAGTACACCACTACAAATGAGTTGGTGAATGGCCGCAAGATGTCATCCATCATCCTCATGAAGGTGGCGGGAGCATTCGTCAACCCGAAAGGCATGACAAGCCATTCGAAAAGGCCTTCCTTGGCTTTGAAGGCAGTCTTCCACACATCGGAGGGTTCAATTGGTACCTGGTGATACCCAGACTTCAGGTCGATCTTGCTGAAATATTTTTCACCTTTGAGTTGGTCCAAAAGGTCATCAATCCGTGGGATTGGGTACCTATTCCGGACAGTGATCTTGTTCAGCGCCCGATAGTCAATACAGAGTCTCCACGTCCCATCCTTCTTATGTACCAACACGATCGGGCTCCCACAGGGCGATGAACTTGGTCTGATGTGACCTTTCTGCAACAGCTCCTGAATCTGTCTCTTGATTTCATCATTCTCCAGAACAGAGCGCCGATAGATCGGTCCATTGGGTAACGGCGCACCTGGGGTCAGATCAATCGGGTGCTTGACCTGACAGTGCAGAGGAACCCCTGTGGGTGAGGTGAATATGTCTCCGTACTCCTCCACAACCTTATCCATTTGTTGTTGTTGTGCAGAGGAGCCCTGTCTGGAGGATGTGGCCACAGTCTTCTTCTTGCCCTGGGGGCGGATCATCAGGAAAACAAATTTCCTGGTTTGGGAAATGAGCTTACTGCATTGTTTTGCAGTAACCAAAGAGATAGCAGCAGGAGGTGGTACCTCTGGTATCCTGTACAACTTATTTCCCAAAGTAACAATAACAGCACGAGGCCGAGACTCATACACGGCATGACGCTTCCACAAGTATGGTTGTCCTAATAATACATCAGAAACATCAATAGGAGCAACGTCACATAATACCTCATCCGTGAAGGGCTTGATGCTATAGGGAAGGCGGCACTGCTGGCTGACGCAGAGATCTCATCCTTGGTGAAGCCACCCGATGGTGTATGGATGTGGGTGAGCTGTGGTCGGCAAGCCCAACCGCTTCACGACATCTGCTGAAATGAGGTTCTTTTGGCTCCCATTGTCGACAATGAACTGTACCGGGGAGCCCTTTACCCACATATGGGAGTGGAAGAGACGTTCCTCCTCCTCTGGATCTTCCGGTTCCTCCTTTTGGATCTTTGCAGTGGCAACAGTGGCGTTGGGCTCCGCATCAATAATCTATTTCCCTTTTTCATTCACCTTTTCAGGTTCTGATTCGGAGTCAGAGCATGCATCTGAATCAGAAGCCCTCATCTCGACCACTAGCGACTGCTTGGCCCGACACTCACTTGTGTTGTGAGTGGAGCTCTTATGGAACTCACACCACTTTCTCGTGTCCTTCTTTGGCTTTGCGGTGTTGTTCTTTGCTTGTGGATTTGACAGGTTGTCTTGAGCCACCATGCCTTGGCTCTGTCCTTTGTTCTGAGGTTTGGGAGCACCTTTCCCTTACTTTTGATTCGTAGATCCAAAGTCTCGCTTCTTCTATTTGAATTTCTGCTCAATCTTGGCAGCATACCGGTATGCCGTACCAAGCAAGGAGATGTCGAGGAACTCCATTTCCTCTTGAATGTATCTGTGCAAACAACTGCGATACTTTAGCACCAGATGTTTCTCTGAATCTTTGATACCCAACTTTGTGTGCAGGGTATGGAACAGATTCGTCAGCTCATGCACATCTTGATCCCTTTGTTGTCACAACGTGGTCCATTGTATGTACTTGTCCTCATAGCTCCCCACGGGATAGTATTGTTCCTTGATGGCGTCTCAGAAATAATTCCAAGTGGGTACGGCCGAGAACGAGAGGGTGCCGTATCATCCTTTTTGTCTGATGGGTTTCCACAGTCCTTGACATGGGGGGTAACTGAGGAGTGCAAAATATTCTAGCCTCGTCACGATTCGGAAAAATCATGAGCAGAAATATCCTTCTAATATATTCAACCATCTATCTATGGCATTTGCATCTATTTGACCCTCAAATATGGGAATGTCAGTGCCCAGCCTGTAAGGGATTCACACCTCCCAGTGGGCTGGCACGGATGCGGATACGCGCGGTGGGCAGCCGTTGAAGGATCTGGGCAAAGTTATCCATCATCGCGTTCCTTTGTTTTTCGAGGGCCTCCTCGAGCAATATTTTGATAGGATCTCCTGCTTCCTCATCTTTCTTTTCGTCCCCCATGGGCTTCCGTTGGGGTTTGCGAGGCTGATCTTACAAAGGTTCCACCAGATCGAGCCCTAATTCCTTATACCCCGACCTCGTTGGGGACATGCAAAGAAGGATCAAGAAAAAGTAGACCGCTCTGATACCACTGATCCAGATTTATGCAGGAACGCAACAGAATACAAAAATAACCATAAACATAGAGATGCAGTGGAAATAAGGCTTCATTTCATTAATATCAAATAATAGAAATATGCTTACAAACATAATGGAAATAAAATAGCTAGGGTGCTGGTAGTGAATCTCTGAGAAGAGATGTGGCGGCTACAGAGCTCTGAACTGTGTTACAATGAGGCTCGAGGGCCTATTTATTGTGGAGAAACAATGGAGAACTCTAAACGTCCAAAAACCAAACCCTAGGAGATGAAGCGCCAAAACTATGAGCCCCGTTTGGGTAAATTGGTGTTTCAACTTCCCGGGGATGTAGCTTCGGCATATTATCTCTGTTTGAAGCACATGATACATCATTAGAAAGATCTATCCGAGGAATACAAATTTCGCCACGCATATTGATTCCGGAATGGAATCATATTCGCTAGACAAATGATGCCCAAACGATGCCCAAAATACGTCGTTGAGGGCCTCAAAATGGCTCCGGAAGTTCAGGACCTGAAAAACTGCTAAAAATAGTAAGTTGTGCGGAAACTGAAGAAATGAAAGAGAAAATGGTGGGGCCCCAAGTGGAATAGGCTGGTGACCACCAATATCCACCTGGATCAAACATAAGACAAATCTACTTCTACTCATCTATGAAAAGAAATTCACGTTTGGGAAGCAATATAAAAAGCATGTGACATGAATCAATTAACATACGTAACACGAGGATATATCTAGGGGAAATCCATTGCTTAAAACCCCTTCCTATATATATTGCATTAATTAGAAAATAGAGAAGAAATACAATGCTTGTTCAAGCATGAACAATCTCTGCACAAGTATAATTTATCTCACTACCTCAGAAGCTGGCTCTGGCTAACACTTAGCCAATTTTGTTTCCTTCCAAGCTCCTATTTCCTTGCGTTGTTTCCTTGGGAATTAGCCCCTATTATTTTAGTAATTTCCTCATCCATAACTATGCAATACCTATAGGCCATTCTCTGACTGCATGCACCACCTGTGCAACTTGGATAATTATACAACTGATAATACACTTCCCTTGAACTCTAATCTCAACTGGGTAACTCGTAAAGCATGCATGCATGAGTTAATTATGGTTAATTTATCAGTTAACTGGTTGAACACTGAGTACATACCCCACTAATAGACCTCCCACTAGTTCCTCCAACAGTTATAACTATTTTAACTTACTTTAACTTAGTTTAAATGAATTAAAGTATTACAACTCAAATTAAAATCAACCTAGGCTCCTAAATTTAGGAGACACTCTGCATGACTCAAGTTAGGCCCTCAACTCGAATTAGCTGAGCCAACTATGTCAAACTAACTTAGTTAACACATTCTTATTGTCTTGTGATGTGGAATTACATTTTTCTCCTAATCTAATTAAAGGGAAAATGAAATCAAGTTTTTCTTGCTACCATTTTTCAACAGTCTAGAGGCTTGCTTGAAAAAGTGGCATAAATATCGCGACTGCATGCAAATAACATGGATTTTTTGGCTATAACCACATGCATGCAGCCCTGTGGGTGCGATTGGGGTGTTAAGTAAGTGAAAAATAGTTCGAGCTTAGGGATTGATCAGCTGGGGTGGTTTTCACGCTCCTTAGCGGTTTCTAGTCTCTGAGGGATGTTAGTAAGTTGTATGTTTGTAGGCCCCACTTCCATCACTAGAACTTGGAGGTCGGGTCATGTCATAGTAGCACTCAACTCATGTTTACTGTGGATATCTTGGAAAAGCGGGTAAATGTGGGAGGAGGAATTTATAGGTTCAAGCAGGTAAATGTGGGAGGAGGCATATATAGGTTCAATGGCATGTGACTCATTAGTTTCTAAGTTCAGGAGAGCTCTCAAGTAAACAATGCCCCTACCTATGTGAAAATTATCTTTCATATCTACTACGAGGGTCTTTGATTTTTATAGTTAGGTATGAGAATGTACCCTTTCAACATGGCATCAACAAATATACATGTGTTGACCGTACAAGAAGTGGGGAGACTAATTTCTTGTTTTGGTTTCCATTATGTGCTAGGTGTCTCTTATCCTTTGTATAAATGGTTAACTTGGGCTCATTATATTGAGGGAATCCTAAATGATTCACTCTCATGGATCCATCACACACCAAGAAGTTATATCCCTTGCCTTCCTTTGCAACCTTTCGAGCTTGATCAACCATCCCCTATCCTAGTGCAGCAAACAACACTTTTGTTTATGGATTTTAGTCTTGTGAACCATTACTTATCTCCATCACCAAACAATTGAACCAAGTGCAACCCAAATTAAACTTTCTTACACTAGAACAACTCACTTTGAATCATTTACATCTCAAAACCATTGTTACTTCATCTACATGGAAATCTCAATTTGGCTGATAAAATATCTAATAAGAACAAATTTGGAAAAATTTATATCGATCAACACATACTCCCAATGTCTTTTTAGCATTCTATTACATCTAAATAGTATGTTAAAAGGTACTTATTTCCATCTCTATGTTGGGGTCCAACATCATCGACTTCATTTCCAGGTCTAAGGAATCTCTCAAGTAAACAACATTATTCAATACTTTCAGCCACTAATCAATGTGTAAAGTATCGTTCATATTTACTTTTTAAGTCTATGTATTTTACTATTGGGTATAATTGGGTACCTTTTTGCACATGACATTAACCAATCTATGTGTGTTACTTATATAATAAGTGGGGGCAATGATTACGTCCTTATATTTCTATTGTGTGCTAGGTATCTCTCATATTTTGTACAAAGGTCTAACGCATGATCATTGGACTAAGGAAAATCCTAGATGGTGCATTCTCGTGAACCCAGGAATATACATTGCAAATCATCTACCATACCTCCCTTTACAACCTTTCAAGCGAAATCGACAATCCCTTACCCTTGTACAAGAGCCAACACTTTTGTTTTAAATGGCTTTTAGTCTTACAATCCATACTTATCTCCATCACCCAAAAATTGAACCAAAACTACAAAAACTTACCTTGGATCATCTACATCTCAAAACCATTGCTATTTGTTGGAATAGATGCACGTTAGGACTGATTTTCATCACCCACTAGACATTCTTTACTCTTTGGGGTAATTTTATATTTTAAGCATTTTTCTGTTTTAGTAAGTCTATTTCTACAAAGGGGTGCCATTCAGGATGACATGTAGCAGTGATTGGAAACTAGTCAGGCATTGCCATGGCTATTTCATATCCATCAATACACACTCCCTATTCTCTATCAACCTTATCCATGAATATGTATTTCCTTTCTTATTTCAAGGAATTTCCTTATCCATATCCTTATCCACTCACCTTATCATCTTAACCTTTGACTTTTAGTCTTGCTTATGAGATTTTCTTGCTATTTTGGAGTTACGAGTTGCATGTGAGTTCTTTTTTCCATTATCACTTGTTTTTGGCTCATCTCATCCTTCATCAACTCTATTATTGACTCCTACCCGATTTAAAGCCCTGGAACGCTATTCATGGACTAGTTTACTAAACAGGTTTAATTGCCTTTATGTTTTCTAGTATGCATACACTATGGAGCCCCAACCTAGTGTGAATTGGTTCCCCCCAATGGAGTGTTATAAATATGTATTCATGTCAATCAATAATAAACACAAGATTTATCAATTTAATTTGAATTGGTCCTTTAGTTATTTAGTCTATTTGCATGTTAATTCATTATCTTTTCTACTTGTAGTAACTATTGTGGTATTTTAGCATAGCTAAATCTCATGCATGTGATTAAAATATAACATGGTATTAAAGCATTGGAGTGTTTTGGAAAATTCCTTATCCAAAACCTTATCAACTCACCTTATCGTGTCATCCTTTGACTTTTAGTCATATTTCTGGGGTTTTATGCTATTTTAGAGTTAGGAATTGCATTTTTGAGTACTTCCTTCAATTATCACTTTTTTTTGGCTCATATTTTCCTTAGTCAACTATTATTGACTCCTACCCTGTTTTGGACTCTATAACCCTATTCTTGGCTAGTTTACTTAACAAGTCAAATTGTTTTCTATTTTCTAGCATGCATGCACCATGGAAACCCAACCTAGTGCACATTGGTTCCCTCTCAAGGGAGTGTTATAAATGTATATTCATGTCAAGAAATAATACACACAATATTTATCAAGTAGATTCAAATTGGTTCTCTATTCACTTAGTCTATTTGAGTGTTAATTTATTACCTATTGTCTGTTTTCTACTTGTAGCAACTAGTGTAGTATTATCTCATGCTTGTGCTTAAAATTTAACCTTATTTATAAAATTGCTCACACTTCATGCCCTCTTTTCCAACTTCATCAACAATCTCCATTGAATAGTATGGGAGTGGATGGGCCATCATCCCAAGAAAAAAATGAACTCCATCAATGTAATATCCTACACATAATATTACAAAAACATATATTGTTGTCTCAAGTGTGAAAGGATTGAAGACCTTCGCTTATGCTTCAAGTGTCAGTATCTCAATAAATAGTTGGTTTCCCTATCTCCTTGGTTATATTTGCGAGTGAGGGTAATGATCATGTAATGTAGCATGGTGAAGGGGAAAAACGACAAACATCAAAGGTGGACCCTACCTCTCAATCATTGTGAACAAATATGTGATATGTTTGAATGGTGGCATGATGTCTTTCTACCTCATCTCTTTTTGGAAACTTGATGGGATGCAATTAGATTATTAATATATATTTTTATTGTAATACACCCCATGAGACTATCATGTAAGTGCATGGTAAGTATGTGGTAAGTTTTCCATTTCATTATTTGAATTAATATAATTAATCAACTAATAAGCATGAGCACTTGGGGGTGATAACTCCTTAGGAGCACAATGGGGGCAACAAACCAACAGAAGGGGAAGTAAGGGAGTCAATAAAATAATATGGCATACATGTTGCCACCCGTCATTAACACAAGCCTTTATTCCCTCTATATTATTTACCTGAAGTATTGTTATTCCAAGCTTATGAGAAGGGCATGTGGTTCTCATACAAGCCTAGAGTGTGTCCAACCTTAAGAAGGGTTCATTCCAATTATTTTGGTGGGTGAGGGTGGGAATGCCATGGTTTGAAGGATTCTCCAATTATTATGCCAATGAAAGATGACATTCATATATCGTATTATTGTTGCCATAAATTGTAGCCTTGAAAATTATGCAGAATCCATGATTCGTCAATGTGTTATTTATGGGATTAAGAGGAATTGTTTTATAGTTGAATTTTTCATGGTTATTAGCACTAGAAATTTTCTAGGTAGCCTATGTTGGAGCACTGGAGTGAAGTGGATAGCCTGAGGGACTACTTAAAAATGAAGGGTATTCCATTCCTTATGTTGTGTAGGGTTGAAGGAGAAAGGGAGGTTGGATAGAGTGACTGTTGTAGAAATAATGGGCTAAAAGGGTAATTCCTAGGTTATAATAGTTAGTTGTTGGGTTAGTGACAAAAATAATAATCATAACCAATAAATCCCCCCTTATTGTTTCATTTCCTAGCACGAGGGTGAAAACTACTTGATCTAGTGCCTATGGATGGGAGGACCCATTGAGCTATTCCTAGAAGTGAAAATCTCATAATAGATAAGTATTATAGTTATTTATTGATGACTATTCCTATTGTGTTACTGTAAATAGGAAGTATGTATTTATTTGGTTAAGAAACAAGGGTGGAAATTAACATTGACTTAGATATGAAACTATAGGATGTCTGATAATTATTCATATGTATATTTTAAGGTTGTTACAGTGTTGTAGTCTATTGTAGAGAGCATAATTCTACCTTTGTCGTGTAAACTAATTTCTAGTGATGTTATTAGTTGTAAATGGCCATGGGGGTATGTTAAAAGGGACCATAAACATGAAGAGAATGTAATTATATGCATGGGAATGTAATTATATTTGCATATGAATGTTGTTATAATTGTCCATATACCGGTTGTTATTATTCAATGCTTAAGAAAAAATGTGTTTTATGTGCTAAGATAACTAAATGTGCTCACAATCTATGGAGTAATTGTTTATGGCAAATGTATTTCTAATTTTGAATTTTATTGTCTATAAAACATATGTAAGAATTTTTTAATGCAACTTGATTAGGCAAGTGGGCATGTCATGACAAAGTTGTACCAAAGCAACAAAAAAACGTGTGAGTTTGGGTGGTTAAAAGAGTACCCCATAGCCCCAACAATACATAAAGGTTACTCGACACATTACAAAGTACTATTAGAGCTATTTGTTACAACTTTGTTGTTGTAGGCTTGGGATTAGGCCATACAAGAATAAAATACAATATGCATGTCAAGTGTTTGAAAAAAATTCATAATGAAATTTGGGAAAATGTTGTTGCAGGTTATGTATTGGAAAAAATTCTAATGAACATAACTCCATAGATATTATATTTGATTATTTCGAGGATTTAAATACTAAAATGGTGTGTTGGGGGAGTTATATGTTGGTGTGGAAGCACTACAAAGAAAAATAATAATGAAATTTTAAGTTCAACCTTTGTAAAAAATTGGGGGAAAATTACAAAATTGATGAAATTTCCCAATTTTAAATAATGTGCAAAAATTTGACTATGTTTCAAAATCTGATGTGGAGGGACCATGTGGAAACCAATGCCACATCAACCACCATGTGTCTTAGAAAACATACCATGTCAACAATAAATTATTTTGTTTAAAAAATAATTTGGAGATAAAATCTCATTTTGGCCATGAAAGGATCATACAAGCTTGGAATCATATAAAATTTTAGATGTGAATTCATGATTGCGAGGGATATATAAGTGTTAGTGAGGGTGATTTATAGATTTAGCTCCAACATTTTGGAAAATGCAAATTAATGGGTCTAAAAAAACCTGGGGTGGCTCACTAGCATGGGCTTAGCTAAGTATTAAATTCAGAAATTAATAAAAACGAGCTTGCATGAACAAGCCCAATGGAGTGTTTGCCCAATCAAAAAGATTTGGAGCAAAGATGTAGAAATGGGCCAAAATCCACTATTCTTAGAGACTTCTGGGTGGCTTTTGAAGTTTTCAATGAAGGAAAATGGACCATATCATAGATCTAGAAAAAAATCGTAGTGATAATTTGATGTCCTCAACAATATAGACAACTTTGTTGTGGGGGCGCTGATTTGTCACCATTTTCACTTGTTTTTGTCATTTATTAAGCCATTATTTCCAACCATCCATTGCACCATTTCACTCACTTGCTACCATTTTTACCATAATTCTTCAAAATATGTCTTTGTATGTCTAAGTGGTTAATTAACATCATTTCCCTTTATTTTTAGTAGATTAAGAAGAATTTTGCATGGTTTTAACTAATGACAGTTTAGCAAGTTCAAGTGGATGCAGATTTGTCAAGTTTCCATAGATACCTCCATGGTTGAGGTAGTAGCACCACTCTAGAATGAAATTAAACACTTGGACATGGTTTCTAGAAGCTCAAATATAGATTGTGATTGGTCAATTTCCACCCAGCTTGCACATGTGGACCTCCAAGCAAAGATCAAGGGAAAATCGCAGCAATTTTGACTAGTCAACTTCAAATGCGTTATCTAAGCAAAATAAAGCAAATATTGCAAAAAAAAAAAAACATGGGTTTTGTTCAGAACGGGCCCAATTAATTTCTTAGCGAGCATATTTTCCGAATTCGTTGCCATTTGGGAGATATTTCAGGTGCTTTGGAGCCCTATTTTGAAAGTTGCGTGAAGCAACAGTGTCAACCTGTCAAATAACCGAAACTGAACGAGGATAACCAGGAGCACGTGCTAAGCATATCAAGGAAGCAGGGATATTAATGAATTTGTTTACAACTTCCCCTATTCAATGACAAGTCGATAACCATAGAACAAAATTGATTAGGAATCAATAATAAATCTGTCAACCATGAGTAGCTATTATCTTAGATTTAAGTCTGATATTTCGAAGCCTTTGAAACATTATAAATAGGACTGAGATTATGAGATTGGGGAGGGGATATACTGTTGGTTATAATGTGATTGTAACTTTGTGATAAAACTATGTCTTATTTTGTTACTTGAATGAAGACGCACTTTGAACTTCCAATGCGTAGTTAGTTGATATTTGAAGTCGAAACCATGTGTTGCAGAGGCCCCTACAACATAAGAGGTTCTATTTTACTTTTGTTCTTGCAAATTTAAATGCTTTCATAGTTTTGATTTCATAAATATAATTGTCTTATTTTCATGTATCTCATTCTCGTTTAATTCAATTAACTCTGTCACTTCTTTAAATTATTTCCTAGCATTCAATATTAATTTTTGTAGTTAGTTTCCAACTTTTCATAACATAGATGTTTTATGGATTGAATAGACGTTAAAATATTTCTAGAAAGTTGTTTCGTTTCCAAAAATTATTTTTCAATAGATGTCAAGCCGGCATAGATTTTTTTTCTAGAGCTACAATAATTCTCTTTTTCATGAATGTATACCCAGCTAGGGAAACCATTCCACCCGTAGCACATAGAAAATGCTGCCCAGAAAGGGAAACCAACATACACAGTAGAAAAAATTAAACTGTATCTGGAGAGCAGAATCTTCCAAAACATGGTATAGCTAGATAACGTTACTAAAAAACTAGAAAGACAGAAGAGCACCCTGCATATGAAACTAGAGAGAACCTTCGTTCTTCTTGCTAGAGTTGGGGTCTTCTTCCTCGATCCCGCAAACATAGAACTCGTCATCGTCCTCCTTGTTTGGTGCGTGGCTTGTGGCCTGAAGCCGTGATGATGCTGGAGTGACCATCTTCTTGGAGGAGGCAGCTGGCTAATTGGTGTTCTCAGTCTTGTCTTCTGTGTCACTATTTGAGTTGCGGTCATCGCTAGAGCCTCTGTTTCTGCTGGTGTAGTGGCTACTGCTGGAGGTGCTCTGCACAGGGAGAGCCTTCATTTTATGAGGGATGAAGGCTGACTCTGACGGAATGGTCAATTTACGCGAACGCTTCTTGATGCAGATGCTAGAAGACGCCAGAGGAGGAACAAGGAGCTGCAAGGAAAGCTGGGCTGAAATATTTATAGGGTCGAGCCTTCTTGGCTCCTCCCAGCCTAATGAAAGATTCAATTCTCTGCCCATGGCTTGCGTCAGAGGAGCTTTGGAAGGGAGGCCGTGGCCTCCCGCTCTTCTGCATCTCATACGATGACACCTTCGCATAATTGCCGAAGGCACATAATTGCAGGACCAGGAGGGCGCTCTTGACAGCACGGGAGAGGAGCCTCCACTAGAGCACGCTGAGGGAAGGCTGAGACTTGGCAGGGCAAGACCAAAAACCCAAGGCTGATGAGAAGATCGAGAGGAATGCACTGATAACAGGAGGGAGAGTCGAATGGAGGTTGAATGAGCGGGGGTAGCCGAATTAATAGCCATGGTGAAAAAAATGAGAGAAGTTAATGCTCTGTAACCAGAGGATGTTGGAATGAAGGTGGCAGAGTGCTAATTTAAGACATTCTCGCTCGGGCAATAAACTCTGGGCTAGAAACCATGTGCAGGCACGTGGGATAGCCAAGTGTCCCGCCACATGGCTCCCATGAGGCCCCTCGTCTTACTGGAGAGCACCTGCATCCGGGTCATGAATTTCCACTTTATAACATTAAAATTTATAAAATTTGTGCAGGATCACATACTAATGAAGATTGCCCATCATCACCAAGGTTGAAGGCAGTTTACTAGAAGGATAATGGAGTGAATCAAGCAAAAGCGAAACTCTGTTATGTAGCTCCAAGAGGACTATGGTAGGCTCATTAACCTAATATGATGCAATATCCTTATGCACAGTTTCAAGGATATGCACAACAATCTCAAGGTAATTGGAAAACACCATTTCCTTGGCAACCAATCCTAACCTCAAAACCAATCTTGGCAACAAATTTGGTAAATGCCCTATAAAGGAAATCCACAGTATCCTCCATATTTTCCTCACTATCCTCAATATAAATATCAATGTTATCCATACCATTCACCTCCACCACAACATCAATATCACCCTCAGTTGACCTCAATTCAACCTTCCCCATTGCCACCCACACCAGCACCCCAAAGATCCATTCTCACTGCACTACCTACACAACCATTTCAATCCTCAACAATAAAACATCTCAATCTACTTACAATGTTGAGGTATTGTAAAATGATTCTCCAGCTACCATTGAAGAACAATAACGAGAAGAAGAAGATTCGGATAAGGTCCAAGAATCATGGATAATTGTTGATAAAGAGCAGTTGTTGGAACCTAAGATTGAAAATTTTCTTGCATGCCTATCACCAGATTCTATGAATGAAGATCACATCTCTGAAGACTTGCATGACACGATAGCAGGAAGCCAAGGAATACAAGATTACATTGAACCTTGGTTCAAGACAGTCATCAGATCCCAATTCTCAATTCTTTAGTATCTTTTGACATCATCTAAATCAAGGCAATTGGTCTCTCATATACTGGTACATATCAAAGAGTATATTTCAAACCTTCATATGAGTGTATCTATCATCTTGTTACACACATGGTTCCATTGGAAGTATTCATATACTTGAACAAGAATTATTTTTCAAGTAGAGTAGGACATATAAAAAATAAAAATAAAAACTAAAGAGAAAAAAAGTCCTATTGTGAAAACCAGCTTGCTGGCGCAATTGGACATGATCTTTTCTTGAAAACCAGGCAACTGGCAAGCAAAGCTCACAATAATTTCTGCAATTTCATGATGGTTCCAATCTTTTATTATGGTTCTTCAAATCATTTTTGGGTCTATGCTCGAGTTGAATGATGTAGAATTCCTTATGGTCCAACTTCCAACAGATCTTGTCCCATCGACCTCAACACCTTATCTGGGATCAAGATTAGAGATTATTTGGAGTGTCTTGGAACTTGCATACATCAATGGCAAGCCTCCTCGTTGATAACAATGGGAATAAAACAATGTCTATTGATTGTCAAATATTACAGGCGACTTGACTTCAACACAGTCATTCATCCCTGTCAAGATGCACTCAGGTACCTTGACACTCATTTACATTATCGGTGAGTTATCTCGCGTTGGTTAATTAGTTTCATCATTGATCGGTAATCCAATGATTTCTTCCCATGCACGACTTCGACACACTCATTCGCATGGTAAGAATTGTACTATTATTTTTGGCTTCGATGAAGACTAATAGTTTCATGGAATCAACAACAACTCGCAACAGTGCATTTTATTGGTTTCTTGTAGCAACATGGTCATATTTTTGTCATTCAACAACAGTATGATGACACCATTACAACACTTTTCATGCATTTCGTTTTCATGAAAAACAATAAATTTGGGTATATTTCAATCAATATGAATTATGTTTCATGGTTTCTACTTTAGCATGCAGTACACAATCCAAGTCAACATTTAAAACTCAAAGAAAACAATTTTCTGCAAAAATTGACATTTTTTTGCAACAACTGCGGAAAGTTGTAGTTTCTACAACTATTGTTATAGCAGCCTATTTTTGTTGTAGCACTTTTTTCCAGAGGCAGTTTTGGCACAAATATTGCAATAGATTGGAGCGAAAATAAAAAAATTTGAGCTTCTAGATTTTCTCAGAATATGATAAATTGAGTAAAGCGCGGACAAAATTAAAAAAAAATGAGCAATTTTGAAGGGCATTTCAAGTGGGTTTTAAAGGCAAATTTCCAAATTTTATCACTGTGCACAAATTAAGATAGAATTTGGTATTTTTTTACAACAACACCTTTTCTTCATCAAAATCGGATTATGAAGGAATGCGGCGATAGAAAAGGTAAAAACACACAGTTTCCCTTTTGAATAACTCAATTTGGCCTTAAAATGAGTTCGTGGCATATGTTTTTGTTGCAACGTTGGGCAACGTGAAGGGTGAAACAGGGCAAAAATTGATTTGACCATATCTTTCAAACCGTGCATCCGGTGGACCTGAAATTTTTATGATAAATGCATTGAGGTAGGGTAAATGAAAACACAAAAATTTAGAAAATTCCAGTATGTATTTTGCAAGAAATTGGCTACTTTCGCCTACAACCATTTCTCATTTTTCTCAAGATTCGTGCATCCATTGGATGACATTTTTTGTGGGAAGATGCATAATATTAATAGTAACCACCTTAGAAAATTTCACGAGAATCCGATATACCATTTGAGATAAATTGGAAAAACAAGCCTGCTACATGAAAATGGTACATTTCGTGGAGCAAGGTCAAAGTGATGGAGCAGCGTACCTGAGCCAAATCAACACCTACAGCTCCTACTTCAGCATTTCAAGTTCTTCAAAAGGTAAAATTGAGGTAAAAACTTGCAGAAGACTTTTTAGTTTATTAAAAAATTAGGGAAATATGATAAATGACCACTTTAATCAACATTCTTACAAAGTATCTTCTCCATCATTGACCTAGCCCTCAACCATGATTTTCATCATTTGAATTAACCCTCGACCATATTTTCCATCATTGATCTATCCCTCATACCAAATTCATGCTCTATCCACAAGTTTTGTCATCAAGAAATAATGTACAATACATTCAAAAGTCATCATGCAAATATTATGAGTATGAAATCTTGGCATGGCGGCAATCCGTAATAGAAGTCACCATAAATGTCTTACAGTCTATGAGTTTGAAATATGATATCAATGGTGAAACTTTAATATACTAGCTTATGAGGTGTTTAAGAGTTGGATCCAAGACAAATTTGAAGGGTTTGGAGCAAAGGTTGATTTAAGACATGCTTGTTAAGGAATGAAAGCATTAGTTGGTGGTCATCACTGTTATTGTGCATAAATGATAGACTTCAATGTCTTATTTTGTGATGTTTCGATCCATTGTATATTTCTTTAAAAGAGAATATAGATGCATGCACTCCTTTGTTATATTATTTGTTGGAAATAATAGAGGTCAATGAAATCCGATATGTTTTGAATCCTCTACTAGGCAAGAGATGGCTTTAGCTAATGTATGTGTTGAAATTATACCTCATAATGTTCCTAATAGAAAAAGAGATGTTCAAAGTACTCTGAAGTCTACACAAACAATATGCCTATAAAATGGAGTATCCTAGAGAGAGAGAGAAACAAATATGAGTTCATCCCCAATGATCAAAGACAATGTTGTTAGCACCTTTATATAAATTGCTGCACATTTTTCTCTTCTATGGGTTCATTGTCCCTTGGTTGAAAAATCTTCTACAGTGGAGATGGTTTTATTGGTTCAACTCCATTTCTGGGACACTTTATGGTCTAATTGTGGCACAATTGGGTGACATGGATCCTAAGATGAATACAATAGAAGCTACTTTCCATTGAAACATTCAACTTTCAAATTTAGGAATCAACGAAGGGGGTGTTGGAAATTAGCTTTATGCAATGGAGATGAGACTTGGTGTGGACTTCAGTAAAGCGTTAAAACAATTTTTTTATTTTATGAAAGCAATCAAGTAATTATCAAGGATTCATGCTCTCACGTGTTAGCAAGAATGAAATTGGAAAACCTTGTGTGGATAAAGAAAAGAGGTATACGAGTTCATTTTTTTGGGACTCAATTTGCATGAGGACATGCAAAAATCTCAGTGTGGGGGAGATGTGGGGTCGCTGATTTGTCATCATTTTCACTTGTTTTTGTTATTTATTAAGCCATTATTTCCAGCCATCCATTGCACCATTTCACTCACTTGCTACCATTTTTATCATAATTCTTCAAAATGTGTCTTTGTATGTCTAAGTGGTTAATTAAGATTGTTTCCCTTTATTTTTAGTAGATTAAGAATAATTTTGCATGATTTTAACTAATGATAGTTTAGCAAGTTCAAATGGCTGCAAATTTGTCAAGTTTCCATAGATACCTCCATGGTTGAGGTAGTAGCACCACCCTAGAATGAAATCTGACACTTGGTCATGGTTTCTATAAGCTCCAATATAGATTGTGATTGGTCAATTTCCACCCAGCTCGCACATGTGGACCTTCAAGCAAAGATCAATGGAAAATTGTAGTAATTTTGACTATTCAACTTCAAATGCGTTTTATGAGCAAACGAAAGCGAATCTTGCAAAAAAAAACACAGGTTTTGTTCAAAATGGGCCCAATTAAGTTCTTAATGAGCAGATTTTCAGAATTTGTTTCTATTTGGGAGATATTTCAGGTGCTTTAGAGCCCTATTTTGAAAGTTGTGTGAAGCAACAGTGCCGACCTGTCAAATAACCAAAACAGAATGAGGATAACTAAGAGCACGTGATGAAAACTAAGGATAATCATCAAGCAAGCCTGAGCATATCAAGGAAGTGAGCCTGGAGGTGCAAAAGCACAACGATGAAAATTAAAATTTTGATGGCAAGTGAAAGGAATTTGACCAAATGATGAGTGACATAATTAACATTGCAGTATTACTACAATGTTAATATCAAGATAGTTGAATGCCATGAATGAATATTGTTAAATGTCTATTGTAAATTTGATTCTAGGTTCAATCATGAAGAATAAAGTAACCCAAAAACTAGTGGTTTGAAAAAAATAAAAGAATGCTTACAAAATATTTATTGTAATTAGCAAGTGCAATACAAATTACATAAGAAGAGTTAGGGAAGGACTTAATCATGGTAGCTAGATATTATATGAAGCATATAAATGGTTATATGTATAAAGAGCCATAGGAGCTCTTAGCCATTGGATTTGAATATGCATATGCCAAGAGATAATAATTAGCAAGGGTATGGAAGATAATAACACATAACAAAGAGTCACGAGAGTCATGACCATTGTAGCTAGTAATTGAGTACAACCAAGTAACAATGACATGAATAAGAAGCATAAAAAAATCCAGTAGGTAAATAATGGTATAAATATGCATAGTAAATTATGTAATAATGAATGCAAAACATGATTACAAAGAAGAAAATAATGGAGGTTGGCATGGTAGTCTAAATCTACCAAAGGAAAGAGAGAACAAGGACTCCATGAGGTAATGTGTGACTTATGTGATGGATGAATCATCTTAGTGGGAAACTGTATGGATGCTTGGAAGATTTGCATGCTATGATCCATCATCTTATGTGTAAATAACATAGTGAAATAAATAATGAACTTTCACTCACTTTAAAGGTGCCAATGGAGGAATAAAGCGCTCCATGATTTGTGGATTGGTTTTGGTGGATAAAATCAAACTTCAATTATAATTACACAATGAAGAGAGAGTTTTTTTTTAAAACAAAGCCTTCTATATGTTTGAGGAAATAATCATAAATTACTCAACTTTAAACAAGGAACACAATTACATTGTGTAGATGCTTAGAGCATTAAGTCATATCATCCTTTCGGCTGAAGAAAAATATATAGGTAAAACTGTAAAAATTACATAAATTATATTGAATTTAAGTGTGATAGAAATCACTTAACTTCTACTTTTTGTCTTTGTTTTTTATGAACCTTTTGCCAAACACTAGAGTTGGGTTCAATTGGTACCATTTCCAATTCATTTCTAGTTGTTTGCAAGGGAACTTCTTTGTCTAAGTTTGAGCTCTTAGAGACATGAGTTCTCTTTATACGTCCCATTCCCTTTTCTTTGCATGTTTCCTCTTTCCACTACTCTGATGCTTGGTTATCAGTTTGTTCGTCCCCCTTATGGATGTGGGATGTGGTTCCATATTGATTTGCATCACTTCCATTTGTTTGGTTTCCATGTTTAGCCTGTACTTTTATATTTTGATGGTTCTCCATGTTGTCTTCTTCTTATTATTCAGAAAGGTGAGGATCGAAAACCTACTATCCTTTAGCTTATTGGGCTACATATTTTTTGACCATGGGCATGTATTTTGCAAGTGCCCAGTTTCGAAACAAATTACAACATCTAAATGGCATGTTCTCGTAATCTAAAACTTGGGTCCATTAGAAGTTTTTATGTTTCAGTTGAATGCAATCAAGTAGACCTTTGCTGAGGTATATCTCTACACAAATTATAGCAAATGTAAATATACCTTTTTATGTTCTATCTATGTCCATATTTTTGAATTTTCCCAAAGTATTTCCAATGTCCTTTAGGACCTGATGGTGCCAGAAAGGTAGAGGGAGATTGGGTTATCTCACCCATACCAACATTGTTGACACCGCCATATTTATAGCATCAAAATATTGGAACCATGGGATTATGAAGAGCCTAGATCTACCACAAAACCATGGCCCCTCATTTAGGACATACTCCAAATCTTTATGTGTGTTAAAATGAACAATGAAAAAACCTTCAGAACATAAATAGAGATCATAGTTAGAAATCATTGAATCTACATATATGTTGAAATGGCACCAAGAAATAGTACCCCAGAGGGGGATTCTGATTTAATTTTCCCTTAATTTAATTAGAAGAAAAATTGTAATTCCATCTCATAACAAATTGTAACTGTTAACCGAGTCAGGAAGACTTAGCTAGCTTAGTTAATTCGAGTTGGAGATCAAAGTGGAGACATGTAGAGTCCACACTAAGTTTTAGGGGGTCCAATTACAGTTATTTGTGAGTTGAATTAGTTAACTCAATTATTTTATTAAAACCAGTTTAACTAGTTATAACTGAGAGATGAGCTAGTGATACGTCTAGTGAATTAAATCTGATTTAATTCACAAGTAGTGATCAATTAGTTAACTGATAATTCGCTATAAATAGTTGTTGCATGTCAGTTCTAAGGAAGGCCCAGTTGAGATTGGGGTTAAAGGGAAGATAACTATCAGTTGCATAATTAGAAAATTGTACAGGTCATGCATGAGGTCATTAAGTTGCCTTGAGGGAATTGTGCAATTAATTCTTGCGAATTCATTATTAATAGGGATACAATTCCTCCAATAATGTGTAAGCAAGGTTGGTCATACGGAGGCTGGGAATTGGTTAAGTATTGGACCGATTTCGCCTAGATTAGAGTGAGACAATGAACATAGTGTAGAGGCTTCTTAGTGAGGGAAATAACATTGCATTGTTTCATGATATTGACTTTATTCATTATGAAAATAGTGAGGTTTTAAGAATTTTCTTTCCCCATATACATCTTGTGTTGTGAAATTGATATTTTCTTTCTCTTACTTGTTATGTGATTGTGCAACCGAAATTAGTTTCCGCAATTTGTAGAAGGATTCAGTATTTTTATTTAGTACATTACAAGATCAGTTGAATCCCTTTGGATAATTTCTACATGGTATCAGAGCAGTAATCACAATAGAAGAGAAGAACCATAGTTTTTTTTATCAGGTACATTGAATTTGCAGATTTATTCTTCAGGACTAGCAACAAACCAAGATGTCTTTCAATGGCTTGAGACTTTAATATGCCCTTGAGGGCAATTCAAATTACATAGCATGGAAGGAAATGATGGAGGCAGTGCTAAAGGACAATGGACTAAAGACATTCATAGATATTGATATTCCCCAACCCACAACAGCAGATGCTCAACTTCTTAATGCATGGAAGAAGAATGTAGAAAAGGCAATAAGGATATTTTTAGAAGGAGTTCGAGTTCATATTGTCTCAAATCTCTATGGAAAGGAAAATCCATATGTTATGTGGAAGGCCTTTACAGATATGTTTTAGAATAGCAACAACCACAGGAAGTTAGCGCTAAAAGACAAGCTCAGAAAGATCAAGGTGGAAAAGGGCGACACGATCCAAAAATACTTGACGAAGTTCACTCAATGTCGAGAAGAGCTTGGAAGTGTTGGGGCAACAATTTCCCGGGATGATTTGGCGAGCCTAACACTTCTAGGCATTCCTAAGAGCTGGCATAGCTACCAGGACTCTGTGAATGGGAGGGAGAAGCTACCAAAGTGGGAGCGATTTTGGTCTGACTTGGTACAAGAAGAGATTCGGCGGAGCACCAGAGATGGATCCTCATCAAAGATTAATGATGAGGAGAACTGTGACTTGGCTGGAAAGGTGAAGAAAGGAAAAGGGAAGGTGTCCCATTCAAAATCACAGTCTTGTAAGGTAGGCAAGAAGAGAGACTTTTCAAAGGTAAAGTGTTTTCATTGTGATGAGCTTGGACACTATGCTACAAATTTTCTATAGAAGAAGGCCAACAAGAAGGCCTCAGAAGGAGAAGTAGGTGAAGCACTTGCTTCACAGTTCAAGTTGGATTTCACTCTCATCACATGCATGGTGTCATCGGTGATGGGTTCTGTGTGGTACTTAGATTATGGACCTTCATTCCATATGACTGGAAACAGAGAATTATTCAGTAGCTTGGAGCAGAAGGATCTCAGATGCACATCGATATGGGAGATGATGAGAGGTATAGCACTACCGGTGTAGGTACAATTACCTTTCAGAGGGATTCAACTAATCCACTCACATTAAAATATGTCATGTATCTCCCTGGTTTAAAGAAGAATTCGATTTTTGTTGCTATGTTGGAAGACTGTGGCTATGATGTGATATTCAGTGAAGGAAAGGTGTTCCTTCATCCCAAAGCCATGGGATAGGTGAAAAATATTTGGATTTGAGTAAAGAACTTCTACAAATTGGATGTAGAAGACTGTGTTGCCTTGAGCACGAAAGCAGAGAATGTTTAGAGTTGAGACATCAGTGAGTTGTGGCATAGGAGATTGGGCCATCTACATCATGGTGCTTTGAAGATCATGCAACAGATTTCTATTGGACTTCCAAAGGGTACACTTGCGCATAGAGATACATGCAAAGTGTGTACATTGAGGAAGTACACCAAAGCCACCTTTCATGATAAGGAAATTCAAGCAAAGGTGATCCTTGAAATATTTCACTCATAAGCGTGTGGACCATTCTCGACAGCTTCCACGACAAAGCACAGGTATTATGTGATTTTTGTAGATGATTTTTCACAAAAGTGTTGGATTTTCTTCATGCAAAAGAAAGATCAAACGTTCTCCAAGTTTTGTGAGTTGAAGGCACTTGTCGAGAAAGACACGGGGAAGAAGGTGAAGGCTCTGATGAGCGATAATGGTGGAGAATATGTCTCTGACGAATTCAATAACTTATGTGCCTCAGAAGGAATTAGAAGAGAATTGATAGCACCTCATAACCCACATAATAATGGGGTTGTAGAAAGGAAGAAGAGAACTATTATGGGAGAAAAACAAGCTATGTTGCATGATCAGGCCTATAATTGCATCTGTGGGTGGAAGCATGAAATACGACAGTATTTGTGCAGAACAAAGTCTTCATTGGATACTTGGGATGAGTATACCAGAGGAAGATGTTTGAGGTAAGAGACCAGATGTGTCGCATTTTAAAATTTTTGGTTCATCAATTTATTTCCATGTGACCAAATATGTCAGGAAGAAGCTAGAGCCAACAACAGAGTTGGGGATATTTGTGGGGTACACCGATACACCTCACAACTATCAGGTGTACTTGCCAACACAAAAGATGGCAGTGGTTAGAAGAAATGTGAAATTGATGAAGAAAAGGAAATGTGAATTTCCCTTGAGAGGGAGCTTCAGTTGCATGCAGATGAGGAGATCTTGGCTCCAAAAGAAGAACCTCAAGATGTGGAGAAGCCACAAGCAGAGAAACATAGAGTGGAAGAACCCACTCATGTACATACATCCCAAGACAGAAGGAGGTCATCAGAGAAGTTGACAAATTGTTGCTAGATGCGAAAGATAATGTGGTAACGCCCTCATCACAACGCAGGAAGAGAAGGTCCCCAAAGTAGTACACTGGCTACATGGCTCTTATAAGCGAAGGTGTAGAGACAAAACCATCCTCTTTTTAAGAAGCGGTGCAACATCCAGTCTGGGTTGATGCATGGTTGAGGAGTATGACTCCATTATCAAAAATAGTGCATGGGATGTTGTCCCAAGACTAGTGGGGAAGTTAGTTGTAGGAGCCAGGTGGGTCTACAAGGTGAAGCAGGCAGAAAATGGGAGTGTGGAGAAGCATAAGGCCATATTTGGGTTCTCTCAGGCGGAGGGGATTGATTATGATGACACTTTTGCACCAGTCACAGGGTAATCATAAATCATATCCATCCTTTCACTCTCAACGCATATGGGATAGAAGATACATCGGATGGATGTAAAGACAACCTTCCTCAATGGGGTGAGTGAGGAAGAGGTGTACATTGAGAAACCAGAAGGTTTTGAGACCTTATACAGGGAGTTGCATGTGTGCAGACTCAAGAGAGGATTGAATGGGTTGAAGCAAGCACCTCGTGCTTAGTACACCAGTATCAATATTTATTTCACTAGGTTGGGCTTCACCAAGAGTGAAGCAGATGTGAACCTTTATCATATTGTGGTAGATGGTAAGCTATTGATTATTGTACTTTATGTCGATGATCTGATACTGACAAGTGATTGGCAACCCATCAAGTCTTGCAAAGAGGATCTTGCAAGAGAATATGAGATGAAGGACATGGGGCTCTTGCACTATTTCCTGGGATTGGAAATATGGCAAAGAGATGGGAAGCCATTTCTATCTCAGGGAAAGTATGCCAACAATATCCCGAGGAAGTTCCACTTGGAGGGCAGCAAACCCATGGAGACTCCTCTAGTAGGAAACTAGAGGAAGGAGGATGCTACTTCAGGGGAGCTAGTAGATGTTATTGTTTACAGGCAACTTGTGGGTTCACTCATGTATTTGGTGAACACACGAACACACATATGATACATAGTTAAACAAATTAGTTAAGCTATGGTTAATCCTACCAAGCTCTTTTGGAAGGCAAGAAAGCATGTGTTGAGATACCTTAGTGGCACTACAGAGTTTGGGCTATGGTACAGATGGACAAAGGGAGTGAAGCTTCAGGGCTTCACCGATGTAGATTGGGCAAGGAGTCCATCCGACAAGAAGAGCACATCAGAGGGCATCTTCGGCATAGGATTAACAACAATTTATGGTATAACAGGAAACAAAGATCAGTTGCACTCAATTCAGCAGAGGTAGAGTACATGGCGGCGAGTTAGGTATCATGTGAGGCCATCTAGATGAGGAAGATACTTTTTGGTTTGTTTGGTCGATAGATAGGTTCGATGTTGATCTAATGTGATAACTAGAGTTTCCTCAAACTCTCGGTTAATCTAGTTTTTCATGACATGTCCAAGCATATTGATATTCAGTATCACCATCTTAGAGATTGTGTGCAAAGGCAAATTATGTCATTAGAGTACATTTCCATGGAGGAGCAAGATGCAGACATATTGACGAAGGCTTTTTCAAGAAGCAGATTCGAGTTCCACAAAGACAATATCAAGGTAGCAGATAATCTCTTTCTTGTTGAGAGGGAGCGTTGAAATGGAACCAAGAAATGGTACTCCAAAGGGGATTTCTGATGTAATTTTCCCTTAATTAAATTAGAAGTAAAATTGTAATTCCATCTCATAACAGCTTGTAAGTGTTAACTGAGTTAGGAAGACTTAGTTAGCTCAGTTAATTCGAGTTGGAGGTGAAACTGGAGGCATGTAGAGTCCACTCTAAGTTTTAGGGGGTCTAGTTACAGTTATTTGTGAGTTGTAATTAGTTAACTTGATTATTTGAGTTTAAATCAGTTTAACTAGTTCTAACTAAGAGATGAGCTAGTGATAGGTCGAGTGAATTAAATATCATTTAATTCACAAGTAGTGATCAATCAGTTAACTGATAATTCACTATAAATAGATGTTGCATGTCAGTTCTAAGGAAGGCCTAGTTGAGATTTGGGTTAAAAGGAAGATAACTATCAGTTGTATAATTAGAAAATTGTACATGTCATGCATGAGGTCATCAGGTTGCCTTGAAGGAATTGCACAATCAATTCTACGGAATTTCCTTATTAATAGGCACACAATTCCTCCAAGAATGCGTAAGCTAGGCTGGTGAGACAAAGGCTGAGAATTGGTTAAGTATTGGACCAATTTTGCCTAGATCAGAGTGAGACAGTCAACAGAGTGCAGAGGTTTCTCAGTGAGGGAAATGACATTGTATCGTTTCATGATCTTGACTTTATGCAATATATAGATAGTAGTTTTTTGAGCAGTTTTTTTTCCCCAGATAGATCTTGTGTTGTGAGATTGGTAATTTCTTCCTCTTACTTGTTATGTGATTATGCGACTGAAATTGGTTTCCGCAATTTATAGAAGGATTCAATATTTTTTTTAGTACATTACAAGATTAGTTGAATCCCTTTGGATAATTTCCACAATATAATGGCCATGGATGGGAGATTAAAGAAAAATAATTTACCTCTAGGTGAATTTTTACCCAAGGAAAAATCGTAATTTTCATTAATATTGAGAAAATTACTTGTTGTAGATGCTCAGAAGCATATGCATCAAAATTGTGACCATGGTCACATCAAGAATTTGTCCAAAATGGGTTCCCAAATAGGAAGTCAAATTTTTTCCTATATAAGAAACTGTTGATATATACTTATAAATAAAAAAAAATATAATTTGAAGATGTAAATAGGCATATATAGTAAAAAATCAGAGCTAGTTGTCCCATGTTGGTGGATGGTCATTGTAAGGCCAATGATAATAGCTGTAGTGATCCTATTCTGACTTTTCTTCAATCAACCATTGCCCCCTAGGCTGGTTCGCGGCCTCCTAGGATAGTGAGTCGGAAATGTGATTGAACTCCCTGCAAATGTGTTGACAAGAGATAGAATCAAAATGTGCTTTCAATTGCCAAGTATGCTCCAAAATACTCCGAAGTGTGCGCATGTGATAGACTGAAATCTGATTGAACCAATTGATAATAATTTTGGAGTCCCCAAAAATCTGAATATGCTAACAACCATGCTCTAATGCAAAATGAATAAGATGTCTCGGGGAGAGAAGTTCTAAAAAGTTATTAGTGCCATGGCCCAATCCCATCTTAATTTTGAATAAATGACTTTCATTGAGGTTCATAATGGCACCCCCCCCACAACCATTCTGTTGAGCAGAACCATCAAAATATGCCCAAGGGAGATTCCTGTTAATAACTTCAGGGATGAGGGTCTACGGTGGACGAGGAGGATCATCATCAGGAATACTGTGATAAATAGATATGATGTGGGATGAAGCGAGTAGCCAATTAGGGACTCTGTCATTGAAGATGGAATTATTCCTCATAATCCAAATTCCCTAGAAAATAAGGAGAGGTATGTTATGAGATTTGAGAGGGGAAGCATAATTCCACCAATATTACCAATCTACTAAGATGTTTGAGCCTTCCCACCAAGAATTAATATGGAGAGGAGAGCGTTTGTGCCCATAATGCACGGGAGGAGGGGCAGTGGAGGAAGAGATGATCTATGGATTTAGAATCGGCTCTGCATAGGGTACACCAGGATGGGCCATGAAAGGCTCTCTTATACAGGTTGTTAGTGGTAGGAGCTTTGTTGTGGAGGACACACCACATGAATAGTTTAACACGAGGGGGGGGGGGCTTAAGCTTCCAAAGGCAGCTCCACCACCAGGTAAAATTCAAAGGGAAGTGATCCGAATAGATAAAGGTATAACCATAGCTAGGGGTATATTTTTTGTGAGTTGCATGCTACCATATTAGCTCGTCATCACCAGGGGAGATATAGATAGGAGATTCTGAGAGAACCTCTAGGTGATTTACTTCCACGGTTGGTGCTTTTTCCAATTGTTTTGTGATGTAGGGCCTAGATTATTTTGGATATGATTTGAATGTGTACCTTCCCTTGTATTTCTTCATTGATGGGTACAAATCCATGGGGTTTCTAGAACAAGCCACATCCTTATATGAGACTTGGATGTCTTGTTTCTTGTTACCCGTAGTGCCACCACATAGCCTCGCAAGCATGGAAATGGTGGAGTTTCTTGTAATACCATATATGTGCAATGGTGAGGAATCCATTACCTACTTCCCTTCATGTATTAAGCACTCCAAAATAACATGGATACTCGTTCGGTGCTTTATCTTATATTTAACATCCACGACTAGATCGTATCTAGACACCCATAAGTGGATCGTGCTCCCCCTTAGGGTTTTGACGAAAATTTGAAAACCCTTATTGTAGATTTGTAAGTATTCTAGAGTCATCTCTATATTTATTCCAACAAAGTCAAGGCTAAGAGAGCGAGCTATATCGGCTAGAGAAAATCAAACCTCCCTTTTACACCAGCCTTGGCTCCTCTATGATACAAAATCCAACAAGGTAGTAGGCACAAAACAAGTTCGATCTAATAAAAAATAAAGTTTGGGTAACAACCCAAAACTATGATCCCGCCACGACCTTTCTATGAATGCATATCATCTACCAACAACACAGTTTTTGACTCTATTTCTTAATCTTTAGGCCTTGATTCCCCTTGCATCATGACCCCAAACACTGAAGTCTTCAGCAATGCAAATACTTTGTTTGCCCTAGAGGGCCCAAAGTGCAGATCTATGGTAAAGCAAGCAAATCGCAGCATGCAGAGCCAAAAATAAACCACACTTTTCGCTATAGGGAACACAAATCACTTCTACCCCATTCCAAATAACTCCTTAATTGCTTGAGACCAACCTGATTTTGGTGGCAGCGCTTGGAAAAGCTCTACTAATGTGAAAAATCCTAGTGCTCTGCAATATATCCATCTTCTCCCGTACTTGACTCTCTCTTGATTTATTCAAATTTAGCTCAAACTAAGTCTACTAAAAACTATAGATAAGTGTAGGAGATGTCATAACATGAATAATAAATCTTATTAAATGATATCGTAAAACTAAGGGAATGATTACAATAGTAAATGAGAACTATTAACGAGGGTTCTTAATAAAGGTAGAGAAGGTTAAGAGCACTCCAAGTGTAAAATAGAAAATAAACCAAATAAGAACATAACAAGTGCAATGGCTTCTAAAATGGAAGTATTTAGAATGAATATGAAAGGGGAAAGTATATATATGCTTCACAACTGATTCTAAATATTGTGGAATTTGGCAGATTATACATTAGGTTTAAAAGACATAAAATGTAGCGTTATAGTTTTCTAGGATGTTGATTATTGAAGTTGAGATTAAATTCAAATTGGAAAAATAAAATGAGAGTGGTCAATAAGACTATAATATCAATTTAATGTCACAGTAATATAAATCAAAACACCTCAAGTACTAGAAAGTTGAGTAAAGGTAAAGCCGGAGAAGATCAACATAGAAAATGAAACAAATAGTTAAGATGCAATACCAATATGATATATGGTTGGAAATGGACAACAAACAAGTTGGCTTTGTTAAAAAGTGCTTAGAAAATGGAGCATTAATGTACATATAATTAGAGTGAGAGTGTGGAATGTTGCAAGAATCCAATGGGATTTGTGTATATTCAAAGATATAAAAGGAAGTTATAAAATGCTACATCAAGCTACAATATGCTCAACAAATAATGAACATCGTCAACAAGGTAATTGATGGGCCAATAAATAGTAACAATAATGTTGAACTCCTTATCTTGACTTTAAATTGACAATCTTTGAATGTGCTACTTTGGTGAGGTATTGCACATTATATGTGCAAACTAAATTAGTATAATCCAAGGTAAAGTTGAAGGCCAATTTGAATATTATTTCCACTTTATTTCAATAGTTTTTTTCATGACCTTCACTCCTTTGTGCAAATGGGGCTATAAGCGTCACTATGTTGGTTACTTTAGGGCTCATCTAATACAAATCATGGTAGACATTAAGTGCATGTGTCATAAGTTGATAAACCTCTCCATCATCATGTTACTTAGGTAGTCTAAAAGATTCTATTTAGGGTTTCCCATCCACTAGAAGTGAAGCATGTTAATTCTAGAAATGCAAGAATTATTTTAACATCAAAGAGGATGCACAATCTCAACCTCTTACCCTATTTATCCCGAGTCTCCAGGGTTGGTGGTTATGCACTCTTTCTACCCCAAGTCAAGGGCACCAAGAACATGGGTAAGGATATTTTTTCCACTAGGTTAGAGCAGGAGAAGAAAAGAATCATTAGCCCATACATTCAGCCAAGGATGCCACTATTTAATGATCATATTATTAATCATGGGATAAGATCAAATACTAAGCACAAAAAATAAGGTTGCAATACAAGGAATAAAAAGTAAATATGCAAAAATCAAATAATTGGAAATGGCATGACATGAAGTAAATGTGGTTGTTAGAAAATTAGAATTAGGATTGTTGTAAAACAAAGTTAAAACCAATTAATAGTGAAGTGATATAAAACAACCAATCCTATTGTAGTGACATGATTGAATATTGCTATGGGAAGTTAATAACACTTATAGGAATTGGTGCATGACAACAAAAAATGATGAAGCTACTTGAAGAAAAATACATACGTGAAATATAATGTCAAAGAACGGTCTCTTTCACAGCGACGTGATGGCCCTACTTAAGGTCTCTACAACGGTTCTCCAAAAAAAATAAAAAAATAAAAGAACTTGAAATTTGGAAACATCAAATTTTGCATTGGGAAATCAATACATAACACCAAATTGTACCTAAAAATTTTGAATGCACCATCTCCAAGGAAATTTCTCAATGCTAAGGTGAATAAAATAAGGCCAAATACAAACTCCTTGTCACTATTTATATGAAAATAATAATTAATCAACCGTTATATCAGATCTTGACTGAAGTGTATCTATCTCTAGGATCATCACAATCATAGATCCTTGTTTCAAAGTTTATATTCCCTCCATAATTCAAACTTACTCTTCCAAAATTTCACGCTAAGATATTTGTGGTTGACTGTATTGAGTCATCAAATACTTGGCATGGTTTGAAGGTTGAAGAGGGGCATGATCCCCCTTTTATTTCAAGTGCAAATTGATGGAGGCTAGCCTTAGGATTTGACTTACTTGAGCAAATGGTTAGCACATAATTAAAGAGTATAGGTCCATCTCAATCAAAACTAGGTCAATGCATATCACCTATCTCATATATTTCACAATATCCAAAGGCACATAATGTTTTACATTAATTATGTTCAAATAAAGCCATTAGTTTACACGAAGGAGTCATATCATCTACATATTGGGGCTCGGTGTGAAAAAATTTGGAGGCACATCATCATCCCCAAGTCAAAAATCTTACACACCTGTGTAGAACCAAAATTTTTACCTACACACCATATTATCCATCTTGGTATTTACCCACCTCATTATTGGTTTTCCCTACATGCCTATTTGAGGTCATTTGTGTTGATTTTTTTTGGGTAGATGTGGGAGGTATTCCCCAACTACACAAGTTAAAAGAAAGAAAAAATAAATTTTAAATCAGAAGAAAGAAAATTTATTTTAATTTGAAAAGGGACATGCCTCTTTGGGCACCCTAATATCACTATAAAAAGACACTTGAAGTTTTCATTTACTCACTAACTCATCACACACATTTCTCTCTCTCCCTCTCTCTCACACACACACACACACATGGGAAGTAATTTGATGAAGAGGCCATAGTTTCTAAGCAGAAGAATTTTTGATACAGTCATTGTTTGATCAGTTGAATTTTCTTAGTGTAATTAGTTAATGATGTTCTTGAGTGTGCTAAAGTAATATCATAAATCATTAGAAGTAATTATCAGTTGCAGAAAATTGTGCTTGTATAATTAACACTAGAAAATCAACAATATGCCATAAACTCGGTAATGAACTCCTTTCCATGAAACCCTGTATCCTTTTCCACTTTCTTCCATTCCTCCTCCCTCTCTTCACATGGATCTCTTGTAGGTATAGGATGTAACATGAGAGCAGTATTGAATCTAAGCACAATCCACTTGTGATTAATCCTCCTTGAGGATTCCTTACATAGTTGGAATCTGAATAGGGTATCTTGTAAGTTACGAGACCTTACCCTCTAAAGATCACTGGGAAGGCCACTCTTTCTATATTTGCATGATTGTAGTGCCCCTTCCCTATAAATGTTGATGGTATCCTCAAAATGGTCTCTCTTTAATTTTCTTCCAAAATGGGCATTAACTCTAAATCAAAGGCTAATGCAACATGGTTGTTGACAAAATCCTCAAGCACGATGGGCTTTGCTCTAATACACAAATAAATACTCATTTGATCATCTCTATACCTCTAAAATTTAATTGTTCTTAGCTCCCCATGATGGATCCAAAAGCACAAGGCTCTAAGGCAGGCCTCCCTTGCATATGGGTTAAGTGACCATTTGTAGGGGTGAAAAGCAATGCAAAGTTACATAAATAGAATTCATTGAGATGGTCCCTCTCTTCACATTACTCTCTTGGAAGGTTCCTATGAATTAGCTTGAGGTATCAACCCTATAATGGATTTTCTTGCCCAACCTACCTATATGGAATTTGTGCCATTATTATTTAAGGAAGAACATGTAACAATTTACTGGTTGTTTTTAGTTGAATATGTCTTCGAATAACTCTACCATATTGGTTATAGAGGCCTTCATGAATTCCACCTTCTCACATTGGGTGGCAAGATTCTTCTTAGTCTTGGCTAACTCCTCCTTTAATGGAACATTTATTTTCAGTTTCCAATTGCTTCCCATTTTGAAAATTTTGCATTCCCATGGTCTAATTTTCTCTGCAAATTAGCAAGTTGTTGATCCAAGCAAAACACATCATTCTTCCCACTAAATTCTTCCAATTTTCCACTCTTCGCTTCAACTATATTTTTCTACTCAAGGATCTCAATTTTGACTATTTCCACTTTAGAAAAAGAGGGCTTATTTTTTAGGGCTCATATCCCCTTAAGTACTCAACTTTCTTTTCTTCTTGTAATTATTTTGGGTTCCTTATTAGGGCTAAGATCCTCTTTGAAATACCAAGGATGATCGTTAAGGTTTTCCTAGCCCTTATTAAGGTTTTCCCTCCTAAATAATAACCCATATCCATGATTTTGAGGGGGTTGTTCTCAATGTCCCCATTTTGATGAGTGTTCTTGCCACCTCTTTGTCTTCATATTCTAATATCACTCTCTTTGATGCTTTTCATCTTATGGATTTTATCAACTTTATAAATTTTCTTCTTTCTCCTACTATCATTCTAAGAGCTAGATTTTTTACTATTTATTATGAGGTTTTAAAATATTCTCGAGTCACTCTATGGAAATATTCCCAATATGCTCCACTTGATGCCTTTCCAAGGCATCACAAACAATAAATATTACTAGGCCATGGTATGCTAGGGTCAACTCTTTTCCTTTGTTTACCTTTGTGCTCATCTCCCTCAAGGACTACAATAGGAAACAACGAATGTTGAGATTTTCCTTGGGCCTGTGATGGAATAGATTTCTCAATTAATGAAGGAACCTAAAATGACAGGTATATAACATTCTAAGTCTCCCTTCACATGTAATGTATTTTATGATGTGATGGGCTGCCTCATCCTAGGGTTCAAGCAAACATTATGTTTTCACTCCATTGTTGTTCTGTTGAAGCTCCTCATAGCTTAGAATTATTAGCAATTATCAATACAAAAAAAAGAAGCTTGATTCTCACTATATTTTCTTGTACAGGTGGTAGAAGTTAGTCTTTGAGCTTGAGTGCACCATTGAGAAAATTGCACAAGTTGAGAAAACATGGACATTTTAGAGAGTTATAAATTTTAGCTCAAAGCTCAATATTAAGCATGCTTATATCCATTGGAAAGATAAATTAGTATAGAGCATATAAAAGTTTTAGGTTTTCAAAAGATTTAAGTTTTAGGAACAAGGCCTTTGAGCTCGAGTGAACAATGCAATTGTTGGATATGGAAGACTTCCAAAGCAATTTTTCTTTTCAAAAAAATAAATAAATAAATTGCACAAGTTAAGCAAACATGGAAAATTTAGAGAGTTATAAATTTTAGCTCAACTCTCGATATTAAACATGCTTATATCCATTGGAAAGATAAATGAATAGAGAACACACTAAAATGTTTAGGTTTTCAAAATATTAAAGCTACAGGAACAAGGGCTTTGAGCTTGAGTAATCAAAGCAATTGTTGGAATGGAATACTTCCAAAACAATTTTAATTTTGGGGAAAAAAAGGTTCATGATGATAGAGGTGCATGTTTGATGTGAAATTTGAGCAAGAAAGGCTACAAATACTCCGTGATGGTGCCTGTTTAGAGTGAGGAGGCACATTTGGAGGTGCACAAGCATGTTGATGAAAACATTTATTTTAATAGCAAGTGAAAGGATTTGACCAAATCATGAGTGAGATAATCAACATGATGGTATTATTGTAAATATCAAGATAGTTGAATGCCATGAATGAATATTGTTATGTTCTATTGTAAATTTGATTCTAGGTTTAATCATGAACAATAAAGAAACCCAAAAACTAGTGGTTTGAAAAAAAAAGAGAAAAAATAATTATTGTAAGTAGTGAGTGCAATTCAAATTACATAAGAAGAGCTAGGGAAGGACTTAGTCGCGGTAGTTGGATATTATATGAAGCAAATAAATTTGCTATGTATACAAATCCATAGGAGCTTTTGGTTATTGGATGTGAATATTCCTATGCCACAAGAGAAAATTTAGCAAGGGTATGGAACATAATAGCACATAGAAAAGAATCATGAGAGCCATGACTATCGTTGTTAGTAATTGAGTACAACCAAGTAATAGTGACAAGAATAAGAAACATGGAACATACCAACAAGTAAATAATGGCATCATTATGCTGAGGAAATTAAGTAATAATGGATGTAAAGAATCATTTAAAAGATCAAAGTAATAGAGGTTTCCATGGTAAAATAAATACACCAAAGGAAAAAGGGAACAAGGACTCGATGCGATGATGTGTGCCTTGTTTGATAGGCGATTCATCTTTGTGGGAAAGTGTATGGATGCTTGGAAGATTTGCATGATATGAACCATCATCTTATGCGTAAATAATATAGTGAAATAATGAATGAACTTTTACTAAATTTAAAGGTGCCAATAGATGAATAAAACACTCCATTATTTGTGGATTGGTACTGGAAGCTAAAATGATACTTCAAATAAAATTACCCAATGACGTAAGAGATCTTTTTATTTTTATTTTTTAAATAAAGTCTAATTACAACTTTAGACAAGGGTAGGAGATGCCATAACATGAATGATGAAGCTTGTTAAAAACATTATATAACCAAGGGAATGATTATAATAATGAATGAGAACTATTAATGAGGGTTCTTATAAAAGGTAGAGAAGGTTAAGTGCATTCCAAGTTTACAAGCAGATAACAAACCAAAGAAAAATATAACAAGTCCAATGGTTTCTAGAATGGAAGTATCTATATTGCATATGAGAGAGGAAAGTATATCTATGCTTGATATTCAATTCTAAATATTGTGGACTTTGGAGAAATATACATGAAGGTGGAATAACATAAAATGCAATGTTATAGTTGCTAGGATGTTGATTATTGAAGTTAAAATTAAAGTGAGATTGGAAAAAGAAAAGGGAGTGATTATTAAGACTATTAATATTTATGTATAGTTAGAGTAATATAAATTAAGACACTACAAGTGATAGATAGTTGAGTAAAGGTAAAACTGGACAAGGTCGACATAGAAAATGAAAAAGATATTTAGGATGTAATACCAATATAATATATGATTGGAAATGTACAATGGAAAATTTGACCTTGATCGATAAGTGCTTAAAAAAGGGAGCATTACTGTACATATAATTAGAGTGAGAGCACAAAATGTTACAAGAATCCAATGGGAATTGATGATGGTCAAAGGTAGAAAAGGAAGTTAGAAAATGCTACATGAAGCTACAAGATGCTCAATAAATGATGAACATGTATAATTTTATAGACCCAACCCAGTTTCAAGTTTCATGAAATTTCGTCATGGTTTAATTATGAACCCACATTTCATATGTTGTTGTCACTAAATGCTTTAAACATGAAATTTTAAAACTAGAACACAAGAGTCTAATCTAGTTTTTGCTGAGATAAATTGTAAGCAAACCCACAAAATATGGACACAAGAATTTTTGGGAAATATCCCCTATAAAAACCCCGAAGGGAAAACTAGTTGCTATAGCATCTTTTATCACTCTTGTAGACCAAATGCTTTTATATGGCATGGGCATCTCCCTTCCCTTTGCAGACTCGTCCTCATTTAAAGCGCGTACATACATGGTCCTCATGAAAAATACCCGCATACACTTTTTTAAATTTTGAAAAAATATATAAAAATATATTTTCGGGTTTTACTGAAATCCCACCTATAGGAGCCTGTGGCCTAACCTAATTAACTAATTTGAGGTGGTATATATACACCCCTTGGTTAGGCCTAATTCATTCATAATGAGAGGTATCATCATTATGTCCAAATTTACCAAGATCGAGTTTGCAATTTTACCGTGCCTCCTGCACTCCTAGTCTTCAGGAAACCCTTGTTCCCTTACAGAGAAGCTTAGCCTCCTTATCCAACATCTTCTTACATATATTGGAGAGGAAGTATTCGATGGATCGGGATGGATGGATCCAAAGGAAGGTTTCGTCAATACCTTTGGCTAGGATCAGGTTGTAGCTTCATCTATTATTTCTTCTTTCAGTTAATAAAGAGACTCATGTCCTGTTTCCAAATTCGGTGATTTGCTCGTGTCTATGTGATTTATTTGCAGGTTTACACATCTTGGAATGAGATATAGGGTTTGGACCCTACGAGATCTACTTCAAACATAGGACCTCTAGGTACGCTTCTAATCCCTACTTTTGTGAATTAAAGTGCTTAGCATGATTGCATGAGTTCCATTTATTATCTTTTTATTTTGATTTGTTTGGGCTCTCAACTGTAGCCCTGGCGAAGTTTTCCCTTCAACAGAATTGGTGACTCCACTGGGGAAATATTTCATAAAGGGTTTTTTGGATTGATATGGGTGTTTGATATGTTTTTTTATTGCTTTCTCGGTCTCCTGCCATCTTGGATGACCAAATCCTTAAGCCTGGTCTTTTAGATCTAGGCTTGCTTACACTTTTTTTCCTCAGTTTATTGTCTATATGTAGTTTTTATTCAGAACAATTGTGTATATGCATATTTGTATTGATGTCAAATCAAATATACGCAAGTTGTTTCAGTAAATAGTGTGTATATACTCAAACTTTCTTATCGACAATCACGTATGTTTCTGAAAAAAGTGAAAATTTCACTTGGGTGAGTCCTCTGAAAGCTTGGATGCGTTTTTTATGGTTTTATATGACTGTTGAAGGTAAATAATTTTGATGCCAAACAATTTTTCTTAATATCTTTCATTTTTCAGTGAAAAGCCTTGTGTCATCCTATGGTTTTTAATTTTTGGAGCTTGTGAAGTGTGGAGTTGGGTTCTAGATTTTCTCTTTGAAGTATCTAGTTGTTTTTGTTCTTCAAGAGAAGCTTTATGTTTGTATGAAGATTATTTGTATCCCATATTCTCTTTTTTTTCTTTGTTTTCCCTAAAGGTTGATCTTATTACTTTTTTCTTTTTTCTCTCTTGAAAGGGTTGGAGTTTTTTTTAAAGGATCTGATATCTCATTCAATTGAGTCCTTGATCTTTTGTAACTCTTACATCTTTCTTTGCCAAGTTTTTGAGTGTTTCATTCTCTTGTTTGCATTAGTCTTTGAAACTCCTTGTATTTGGAATCCTATAAATGGTGAACTTGAGTATTCTTCGTATATTTGTTATTGAGATCCTTTGTTTGCTTCGTTTCTTTAAGATTTGGGTTCCATTTAACAAAGGAAAAGAAAAAAAATGTTGTGTTCCTTTTTTCTTTTGTTTTCATTTCATTAGTTTTAAGTCTTTTGGTTTTGGAAAAGATGGGACTCTTTTTAGTGAATTCAAGCATTACTTTTGTTTTGGGGGTGTGATTGGCATTGAAGACTTTTTCTTCTTTGTTTGTTTGGTTTGCCATTGTTTTGCTTGTCACAATTACTTACCTTGAAATTTGTAGTTGAATATTGCAATACATATTAGTGTGCATCAGGGTTAAGTGAATTAAAACAATCATTTAGTTCTTTTTTATTGATTATGAATGGGTGAGTGCTTATTAAAAGAATTTTTTTTTTTTTCTTTAAGTAGATTATCACAACCTTGTAGAAATTGCTTTCATCGAAGTAAAAAGAGTTGCATTTTCATGTAGCCTATGTTTTATTATTGGTTTGGTTTCTTTTGCGTCAAAACATCACAAGTTGCACTTCTATATCCTTTGACCTAAATAACAAACATTAAAATGAATACTTAATTAAATTGAACTCGACTTTTTTCTTTTGTAATAGAAACACCAACTAGTCTAGGGCATATTTAGGGCCTTAGAATAGGTGTGTGGAGAGTAAACTCTCTAAGGCCACTCAAAATAAAGTATGTAATTTGATTAAAGAGTGGAAGTCCAATATTGTATAGGTTGCTAGGCAAAGCTCCCTTAAAGCAAGAGTAAAAAACTAGGACATGCAATGATAAAGAAAGAGAGATACCCCCTCTCTTACTTGTTTGACCACATGCCCACGATTATTCCCCCTCGGCTTCTGATTACGAGTTGATAACCTTAGTTTCCTTTCCTAGGGACCACACAAGTGACTGCAAGGGGGGCTGGGGGGATGCTTGTGGTACTTGAGATAAACATTGTATCACTTTCATAATATTTTTGGAGGGTGTCTCGTGAAGCAAGGGTACTTACACCCAAAAATCCTAATTTCTGGAGGTCAAAGTAAATATTTCTCTTACCTTCACTGGTAGGACTTGAACCCTCATCATCCCAACTTACCTTCAAAAGGTTCCTTTATCTAGTTTCTCGTATTTTGGTGTCCAATCCTAATCACCCAAAGCGAAAATAATTAAGGTTGTTTACTTGTCTATATCTTTGAGAATTTTCATTGAGTGCTCTATGCTCCTATATTTCCTTGGTTGATTTGAGTCTTTTGATTTTCTTGTATTTATAAAAGGTGGTTGATCGAATAGTTAATCAATCTAGGAGGCATCATGGGCATTAAATTACAAGTGTCCAGCCTTCACCTAGAAGGCATAGGAGAAATTATACTAGTTCTTTTGAGCCAGTCCAAGCTAACAAAATGGAGACAAATCATTCACTTAGGGTTTCTATTTCAGGGGAGTAGCCTAGTATTTCTCATAGTTTAGACCGAAAAAATACCTATTATAGCTAGGGTAATTTTTAAATCAAACGACTAGGTAGAAATTGAATATGTTCCAAATTATTTTGGGGCTTCTTTAGATCCTCTTCCTTCAAATATTCCTTACATTATATTATGCATGATTACCCTTATTCATAGACCAGGTACCCCCCTTCACTCTCCTTTCTTCATGGTCAATGTTAGTAGCGCTAGTATGACTACTGATCCAATTGGTGTGCATACTCCTTCTTCAACTATTAGGGGATGTACATTTTCCATTCCTACTACTTCACCCAACATAGTAGCTATTGAATCTACCTCCACTCCTGGTTCGAGTGGGGGAATCCAACCTTTTGCTTCTTTCACTAGTGCTTTTCATATGGGATGCCATATGTTTGGATTCCCTCAATTCATATATATTTACCTTCTACCACTCTAACATCTATGCCTTCTATGGATAGTGGTTCTCCATCATCACAAGGCTTCACTTTTGGAAGTGGACATGTTCCTCCTTCCAATCCTTCTTTAGGTATTGGATTTGTGCCATTCCTTGGTTTCCTTCAAAGTTTTAATCCCTTTCAAGTTCATGGTGGGTAGGGTATGGCATACCCTGCAGTGAATGGTTCAAGTTCAGGTGTTCGTTCATTTTTATTTGGTCAGCATGGGAGTGTACCCTTCCCTACTAGCAGTACATCAAAAAAATTTCCTCCTTTAGAAAGCGCGTGGAACCCTTACCAAGGGGTTTATCCTTCTTATAACATTTCGTTGGGATGAAATTTTCCTTTTTTCTCAAAGTTATGCGTTAAGTGGAGGATAACCCCTATATACTCCTAGAAAATAAGGTTTTCCTTATAATTTTGGATTATCTACGAGCAATCCTTGGCAACTTGGTGCCACTCGAAATCTAAAATCTACCTTTCGAAACATTGGGAACCCTAATCCTGGAGCTTGGAATCCTATAGCTTCATTGCGCTTACCATTCCTCACAACATTGAATTTTATTGAGCTTTAATTATTAACTAATGATTTGAATCGATATAATCCGGCTTGGGACCTGGTCCCTACAAAAATTCCACCAAAAATACCCAAGTTTGAATGGATTCTAGGGAAGACCCAACTTATCATGTAACTACTTTCCATTTGTGGTGTTCATAGAACTCTTTGATTGGTGATTCAATTAAGTTAATACTATATTTAGAGCCCAAAAATTAGAACTAATTTATTCCCAGTCTGGTATTCTTTATAATATTTTTCCTAATGCACCAAGATCTAAGATAGATTTGGCCAAGCCGAAACTTGGTCCTCATGTTGATGGGGTTGTAGGATCACTTGATTCTAATACGACTAGTTTATTGGTTAATCAATTACAATAGTTGTCATTACAATCTTCTCCAACGACACAAGCTATGCCATCTGTGTCTCCTCCTTTGCAACCCTTTGCAGTTAATGTAGTTTAGTCCTCTAGTCTTAAAAGAAACCAACAATCTAATTGGAAGAATAGAGGACAAGGTAAGAATAAGGGTGAGGAGGAGAAGGGGAATACAAATAAACCAAATTCTAAAACTGCTCAAGGAAATAAATCATCTAAAAAGAAAGTGAAATTCCCTTGCAAGTTATGTAATGGGGATCATATTACACATCATTTCCCCAAGATTCAAGATGTTCATCACTTGTTAGTTTAGAAAGGTCCTTCTAGTTCACAGGGTGTGGTTAACAAACCTTTTCCCCAAGGGAAACAATTAATTTCTTGTGCAAATGCTAATTTTGGAACCCCTTCAATGGACATCTAGTTAGAAGGGCACTCTCCATCGAATGTATATATGCTTAAGGCTCATGTTGGCATAGTGAATAGAGCTCATGATTATGGAGAACCATAACCCTCTAAGGCTAAAATTGCTTATGATATTGAATAACCTCTTCATATAGAGAGGCTTGTCATTGAGTCTGAACCTTGGAAGTCCAAAGGCTCCTCCAAATGCTTGAATTTTAATCCAAGCGCTAGGGATGCTCAGAAATACTCTATCGTTGAGGATTTAGTTCATAGTCCATGTGTTCGGTCAGTGTTAGAGGCACTCCAATTATTCCCAACACAAAGGAGTGCTTTCCTCACTGAAATTAGAGCAATTTACCCAAAGAATTCTCTACTATTTACATTTGATAGTGCAAATGTCAAACCAATACCCCCACATCATATGGATTTTCAAATTAAATCTATGTATTGAAAGAATACTATCTTTCATACTGTAGTTGATAAAGAGGCTTCCACATGCGTAATGTCTATGTCATGTTGGAAAGCAATTGGGTATCCTAAAGAGGTTCCTTCTCCAACTCTTTTAAATACATTCTATGGGCACTCTCATAGTCATGGGATTTTGCCTTCCTTCCCAGTTGGATTTGGGGGCAAGGTAGTAACCATGGAAGTAGAAATAGTCGATGCCAATATGCATAATAAACTTTTACTGGGTGAAACTCGGTATAAATGATAAATTTTTTAGTCTCAGCCTTATTCCACATATTATGTTTTCCTCAAGATGGGAGAATAGTTCCAGTTGTATAGCAGTTGATTAAAGAGTGTAAGTCCAGTATCATATAGGTTTTAGGGGAAAGCCCCTCTAACACAAGAGTCAAGCACTAGGACATGAAATTACAAGGAAAGAGAGACACCACCTCTCCTACTTTTCTGACCACGCGCCCACTATTGTTCCCTGTCGATTTATGATTATGAACTGGTAACCTTAGTTTTCTTTCATAGGGGTCACACAGGTGACTACCGGGGGGGAATGCCCGTCGCACTTGAGACAAACGTTGTATCACTTTCATATTTCTTTTGGATGGTGCCCCGCGAAGCGATGGTACTTTCATCGACAAAGCCTATTTTCTAGAGGTCAATGTAACTATTTCTCATACCTTCGTTGGTAGGACTTGAGGCCCTCATCATCCCAACTTACCTTTGAAATGCCCCTTTATCTCCTTTCTCGTATTTAGTGTATGTTCCTAATCATGTGGAGTGAAAAAACTTGAAGGTTGTTTGCTTATTTGTATCATTTGGATTCTTTAGTGAGTGCTTTGTTCTCCTAGCCTACAAGTGATTTAAGTCTTCTGATTTTCTTTTATTTATAAAAGGCGGTTGATCGAATAGTTTGTAGAACTAGGAGGCTTCATGGGCTTTAACCTGCAAGTGTTGAGCCTTCACATATCAGGCATAGGAGAGATCCTATTGGTTCCTTTGAGCTAGTCCAAACTAACAAAAAGGAGGCAAATCCTTCATCAAGGGTTTCTATTTCAGGGGAATAACCTAGTCTTTCTCATAGTTCAGATGGTAACGTACTTGTTCTCTCTAGGGTACTTTTTCAATCGAAAGACCAAGTAGAAGTGAAGATGTTTTAGATTCTTCTGGGACTCCTTCAAATCCTCTTCCTTAAAACCTTCCTTACTTTATATCATATGTGGGTACCCTT
The DNA here is from genome assembly GCA_034641835.2 of Pinus albicaulis. Lineage (NCBI taxonomy): Eukaryota > Viridiplantae > Streptophyta > Pinopsida > Pinales > Pinaceae > Pinus > Pinus albicaulis. The sequence goes on from CM076579.1 coordinate 1,132,535,285, forward strand.
TTTCATATACCAGGTGGCTCCTTTCACTCTCCTTATTTATCCATGGCCAATGTTAATAGCACTAGTATGGCCACTGATCTAGTCAGTGTGCATACTCCTTCTTTAGCGATAGGAGGAGGTAAATTTTCCATTCCTAATATCAAACCAAACACAATAGCTATTGGCTCTACCTTTTCTCTTAATCTGAGTGGGGGCATCCAACCTTCTTCTCCTTTCACTGGTGCTTTTTCATATGGGATTTCATCTGTTTGGATTCCCTCAATTCCTATGTCTTTAACTTCTACCACTTAGACATTTATGCCTTCTATGGTTAGTGGTTCTACATCATTACAAGGCTTTTCTTTTGGAAGTTACATGTTCCTCCTTATAATCCTTCTTTGGGTATTGGATCTATGTCATTCCTTGGTTTCTCTCAAAGTGTTAATCCCTTTCAAGTTAATAGGGGGCAAGATATGACATATCCTCAAGTAAGTGGTTTAGGGTTAAGTATCCCTTCTCAATTGTTTGGTCAGAAAGGGAGTATTCCATTCCTTACTAGCAGTACATCAACAAATTTTCCTCCTTTAGCAAGTGTGTGTAACCCTTACCAAGGGGTTTCTCCTTCTTATAACATTTCGTTGGTAGGTAATTATCATGTTGCTCAAAATTTTGTGTTAAGTGGAGGATACCCTTTGTATACTCTTGAAACAATAATGTTTTCTGTATAATCTAGAATTGTCTTCGAGCAATCCATCGTAGCCTGGTGTTGCTCAAAATCCAAGATCTACCTTTCCAAACTTTGGGAACCCTAATCCTGGAGCTTGGAATCCTATAGGTTCACCACACTTACCATTCCTAACAAAGCTAAACTTTCTTGATATTTAAAATTAACTAATGACTGGATTTGGTATAATTCGGCTTGGGTACCAGTACCTATGAAATTCCATCAAAGATACCCATGCTTGAAGGGAAGTCTGGAGAAAACACAGCTTATCGTGTGACCGCTTTCCTATTGAAAATTTCTAAGAATCCCAACGTTATAGAGAATATCTTAATAGGAGTTGATTGGTCCTTTGAAGAGGTAAATATTTATACAAATAATTTTAAAGATTTTCATGATGTATTTGCTTGGTATTATGAGGAAATGCCCAGGATTGATCCTAGCATTGTTCAACATGAAATCAAGACTTATAGAATGTGAAACTGATATGCCAGAAACTTTGACCGGTAAATCGTGGGAAAGTTGCAACTATTAAAGCAAAAGTAGAGAAATTGATTAAATCATGCTTCATCTACCTCATTCCTCTTACAAAATGGGTTTCAAATCTTGTTCTCATTGATAAGAAGCAAGGAACAATCCCTATATGCATTGATTTTAGGGACCTTAATAAATCTTATTCGAAGGATAATTTCCCCACTCCATTTATACACAAAATTATTGATGAGTTTTTGGTAATGAGATTTTCTCCTTTGTGGATGGATTCTTTGGATATAATCAAAGTAAAATTTGTCCTAAAGATCAATATAAGACAACCTTTATTAGTCCCTGTGGTAAATTTGCATATAGGAAAATTCCTTTTTTCCTAAAAAATGTTGGAACTACCTTTCAGCAAGCCATGTCTTATGCTTTCCATGACGTTAAACATATTATAGAAGCCTATTTGGATGATCTAGCTGCTTGCTCTTGAAAAAGAGAAGAACATCCAAAGCATCTTCACCTTGTTTTTGAAAGATGTCATCATTATAAAATCTGTTTAAATCCTCGAAAGTGCATATTTTTTGTGACATTGATTTAGTTGTTGGGATTCATGTTTTGAATAAAGGGATCAAGGTTGACCCCTTCAAGGTTGAGGCAATGCTTCAGTTGCCTCCCTCATCCAATGTACGTCAAATTCAAAGTATCTAAGGTAAAGCCATTTTTTTAGGGATATTAATTGTAAATTACGCCGAGATAACCATAAGGTTTTTTTTTTTTTTTGTGAACAAAGTCAGTTGTATTATATTTCCAAAAAGTTGAGGAGAGATGCTTCTCCAATACAAAATTCCCCAAGTTTGTTACATAGAGTGTTCTGCTTGGGGATTCTTTCCTGATATATGCTGCTTGATTTACATTTTCCTTTCCTTCTTTTTGGTTTGGCCACTCTTACATAGGAGTTGTACTGTTTGACAAATGGAAATGAAAGCAGAATACACTTGACTTGCATAATAAACTATAATAGAATATGATTACTGCTGCAATTTGAAGCTAGATCCTTGGGTGCCCAGAGACTTTGAAGGGCTGTTTGTTGACAGTGTTTTCACTACCTTGATACCTACTTCCTTGGTCCATTGATGTGGAACCTTGCTCTGACTTTTTGCTGATTTCTTCTTGGATGAAGTTCAGTGATTCCTTCAGATAGATGCAACTGTTCTTTAGCATTCTTATTTCTTCATTGCATGTCTTCCATCGTGATCTCATATAGGCCATCTCTACCTTTGAATTTTCTTTATCCTTCTGGATCTGGTTCTTGAGATTCTCTATCACAATTCGATGTGATTTGCAAAATTCACAAGGGTGGGTTATATTCTCCAGAGGATCCATTAGTATCTTTTTGTTGTTGATGCAACGACCAGTGAAGGCTTCCTCTCCCATAAGTGCTAGTCTCTAAGGCTCAGCACTTGAGCTGCCTGCACAAAACATTAAGAAAGATACGAACCTCTTGTTGTCCAGAGGCTTATAGCGTAGAGGAGCCAAAATCCACGCAAGCAGCAGAGGTCGGAAAGCCCAGAAAACAAAGGGACAGAGCAAGGGAAGGCACATTATCTGTGTGATGTAAACAACAACTGAGGTTTGGGTGGGCGCTGCGCGAGATGCATGAGGATAAAAGCTAGAAATATGGTGGGTTGGAGGGATAAGGGGAGTGTTGTTCGAGAGGGTGGGCTGGCAAAAGCATAAAAGCCGAGAGTTAACTATGGAAAATGCAGAGGATAAGGCAGAATCCACATGCCAAAACCAATGCGAGAGTTTTAGATGGGGTGTTGCTTGGATGGCGCGTTTTTTACAATTGCACAGATAGGAGGAGAAAGACAGGCGATTCACGGGATGAAGCTTGCCCAGAAATTTTGAAGTTCTGATATCATAATTTTGGAGAATATTGCAGTGTTGTGGAGTTGTATCAATTTTGACATTTTGCATAGTTTTGGATTCAAAAGGAATATTTTTGTTGTCATTGGATTTCTGATTTGAAGTGATTTGGTTGTTTTCCATCATGACAGGAGGAGGGAGGGTTAAGGAATATGAATTTGGGATATGATTTCTCCAATTTGTGCTTGTCCAGCATTTCGTTGGACTCCTGTATTTACTTGTTCATCTGCCTTCTTGTTATTCTTCCTCAAGATGTGAAAGAACTCAATGTTGCCAACCTGAATTGCTATTTTTTGTGCTCTGCTCAGAATTTGGTTTAAGCCTGCATTTTGAGGAAGAGAATTACTTTCAATTGCCTTTATAATGATAGCTGAGTCTCTGAAGATGATAGCTTCTTTGATTTTTTACTCTCTTAATATTTTGAGACCTAGTAGAAGCCCATAAGCCTCTGCTTTATTATTCGTCATCTAGCCTAGGCCCCAGTTGTAAAGTATCTGAGTAGTTTGATTTTGCAAAATTATTGTTCCTCCGGTACTTGCTTTTCCTGGGTTCTTTTTTGATGCTCCATCAAAAAAGAGACAAGCTTTGTTTAGAGTATTTACCCAAGCTTGTAATTCCTCTTCAGTTTTCCTAATTTTCCATTTTTGCTGCATCATTGTTTTTTTTGTTTGAGGAGACTGTTTGATTTTGCTTACTGCAAAACTTATCCAGCTTCTTTCTTCTTCTTAGGTTGGCTCAGGTTGATTTCTTTGGCCCCTTTTGCTAAGATAAATTCCACCCTCAATTCCCATGCTTTTGATTTGATTGTGCTTACTTTTGGGGTTTTGTCTTTGAAAATTGCTCCATTTCTTGCTAGCCATAATTGCCACCAGAGGAAAGAGGGAAGGTTGTTCCAAAGGCGCTTCATTGTTTGTTTATTTTTTAAAGAGTGAGGGTAATTTCTCTTCCATCTACTCATAAATTGGTTTATATGAAGATTATAATTCATTTTTTCTACTGTGGGTATCACCATTACCTCCCAACACTTTCTTGTGAAGGCTCAGTCCATAAATAAATGTTGGATTGTTTCTTCCTCCTTTCTGCAAAGTGGACATTGAGATGGTCCACATATTCCTCTTCTCTTTAGATTATCTGCAGTTAGAGATTTATTGTGAAGTAAAATCCACAGAAATATTTTTATTTTAGGGAGAGATTTAGCCTTCCATGCTAATCTCCAGTATTGCCAATTTTGTTGATTTTTACTCTCATGAAGCTTTTAGTATCCTGTTTTGACGGTGTAGTCTCCTCCTGTTGGTTCCCATATATATAAATCCTTTGTATTTTTATCTATCAGGGTTGTTCCTGCCAAGAGTGTTGTCAATTGGTTCCATTGGCCTATGAGATCACTTGGAAGCTTTGGATTGCTCCATTACTTCCAGTCTCCATCCTTCTCCCATTTTGAAATGTCTTTCAGCTTGTGAAGACCTTCCCTTGTCATCCATTCTCTTAATTATTTCAGAATTGGGTTGCTTCCCAAAGGGGGATTTCCCATTATGCTATCTTCCCAAATGCTTGTTTGCTCCCCATTTCCCAGTCTCACTGTGATGTGATCTCTGATTAGTTGAGTTGCATTGATAATTGCTTTCCATATCTGGGTACATGGCCTTTTCGGAGGGGTCTTATCCAGGATCGAAATTCTAGATCCATTGAGATATTTGGCCTCAAGGGCAGCTTTCCACCATGACTTTTCCCCTGTTAGGAAGCACCATGTTATTTTGCTTCCCAGTGCTATGTTCATTAGTCCTGGGAGTTTTATGGCAAGACCCCCACTTTTATATGAAGTTGTCACTTGTTTCCAATTTATCAAGCTGAATTTTTTATTTTCTCTTTCCCCCCCCTGCCAGAGAAAACTTCTAATTATTAATTCTATTTTTTTATGGATGCTTGCAGGAGTTGAAATAAGAGCGAATTGGTATACTGGAAGAGCTGCCAATATGGACTTTATGAGCGTAATTCTACCAGCTTGGTTTAGCCACAACATTCCCCATGCCTGGATTTTCACCTTCATTTTTTCTGCAAACTTACTCCATATTTCGTTCTTCATGTTTTTCTTACTTATTGGCAGCCCCAGAAATTGAAAATGGTCCCAACTATTTTGGAAGGTAATATTCAGGATTTGTAACATTTTCTGCAGGGTCCTTATGGGAGTGTTCCAGCTGTATAAACAACTTTTCCATTGTTAACCAGTCCTACAGAGACCTCCAAGAAGCTATCCAAGATAGCTTTGAATCTTCTTGCCACTATGCAGGAGGCTCCCCTCAGGAGAAGTGTATCATCTGCAAACATAGAATGATTTATTCTTTTGGTTCCTCTGCTTATGGAGAGGCCTGTTAGTGTGGAGTTTCTTCTGCAGTTTTCCAAATTCCTACTGAGAGAGTATACCATTATGATATATAAAAAGGGAGATATGGGGCAGCCCTGCCTTAATCCTCTTGAGCTTTGGAAGAATTTGCAAGGCCTCCCATTTATCAGAGGAGCTATCCAAGGACCCATTGTGCAAGCTTGAATAAGTTCTACAAAATCATCTAAAAACCTAAAGGTTTTTAACACAACAACAAGAAAAGATATAATTACTCTATCAAAGGCATTTTCCATGTCCATTTTTAGGATGAAGCCTTTTTCATTATTGGAGAGATTGGTATGGATGGCTTCTTGGACTAGGATGATGTTGTCCACAATCTGCCTATTGGGAACAAATCCCCCTTGGTTTTCAGAGATTAGAGAGGGAAGAAGAGGTTTCAGCTTACCAGCTATGATTTTGGAGATTATTTGTATGAATTTTTACAGAGGGATATGGGCCTGAAGCGATTGAGAGAGGATGGCTGGGGGTCTTTAGGTATTAGGGCCAAAAAAGTTGAGTTGGTGTACCCTCCAATCTTCCTTTTCCTCATTACATATTTTATCATTTTCAGCAGATCCTTTTTGATAAGATGCCAGAAGGTCCTATAGAAGGCTATGGGAAAGCCATCCAGTCCCAGAGCCTTGTCTGGTTGCAAAACCCAGATTACTGCCTTTACTTCTTCTTCTGTCACTTCCTTTGTGAGTGAGATATTGATGCTTTTGTCAATGATTTTTGGGATATGTCTCAAGAACTCTTCAGGGTTTGCATGGCTATCTGGGGCTGTGAGGAGTTTTTTGAAGTGGTTGAAAGCCTCATTTTTTATTTCTTCTTGCCCGTTTAACTCTTGTCCTTCTCCTCCTGTAATTTTTTCAATATTGTTCTTTATCATTATCATTTTTGCTGAGTTGTGGGAGAAAGAGGTATTCTTGTCTCCAGCTTGCATCCATATCTATCTGGACTTGAGCCTCCAAGTTTCTTCTTCTTTCCTGTTGTTTCTGTAGATTTTTCATTGCACCTCTTTTTCTCTTGCTTGCTTCTCTGTGGTGCTGTCTCTGCTTTCTAACTCCTCTTGAATTTGTTTTAGCTCATTTTTTAGTTCCTCTTTCTCTTTGTGGGGTTCCTTATATCTGTTTTTTGCCCAATCTTTTAGTCCTGCTTTTGTTTCTTTTATTTTTGTTTCCCATATGAAAGTTGGGGATCCGATGATGTTTTCCTTCCATAATTTTTCCACTTCCTTTTGTGCTTCTTCAATGCTGCCCCAGAGTTGATTGTATCTGAAAGGTATAGGCCCATATTTTTCAGCCATACCAAGCTCCAGTAGAACTAGTTTGTGGTCAGATGTTGTTGAGGGAATAATTCTGGAGGCTGCTCTACTATAGTTGCTTATCATCTTATCTCGGATGAGGATCCGATCTAACCTTTCCTTGATGTTTTCCTTACGTATTCTTCTATTATCCTAGGTATATTTCCCGTTTTTTGGAGGGATGTCAAGAAGGTTACATTGTTCCATTATTTCTTCTAGAGCTTCTCTGCTTGGATCCGGCAAGAAATTCCCTCCTCTTTTTTCTTCTGCTTTGAGAATTAAATTCAGATCTCCCCCAACAATGAGGTTTTATTCATGATCATCCCCAGTACTTTCTTTTAAGGTCTGCCAGCAGTTCTCCTTATCCCTATAGTGATTGGGGGAGTAAATGTTGTAGATGCTGGTTTTCCTTCCAGTTTCAACATTTTCCAAATTTGTGTTTATCCAGTGTTCTGATTGTGTGTGTTGATGCAGTTTCCACTTTCCTTTTTTCCATATGGTGCTTATCCCTCCTGATGCTCCATTAGAAGATATTTCTTTTCCTTCATAGATTCTAGATTTTTCTATGATCTTGTCGACTTCTTGACTGCTAAGTTTTGTCTCTTGAATTAAGAGGATGTCAGGTTTTTCACTTTTTATCAGGTCTTTTAAAAATTTGATTTTGGAGGGATGACCCAACCCTCTACAATTCCAAGAGATAACTATCATTATTTATTATTGTGGGTGGTTGTAGGACCCTTCCCTTTGTTCGTTTGCTTCATTTTCTCTTTATTCTTTGGTCCTTTTTCTAGAAAGTTCTCCAGCCCCTGTTGTGTTCCCAGTGAAATGTCTTTGACTGCTTCTTCATCCCTGATTTCTTTGTTTGATCTCCTTCCAACTTTCTTGGTGTTCTCGGTATTCTTAAGGTTTTCTTTAGATTGTTTTCTTGTTAGGATTCACTCCAGGATTTGGGGGATGGGTTTGTCCGCCTGGTGAGGGGAGCCTGGGGGGGAAGGGGCAGGGGATGAAAGGAGAGAGGGTTTAGGATATGAGGAGGAGACCGGATCTGATGAAATGAGAGAAGATGAAAGAATGTCGAAAGGATTTGTCCCCAAAGGGGAGGGTTTGGGGATGGTTGTTTGAGAGGAAGGAGGAGATCCAGGCGATGGAGGGGGTTGAAGGGGATGAGGTCATGATGTGGGCTTTAAGGTTGTATTCTTCTTTTTAACTTGTTCCCATTTTGGATCTGAGGTTTCTTCTTCATTTTTTTCAGGCTCCTCTCTTTTACTACATCTATTGGCGAAATGACCGTATTCATGACATACCTTACATTTGAATGGGAATTTCTCGTAGTCCAACTGTTGGATATGGACCCAGTTGTCCACCTTGATCTTGACAGCTTCCGGGAGGCCCTTTCCTAGATCCACCTCGACGCAGATTCTTGCGCATGCCTGCATGTTGTCTTTGGGTTCGCTTCTATCAATGTATTTTCCCACTCCGTTTCCTATTTCCCGGACTGAGTCATCGCCACAGCAGTGAAGGGGAAGGTGCAACAATCTGACCCATACCGGTACAACATTGGGAACATCCAATTCCGGATCGAAATCTGGTGTTCATCAGTTAAGATATAGGCCTCTTGTGTCCATGAAGTAAGGCCCGCTTCTAAAGATTAGATCTCGGTCACTTTTGGTCTCAAAATGAAATGTATAGTATCCCCTTCCACATAATCGAATGGCGATTTTCCCTTGTGTGAACCGAATCTAGTTCCTCTCCACCCAATTCTACATTTTTTTGGGTGACAGCCATAGTTTTGTAAACTGACCTATGAGTCCTTTCTCCATGAGAGAGGACGTGGCTTTCCTTGGCACGAATGGTGGTAACAAAATTTCTGGTATGGATTTCGATTTTTACAAATTTGTTTCATTTTGTTGGTCTAGTTCATTAAGGTCCAGTCTAAATAATGATGCAAAGGTAGTGGTCAAATCATCATGTTCGTGGCCATTCAATATTGTAGCATTCGAGTTTGCGATTGTAACGGTAGGGGAAGGCGGTCTGAATCTAGCTCGGGGTAAGCCATGCGGCGCTGGATTAAGGAAGCGGCGAGTAGTTGGTAGTGGCCGGCTAGGGCGTTGCAAAGAACGGCGGTTCGATTCTTGCGTAAATTATTACCAATTGGTCATTGTCTCAAGGCCCAATTCTTTATTAATAGATGCTTAGTATAGTTTAATGCTATGATTTTCAACAACTTTGCATGTTTTAATGGTGAGTATTACATAGTGTTTGGTTATACTAAAATTGTACATTTTATGGTTTAGTATTAATTTACTATAGTCAAGCTTTAGAAGGCTTTATTGTTTCTTAGAGGTTAGAATAATAAGCTTCTACATTCACTCCAAGTATGAAAAAGGAATGGAAAAACAATTTCTTTGGTTGTAACAACCTAATTAGGAGAGTAGAATTTAGGAAAATAAGAACTAATAACATAATAACTTGTGAGTTCCTTGTGATTTCAATATTAGATTTGAAAATTTCTTCTTGCCTCGCTCAAACAGCTATAAAAAAAGATGCAAAAAACATTATTTTCACTTTGAAGAGAGATCAATAGTGTCTTATCAAGTTTCAAATGAGATTTATTATTATTTTTTTATGATTCTAAAACATATATAAGGAATAACTGGGAAATTCCTTTTATTTTGAATAATTATTTTCTTTGTTAAAGAGCCTCAATTAGGGATTTAATTGTCTTTACCTTGTTCCATTTGATCCTTTAATTCCTTGATTAGTTTTCTTTACTCTGATTTTTATAATACTAGCCACCAAAGAATATGTGTGATTAGTGAATACTATTATGAATTAACCTCTCTCTTCATAGTTTATTAAAAAAATGTTTCTTCTGAATCCAATGACCTAGAACTCTTTGATTGTGCAACCTGAATGGATGTTGAGGTCCTAAAGCCCCAGGGTTTTTAAATGGATTTGTTGTCTAATAAAATCTAGGATTTGTTGTCTAATAAAATCTAGCACTCCAGATCCCTTTGATTCAGTGGTCCAACAAAATATTTCTCCATCAAATAGCGTTGGTGATAAAACAAAATTGTTCCCTAGATATACACATCCCATTGTTGATTTAGACATTTTCCCATACACCAAATATTTGAGGTAAGATGCATTTTATTGGAGGATATACCCACCATTTGAGTGGCATAACCCTTAATATCGTACCCCTCCTCCCCCTAAATCTCTTACGCCCTGATAGTTAGATGATACACACCATAAGTATATTTAAATTGCACTAAATGATAATATAAAGAGATAGATTTAAGAAAAAAAAAGCATTATAGTTACAATTTCTATATATTTATTTTGTTTTAATATTAAAAATTCTAGAATAATCTTATTTCATATTTATCCAAAATTTTAATATCAAATATATTTTCTTTTCAAACATTAATTTCAATACAGTACTTGTGAACAAGGAAAAAAACGGATTTTGAACCATGTTTAGTTATATATTTTGTTTCTCATAGGAAAAGAGATATAAAAGAATAATTAGAAATGAGAAGAAACACAATTACAATAGACACAAGAAATAAATTGATAAAGGTAAACCCATCCATTTTTATCTAGTTGGATATATCACATTTGTTCTGTTTTCAAGAATTAATTTCAATTGAATGATTATGACTAAGAAAGAGGTTGCAATCTACCAAAATAAATTTAAAATATGATTAACAATATAATAGGAATAATTTACTAGGGAATTGTGTTGGCTACATATATAACCATATTGGACAAATCAAATAAGAAAAAATCAATACTCCATGGGTATTTCTCACTTAAGAAGGCTGAAATGCAATTAACATTCTTTATGCCTACAACTTATGGAACAACACGAGAAAAATATTATTGAAAATGTTAGTATTTATATTACACATTTCAAATTAATACGAAAGGACAAGTGTGATGGCTGTGATTGTCAGAAAAAAAGCACACTAACTATTTCCAGCATTGTAGAAGACATACTTCTTGTTTGTACAAAACAATGATTTTTCCGAAATACGACAATTTCATATATGTTGTGTAATCCATATTCATTTCTACCTGGCCCAATCAATGCTACAAACAATAATGCAACGTGTGCATGAAATCAAATATGAGAATGCCATGAGGACAAAGCATAAATAATATCATACTCATTTTAACATTGTCACTTATTATCCATCTCTTATATTGCATACATAATAGGTTTAGGTGCATGAAATTATTTTTCCAGGTTATCTTTCAATTTAAAAATAATGAAACAAAACATATATCCATTCATATTGCTAAAAAATATAGTTAATAGATAGGAACGAGTTTTATAGTCTTACAACCAACATTCATATGTTCATTGAAATGAGATAAGAAAGTAAGCATTCTTAGAAAACTAATTTCTTCATCGGATTGAATATCCATGGTAAGATCTCCACAAGTGCATATACAAAGCCCTCTTAAGCTACATGTGAAAAATGTAGTAATCCAACCACATCTCCCAAAAAAATGAACGAAACTATATTTTATTGTACCATTTGCGAACAAAATTTTCCATTTTCCACTTCCATCGGTTAAAATATATCATACAAGAGAGCAATGCGGTTACAACATATTTATTCTTAGAGGTGTGAAATTGGAAAAATCTTTCTTGATATAAAAAAAAATCTATCAATAATACTATACGGAAAAATCAACTAATGTATATTTATTGGATACTTTTCATATCTATAACATATTTCCAATGAGCCAAAAAAAATGCCATTGTTGTCACAAATGCATTTTATTCATTTAATTATTCCATTTTATTCACCTTTTTTCTTTTACTACTACTAGTGGGTTTTCCCACACAGGTATAGGCATTTCTAATATTGTCGAAGTCCATGCCATATAATCTGGTAGCTTAACTTGTTATGTGAATATAAATAAATTTAAGGTTTATATGTTTATATGTAAATACCATGATCATGGTTCTAGGGACCCACATTTAGGTTTGTTTCCATTATTTACCTTGGTATGTTTCATTTTGTAGACCATGTAAGTTCCATCATATTAATTTTATGAACACCACTTATTTATTATGACTTTTCACTATCTTATATGGGTTCTTTTTTATAATATGACTCGCTACTACTAAATTCATTATATTTTACATATCATAGCTTTTATCTAGAGGCGATTATATGTAAATAAATTATATGTTTAGTGCAATCCACATGGAGGAAAATGATAATTTCTGGGTTTTTTGGGTTATTGTACTTACTCACTAGGGATTGGGGGATTCTCCTCTATTCTTGTGATATCCACATGTTATCATACTAAAACTCAGTGACTCACAGATATATGTGTTGATCAGAATGAATGGTTGAGATTTATTTCTGTCAAACCCTAGTTTAGAAACCCTAATGTGTCTAAAACTTATGTTTTGACTCAGTGTTGAGATTTTGTTTTCAACCATGTAGAGTAAAGAGGTTTTCTCTAAACACAAGGAGTATGGAAGCACCCCCAACCCCCCGCACCACCCCCCCCCCCCCCCACCTATAATTTCTTAGTTCGAGAATTTCACTATGTTGGACTAGGAACAAGCCAAATAATTGTAATATCCCTCGCGTAGTCTACCATAAAAAATTTCATTAAATGAGGGTTGTTGAATAATTAAATATTATTAATTATTATATTCATATTAATGAAGATCACGATATTGCAGCGCCCTTCCAATAGCAACTAGAGAACATGAGAAGGTTGCAGCCTTCTATAGGTGGGTGCTTACATACTCGTATGATTCTATGCTAGTACGATATTGTCCACAATTTTTCTATATAATAAATATTAAAGATAAAGACGACGATGACGTTGGTTTTCTCCCGACTTGGGTTTCCACCTTAAATTCTGGTGTTCATGTGTGTTTCTTATGTATGATGATTTATTTTCTTCTTTCTGCACATGTTTTCTGCTTACTAAATGTATCATAGATAAATGATGCACTGGGCTAAGTAATATTTCTGAATTTTTTTTGAATACTAAGTTCACTGGGCATACACAATTTTCCTTTAATAAATCCATGTGCATACCCTAGTTGGATTAATTAAAGTCATGTGTAGAAATTAGTAAATTAAAAAAAGTATTGTGATTTTTTTAATATTGATTCACACCCCCTCTCAGTATTTTTCTCAACAAGTGTCACCCAATCCCTAGGATTAGGTGTCAAAATCCCCCCCCTTAATCTGAAGGGATGTTGGTGAGTCCAAGAATTGTTGTGAATCTTGTGAACTTTTCTCTTCCAAGTAACAACCCCAAAATTTAACATGCAACTACTTATATCAAATATGCAATTAATAATCAACACAAAAACTATTAACAAGCTAACATAGAAATTTCATAAACAGGACCAAAGATAAATTACTTGTAACAACGATATTCCTTACTTCAGACTCTGAATTTGAACAATATTTGAATTCTGCCAACCGCAACAAAGTTTTGGGGATGACTCTCCACCCAACCGTATGCTTAGTTGCACATAATCTTTCTACAATTGGCCACCCCTGAGCCCTCAATCAATATACTACTGCGAGGGAATCCTTTGTCTCAAAACACTTTTCCCCCATACCTAAATGCTATTAGTATTAGAGATAAAACTTAGCAACGTTCATTCATTTCTTAAAATTGTTGTCTCATTATACTTAATATTTCATCATCTCATTCCACTAATATTTTATTGTCCCTTAGACTTGGTTACATATTATTAGTTTTTTCTTCCATATTTGACTTGATTTAATGTGTATCTTCAATGAATTTTATTGGTATTTTCTCCTACATTTGATCACTTATAATATCTCCACATCTTTTGTGAATAGCTAATGTCTTCTTTACTTCTTCTTATTACCTTGGCTAGTTGAGTGTATTATATAATTATACATCACTTCATATCTAATGATATTTTATTAATGTCCATAGTTAAGATTTCATTAGCATTCTCCCTTATTTTAGAGACTACATCCTTAGAGAAAAATCAACCAATAAACTATCAACATTAAACATGAATCCAAAATTTCAATCACTCCATCTTCCTTAACCAAGTAATCCGCATAATTATTAATAGATTTCTTTTTATTCACTTTTCTTCCAATGTAAGTAAAAAATGATCTAAATTATTGCATTTTTTTATTCTTTACCAATAATTAGTTTACACTCAAATTTCTTATTATCTCAAAATACCACACTCAAAAAATGTTATAATTAATAATAATACAAATATTCATACTTCCAATAAATAATAAAGTAAAATATCAACTTATCCATTCCAGTGTAATATCTTAATATTAACTAAAGGAGTTCAACCTTTCTTACTCATTTAAACATAATACTTTAATAATAATTAAACAAATTCAAACTATATTATCTTATTTAAAAACACATCATATAAAATTCTTCCTATTCCTTAAAACGTAATCATTTATTTTACATTATACTTCATATTAATACATGTTTGGCATAATGTAAGATAACACTCATTATTGCTATTAATATTTAAAATAACTTTTATCTATTTATTGTATAACTAAAATAAATCTATCTTTCCTTCCAAATAACCAGCTCTTTCCTAAGAAAATTTTCCTTATTTTAGGCACATTGTTTTTTATTTTTTAGATCTAGGGGAATCGGTAACTGGTGGGGCTCTCCTGAGCGAGGCCCGATTGCACTATAAACTCTAGGCTAGGTGCAATAGCCTGCAAGCCACATTGTAGCAATTAACTTATGCCTCAACAAGAGCTGAGACGTCCACTATGGGGTTGCCTACTTTTCAAGCCAAGACACAACAAGCGTATGTCTCGACGGAGGACTGATCCTGGGTGGATCGAGTGAAAGTCAATTGTCTCCACCATTAGACCTCCACTTCACCCTCTAGGCACAATGTTTATTATCCCTACCTATTATGAAAGTGAAAGGACAAGCCCTTAGTTGAATGGTTGTGTGCTACGCTTTTCAAAGGCTCTTATCCCACATTTTAAGAACAGAGTTTGGGTTTATATTTTTATACTAAAAATATTCAATTCATTTTATCACTATATATATTCTTTAACTTATAAATCATTTTCCTAATAATATGATTAAAAAAAATTCTATTATTTTTTTACAAGTATTTTTTTTAACTTCTTTTAATTACTATTTAAGAAAAAAACCTTGAATAATATTTTTAAGGATATTAATCATTAATGTCATAGTTAGTATTATGATAATCATAACTCTTACATTATCTAATCTTGCTAAATTATAGATTATGCATTATATATAAAGGAAGAAAGTATACCTCAACCTCTTTTATTAATATAAAAATAATGAATATCTAATAACTTTTTTTGAATAAAAGAATATGATTAAATAATTTGTAAATTTGTAAATATTTCTCCACTTGAATATTTTAAACTCAATAAAAATATAATATATTTTCATTAAATGACTGACTGAAAATAAATAAAAAGTAAACTATGCCCAAACAAATCTTGAAGTCCGTACACAAATTCAAATTCTTTCCAGCCATACTTGTTTAATCAAAATAACTAAATATTTAAGATATGTTATTTATGTTCTTATTACGTTATTTTTATTTTTTTTACCTTTCTTTTCTAAGATTTTTTTTAGTCTTATTGTAAGATTTAAGATTCCAGAGTGAAAATAGGCCCACATGAACAAAAATTACTTTTTAACACTGGAGAAATTTATATTCTTCATTGTTTTTATATATTAAAAACAACCCTAATGATGGGTTTGATATCAACAAACTAAAAATAACCGTGCCATATTCGAAATTTAATCTATGAGTTAAAACATTGCGTTATTTTCCTTTAATGATTTTTTTGTAATCAATCCACATGTCAAGATTTTGATACCTAGTTGGATACCTAGCTGCAGTTGAAACAGTTTTACCTAAAATTCAGAGCACCCACTCACATTCTTGGAACACATTCAGAGCAGCCACTCACATTCTTGGAACACTCAATTCCTTCCACAATACAAGTTTAATTTCAGTTCAGGTATTATTTTAGACAACCAGGTAATTAATTAAAGGAAGACCACAATTTAATGACAACAATAGTCACAATCTAGTGACACAGAAACCCTACCTAATAATATATGGTAGAGACCGGATTGAAGTGGCTTAAACTATTGACGACTTTAAGAGGAAAATCGATTTTAGATTCCAAGTTTCTAGAACTTTGATTTTCTTGAAAGTGAGGACGACTGAAAAACAATTAATCTAATTAGACAGTGAAGGGATGAAAAAAAAAATGAAGCTTTAATTTGATTTCAAAAATTTGGAACAACCCTTCAAACACAAATTGGATATTGCTTTTGGAGTGAAGACGATTTCAAAAATTTAATTCGATTATGAAAATCCTAACTGTCCAGGAGAATTCCATGCGCACAAAATAAATTTCGATTAAAAAAATCGACTAGCAAAAGGGATATGTCCCTTTATGCTATCGCCTTTTGGAGAACAGGCCCCACACTGTCACGACCTTCTCAAAGAGAATTTGCAAAATGAACCCGAATAAATAATTTTGTAATTGCACATAAAAAATAAACCCTTCAATAATATTTGAATTAATGCAAGGGGTAAGCTTATAATTACTTGTCGTCTTCCCTCAAATAAAATGCAAAAATTTAGATCCTTAAAACAAATTTATTTGGAATCAAGAAAAACCCCGATTTTTCTTGCAGCCAGAGGAGAGGCTTTATAAGAGAAAAAAATGTTATCAAACAATTCAAAGCCCGTGGCACTTGAGAAAGAGAGGGTTTAGTTGAAATAATAAGATCCAGTGGTTCCAAGCCAGCGCAGAAACGTGAAGGTCCAAGGTTCAACTTGTTATTCCTCTCAAAGAGGTAGGGAATATCGGAATCCTGAATTTTTTTTATTTCAGGAGAGAAATGGTAGAAACCCTCTCAGCTTGTAGAGATCAAAAAAATAAACCACAAGAAAATCTTGATGTTTTCTTTAACTCATAATTGATAATTCTTAAGTTTCATCCTCATTAATTATATATATATATATAATCCCTTACTTCTAATAGTATGTTAAACTTGGGATGAAAAAAATTAAGTAATTGTAATTTTTATTTTTATTTTGAGAAAAAATCGAAGCTTTTTATTATTGAATAAAAAGTTTATTGACTAAATGTTATAAGTATTATATCTGATAGTGTGTCAAGCATAACACAAAAACCTGATCCATCTAACCATTTTACATACAGCCAAAAATAAAAAAAATAACATTGAAGTTAAGGAACTCTGTTTGAGCATTGCTCTACTAAGCAACAAGTATTCCTTATCCACGCCAACCCGACAAATCTAGGGCTTCTCAAAAGAGGAAAAAAACCTGAAATGTAGGTTAGCCAAAACACCTTCCTTCAAGTCCCAAGCTCTCTCTTATGAGGGAAATATCTCAAACAAGACTCGAGGCCGGCCTGAAACCTAGAAAAAATAAACAGTATATATGTCCTATAATGTATAAAAGTGAGAGGTATACAACCAACAAGAGTAGTAGCCTCTCACAGGAGGAAAAAAAAGCTAATGAGATGATATATACAACAATAAGAAAGAACAAAACGAAATTTAACAAAAGAGCCTCAGAACAATATAATCAGAGATAAGGGGCATAGTCTGACTCAAACAAGCCCTTCAGGCCTGTTTCCTTTATTTTACAACAGCCCAAAACCTTATGTAGGCCCTCTTTAGAAAGGAGGTTTGCTGTCTCATTTTGCTCCCTGTAAATGTGACAGACATACATGTAAGTAAAAGAATTTTTTAAGGACCATATTTCTTCAAGGATTAGATTTAAAAGGTAGCTTTGGCACATGAATTCTTTACTGAACCACTTGAAAATATTCAAGGAGTCCCAAAAATCTATACTGAATAAATGCCCAACTGGATCAACCAACACAGAGGAAAATACATAGCTTTAAGCTTGGAAAAATTGTTCGTCCTGTTCCCCAGACCCACCGAAGTTTCCTTGCGATTCTCCGAACTAATGTGAATCACCATTCCATCCCCATACCTATTTTCATCGTTAAGCACTCCATCAAAACATGCCCACGAAATATCCCCTCTGATAACTTCTGGCGTGACCACCCTAGGAACTGAATCAGATTTTGGTTCTGACATTTGAGAATGGATGGCCACACTTTCCTTAGCAATAATCTGAGGTAAGGTCTCTTTCTCCTTAAAAATGGCCCTATTGCTAGCAAGAAAGATTCCCATGAGATTAGCAGGGGAAGGACCCTCTAATTTATCTCTTGAATCTCTTGCCACCAATCCCTCCAAGCTTCCGAGACCGATTACCCTTCCCATCTTTGAATCTTCCCCACTGCGGCCATAATCTTGGGCCAGACCAGTATGCTAAAAGGATAGCTGATGAATAAGTTCTGCACTATTTCCTCATCTGGTTTACAGAGTGGGCACTGCCCCAGACCTACCTTCCTCCTTTTCAACATATTATCCTAGGTTCAGACTTTATTATTTAGAATGCACCAGAAGAAAATCCGACTTTTGGCCAGACATTTCAACTTCCAAAAATTTTTTTCCCACCAAGATGGAGCTTCCCAACCCTTTTTATCCATAAGGAAATCATATCTAAACTTAAGAGTATACTCTCCAGTAGGGTTATGATCCCACCTTAAATCATCCTCTCTATCGCTCATGTGGAGATGTGTTCGTTCTAGCTCAGGAGTATACTTAAGCCAAGATTCATACCATTCAGGATCAATCCGTAAATCCTCCCCAGTCATTCAACCCTCTAACCAGTGCGAGGAAGAATCTTCTTTTGCAATTTGATTCACAAACTAGATACCTTTATCCTTCTGGATGGTTCTCAACTCCACCACTGCCCACAGGTCCATCCCAATCCTGACTTGCTCCCCGTTACCTATCTTCCAAAACAGACCTTCATCAGTAATTTTCAACGATCCCAAAATCGCTTTCCAAACCACCGAAGCTTTTGTGGGTTTTTTCCCTGGGGCTCTAAGCCAATATGTTAACTCCATAGGGTCGATATATTTCCGCTTCATGACCTCTGACCATAAGGAGTCCTTAAATAGTATCCTCCAACCCATTTTGGCAACTAGAGAGGCCACAAAATATGAGTGTTCTTTAATCCCCCATCCACCCCAATATTTTGGCTTAGCGATACTGTCCAAAGCCACCCAGGGAATCACCTTCTCCTCCTTCTATCCTACCCATAGAATTTTTATACAAATATTATTAACCTCTCGAAGAAAAGTTTTCGGGACCCATGAGAGCATATCCTCATACACTGAGATAGCCAAGAGGATTGATTTAATCAGTAGCAATCTCCCAGCTCCTGATAGCCAATAGAAGCTCCAATGGTTTACTCTCTTTTCGATTTTTGCTACTAGCCAGAGCCAGTCCAATGTTTTGTATGAGTTTGGTTTGAGAGTAAAACTGAGATATTTTAAGCTGTCTTCCAAACCTTTGACCTCAAAGGGGATATCCACCACTATTCTTCTTGTATCTTCTCCCGAGAGGCCTTCTGATATGATGGCTTATTTTCCAATATTGATGCTCATTCCTATTTCTGATAGGAAGAGTTCAATGTATTGTTTTAAAATCCAAAACTCACTTTTGCTGCCATTACTAAAAAAGAGAATGTTATTAATGAATAGGAGGAGGGTAATATACAGATTAATAGCGACCTCGACTCCCTTGATATCTCCCCTCATTTTGGCTACTACTATTAGCTGACTTAGACCTTCAACAGCCAAGAGAAAGAGTAGAAGTGACAAAGGGCAGCCGTTTCTCAGATCTCTCTGACTTTTGAAGAAAGGAGAGGCCGCTCCATTTATAAGGACTGCAAAGCTGATGTTGGTTATGCAACTCATCACCCAATTTATGAAGGAGATGTCAGACCCCAGATGAGGTAGAAGTAATCTAATATACATCAAACTTATCTTGTCGTAAGCTTTGGATAATTCAATCTTTATTATCATTCCCTTCCTTATGTCCCTCTTGATGCTGTGGAGAGTCTCCTGTGCCACCCCAATGGCTTCATGGATCTGTCTACCTTCTAAGAACCCAAATTGTTCATGTGAAACATTCTTAGAGAGGATCAGCTTCAACTTGACCGCAATCACGTTTGAGATGACCTTATAAATACTATTACAAAGAGATATGGGACGAACTTCATTGAATGAGTTTGGCTCATCCAATTTTGGGATGAGAGCAATAAAGGTGGAGTTTAGGGGTTCAAAGATAGCTCGTTTCGACTGAGATTCCTCCACCACTGCAGTGAGCTCTGCCCCCAAGTCCTAAAAAAAATGCTAATATAATTCTACTCTCCACCCATCTGGCCATGGGCTTCTATCCTTTTCCATTGACTTGATGACACCCTCCACCTCATCCCTAGATACCTGTCTTGTCAACATTTCGTTTTCTTCTTCTTCTACATACCTTGGGAAATGTTGATCCACCCTTACCACCTCGGCAATAGTGATCTCCATGGGGGATTTGAATATTCTAGTAAAATGATCCTTACCCATGCTAGCAAGCACTAGGAAAGTCTTCTCCACCTTGTTGTCCTCCTTCATCATCTCGAAGATGGTGTTATCATTCCTTCTTCCTTTAGCGTAGTTGTGAAATAATTTCGTACTTTCATCCCCTACAGCTAGCCATAGCGCACAACTTTTTAACCTCTGTTACTCCCGCCTTTCCAATAATATCTCCCTTATCTCCCCTTCCCAGGATTGAATATGATCCCTCTTATATCTCGATTCATAGCCATCAGATTCACTACTTTCCAACCTTTCTAATTCTGCTCCTAGCAATTTAAACCTTTCCTCCTAAGATTATCTCCTTTGTTTGGCCCATTGGATTGTTGATTTATTCATATTTGTTAGGTTCTCCCATAAGTGAGTCGCTTGCTTGAGATGGCTCGCGCCCCTCAAGCTCCCTCCAAGTTCTCAAGAGAGAATTAACGACCCTCTTTTAGCCAGCCTGGACTGAATTTGAATGGTGATCCAGGTTTGTCAAAACTACATTTAATTTCAAGGAGAATAGGATGATGATCATAATCCCCTGCCTCCCCCACCCATTACCTAAGGGGATGAAGATGATCCACCAAACTATCCTTGATCAGGAATCTATCTAATCCCTTGGCCACCCAGGCCTCTCCTATCCTCCTATTGCTCCACATAGGTTGAATTTTAACAAGACTAATATCTATTAAGTGACCCTCCATTATTTTAGAAGAGAAAAAATCTGAAAGGGGATCCGCCCGAGCAGACGACCCCCAATATTTACGCTGTCCAATTGAAAATTTCAAGACCCCTCCTATACTGAGTTTTGGAATATTCATCATTTTCCCCAACTAGGGATTATTCCAAGAGCTCTCCTTCTCCTGACAGGGGCCATATATATTCATGATATGGAAAGAAGATCACAACTCAAGGGAATAGACCTTCATGACCAGTACATGATACCTACCCTAGGAATTTAACAATTTGATTTTATTGGAATTAAAGCCCACAACCAACCCCCTAGACCTTCCACAAGTATCCAGCCCCAAGAAATACTATCCCAGACAAAGACTCCAAAGTGCAACAAATACCTCTTCTGCAGACCCTAGAGTTTCTTGTAGGATAATAATGTTTGGCCCAAAACTAGAGAACAGGGCAAGGAGAGCTATTTTTCTGGGCTTACCAGCTAAACCCATGCAATTAAAATATAACATGATCATTTGATCACCTGGTCCAGGGCATTCACTGCTCTAATAGCCCCTGTAATGGATCTTTTCTTCCCATCAACTATGTCAAGTTTGGCTTTCAGCTGGGCTTTAGAAAGGTTTGATTTCCTCCCTCTCAGTTTGGGCTCAGAAGAAGAGATAGTAAGGCTCACCAAGCATCCCACAATTTCAATATATTATCTTTTTACTCCCAAGGCCTGAGGTTATAAGGCTGATGTGCTTCTTCTGAGGAAGGGGGTTCAATTGGCCTAGGGGGGTTGGGGAAAAGTTCAGATGAAAGGGCCTGCATAGTTGTGAAATGTTGTCCAGGGCATATTCAACATGTAAAGACAGGCCATTTATAGTTAATACATATTGGCCTCCAAAATATTTCTTAATACATTCCTAATTTCCTTGAAAACATTGGCAGTACAAAGCGCTTAATGGAGCCCTGGTAGCTTGACCCAGATTAGGAGGTCTGGTAGCTTCTCCCTTTGCGCGTAAAAAACGAGATGACATCTCTTGAAGAGGATCAGGGCACGACTGAATCCCCAATTCCTTTCTAGCACCCATGAAACCATCTACTTATTTTTTAAATCTTAGCATAAACCAGCCATTTTCCAATATGCACGCCTCGAACCTCGGATGGGGCCGTTCCCGCCATGATTTCTCTGCCCATTACTTCAAGTATGGAGTTGATATTTTCTTCCACTTAGCTTTCCTGATGAAATTTAATTCAGTCGTGTTCATGGCCTCATCAATGAACAAGTCGATGCCCAACACCAGATTTGGGACTTGGTATTTCCTTCTTATAGCCTGGGCTTTCTTCCTCAGCAACTCTCGGATATCCAGATCGATGTCCTAAAGGCTAACTAGGTTTTGATGTGTCAAGGGAGGTTTGTTGCCTTCAACCACAAACTCAGTTCATTTCTCCTTATATTTACCCTTCAAATCGATGCTATGTGCTGCTTCCATGGCTTGGCCTTCTAATATCCCTCCACTCGACCCCTCTCTGATAGTTATCTCTCCTCGTGAGGGGGTTATTCCATGAACGATCCCGCCCGAAAGGGGGCTATCTCCCCTTCTCTATGCCTTTAGTTGCTTCCTTCTAGCCACTGCAATGTCCTCTGCTATTCTCCCCAGGACCTCTTCTCCATAAAACCTTGAAAGTGTTCGAGACTCTCCAACCAAGGACCTCGAAACCCCTATCAACCCCGACACCTCTTCTCCCCTGAGAGAAATGCTATGTACTACTCTCTTTGGTACAAGCTCCTGTCTCAAACACTTGTTTTTTAGTAGACCTTAGTTGGCCACAATATCTTCCAGCCCCCCCCCCCCCTCATGTGCAGAAAAGGATCAACCAACTCATTACTCCTCCCCTTTGTCCACTGAAAGCTTAGATTCGTTCCTCCATAACCAAAAAAATGCAAACTGGGCAGAGTTACTACCATCATGCGATTAAGGTTGCTTTCCATCGCTATTATGGGTCTCTCGTGCTGCCCTGGAATGCCTTCTTGACTATCCCACAAGCCCAAACCTCCAATATTTCCACCTTTCCCAGCTACAAAATGAATGAATACCTTCATATTATGCTCCGTAATATCCATTCCCCACATCATGAGCATGTCCTCTGGCATAGGATCCACCTCCACTCTCTTTGATCCATTTACCATTCTATATTAACCCAGAAACTTGCAAAATAGTGACTTATCTCGTGATACGCTCTCTCCACTTGTCGTGGCCTACTTCCTCTAGCTAATTCCCCTCGACTAAAAGACTTTTAAACAAAACAGGAAAAGGAAAACTAGCCAGTAACAACATGAATAAACTTTAACCCGAACCATTTTGTCCTTCCATCCATTTTAGCTTTGACACATATCCCTAAGCCTTGCATTCTCACCACCCGTCTCTATCCCATGTCACCATCGACCTCCATTGTAGGGCCCCACTTGTTAGGAGCTTCCTACAGGTCGCAGCAGCCCCTTGGCACCTATGTGTCGAGCTCAACCCATCGTGATAGCGAGGGTTTCAGGCTCTGTAACCATTGATCCACTCACCTACACCTACTTACCATTACTTCTCGAGAATTGTGTATTGTGTTCATGGATTTTCCCAACGTTTCGGGTGAACCTTTCATCTATCTTTAGGGACTTGAAGCTTCTTAGGGTTTCACTATTGTAAACAAGTCATCTTGGAATTTTCGCTACACTTTTTTTCTTTGAGGCTTCAAAAGCTAAAATTTCAATCACGTGGAGCCAAAATCATGGTTACCATCGTGTAAAAATTTTATTTTGTAATTTTTTTTACCCTTGCATAGTATTCAATTATGAAACTGTGGTTTTCTCTAACATAGCTATTCATTAGCTTTTATAGCACATGAGAGATTTGTGCATGGAATTTTAACTCAAAAGTTTTATTCTATAAATAATCACTCATTCATGCATGAAGAAAAAATGCCCAGCTAATATAAATAAATATTTATTAAATAAAAATAATTTAATATTAAACAAACATTAATTATAAAGAAAATTCAAATTTCCAATAATTATTTCTTAAATAACATAATTTAGTATTAATTAAAATATTAAAGAAAATTCAAAAGTATAATAATTATTTATTAAATAAAAGAATCTAATATTAATTATAAAAAATAAAATCCAAAGATCTAAGAGTGTTGAAACCTTATTTTGACACCATATGTAACAACCCCAAAATTTAACATTGAACTACTTATATCAAATATGTAATTAATACTCAATACACAAACTACTAACAAGATAGCATATAAATTTCATAAACACAAGCAAAGACGACTTACCTATAATGAGGATATTCCTTACTGAGACTCCAAAGATGAACAACATTTGAATTCCGATAAACGCAACAAAGTTTTGGGTACGAGTCTCCACCCAACCGTAGGCTCAGCTGCACATAATATTTCTATAACTGGCCACCCTTGAGCCCTCAATCAACGTACTACTACCACAAAATCCTTTGTCTGTAACACTTTTCTACCAAGAGAATAGATGAAGGAATGATGAATCTCATCTTCCTTAACGTCTATTAAATAGACCAAAAAATGGAAATGGAACAACATGCACACATTCCATGTTTCAACATGCAATTTTATTTATTTATTTTAAGTTTTACATAATTTAATGTTTCTCTTAATTTAACTCTTTCTTATTTTATTTTATTTTACTTTTTGTTAACTTTAATTATTTTTACTATTTTTATATTTCTCTTAGTTTATCTCTTTCTTATTTTATTCATTTTTACTTTTGTTAACTTCACTTATTTCGTAGTTTACTTTTATATATTTTTTAATTTATAACTCAAGTTCATTATTTAATATTTTATTTATTTATTATTGTTGTTACCTTTATTATTTATTATGTATTATTTATTTACTATTTATTTTCGTATTATGTTATATTATTTATTTATTATTTATTAGTTTTATTATTATTAGGGGACATTACAAAGCGCTTTGGTGAAGATGTCTGCAATATGCTCGTTTGTGGAACAATGGCATAGATGGATTGTCTTTTCCTCAAAATGATGTTCAATCAGATGGTATTTTGTATTGATGTGCTTCGTTCGATCATGGAACTTTGGGTTCTTATCCAAATTTATCACATAAGTGTCTTCGATCAAGAGTGGAGTTGAATGCATTTGTTTCATCTGAAAATCTTCTGGAATTTTCCCGAGTCACACAATTTCCATTGTTACTTTAGCTGTTGCCACATATTCTTCTTCAGTTGTGGAATCTACTGGAGCTGATTTTTTTTGTGATCTCTAGGAGACAACTCCTGATCCAAGGCTCATATTATATCCTAAAATACATACCCCAGTTTCTTTGTCTCCATCAAAGCCTGAATTAGAGCATCCAATCAAGCTGAAGTCGCCCACCTATGTATACTTGAGTCCAAAGTCTTTAGTCCCTTTCAAGTACATTAGAACTATTTTTGCAACAAAGCCATGTCCTTGACAAGGATTCACTAGTACAAAATGGCTAATTTGTTACTAAAAAAACGACTAAAATTCGCATATAAACAACTATTTTTCGATCGGTGACCAATAGTAGCTAATTTACAGTATCTTATAACGCGACCAACTTTTGGTCGTTTTTAGCTTAGTCATTAATTGGTTATCTCAATTTTGTCATCTAGTTGTATATTTGGTCATTGATTTGGTCATTGATTTAGTCATTGATTTGGTCACTAATTTAGTCATTCATTTGGTCTTTCATTTCGTCACTGATTTAGTCATTCATTTATTCATTCATTTGGTCTTTCATTTTGTCATTGATTTAGTCATTCATTTAGTCATTTATTTGGTCACTGATTTAGTCATTCATTTAGTCATTGATTTGATCTTTGATTTGGTCATTAAATGTCACAATTAATGACCAAATACACAACAAAATATATTACTATATGATCACCCAAGAAATCCAATTAATGACCAAAGAACTATGACCAACATGTTGGTCGTGTTATAAGATACTGTAAATTAGCTACTAATAGTCATATATATGCAAATTTTAGTCATTGTTTGAAACTAATTAATGACCGAAGAAATGTGACTAAATTTTAGTCGTGTTATAAGATACTGTAAATTAGCTACTAATAGTCGTATATATGCAAAATTTAGTCATCATTTGTAGTCACAAATTTATCATTTGCAATAGCCATTTATTCATTATATAAACGAATAATTTAGTAGTTTATATGCATTTCATTAATAATCATTCTAAAAACACAAAGTCGCATATTTTAATTACAATACTAAACAACATCAAGTGCAACTATAAATAATTTCAACCACACAAATTATATTATATGAAATGTTAAAATATTACAATATGAGTTTCCAAGTTTATATTAGTTGGACTACAATTTACACATGAAATGATGTTTCATCACTTCAAAACATTATCGTTGTGTTGTCAAGGCATTACAGGTGAATTCACCAACTCCGAAGACTTGATCATCAGTCTTTATATGTGTGTCTTATGCGAGATATTGGTTCTAAGGGTATCACCAAACCAGTTCTCCTCTCTCTTTTTGCATTTGTCGCTCCAATGTTATTGCTCTTCTCTTTTTTCAATTCATGCTTCTTACCATCAATACCGATTTCATTTTCTGAAAACAAAAGAAAATACAATGCACTGTAAGAAATGAAAAACAATGAACACTAGAATATAATATAAATTAGACTATAAATAGTTTATACAACATATACCTTAACATCAACAATGTCAAAGCAATTTTCCTTTAACATCAATTTCTGCAAAATAAATGTCACGTTATTATTTCCCATTTCTCAACATGCTACATACGATAAATTGAAAATCACATAAAACCAAGAGCAAACCCTTTTCTAATTAAAATAAACAAACAAACAATGCCTCTAATAAAACTTCATTATAATATTAGCAAATGAAAAAAGAGCTAGTGGACCATTTGTGTTGTTTGACTTTGCCTATTTTTGTTATAAAGTGCTCAAGCTTCAGGAACCAACAAATGTGAGCACGAGCTAAAAACTAACCAACCATTCACTAGTCAACATGAGAGATCACAAATAAACCACAAAATTGATCAGGCATTAAAATTGTGAGCAGACTACCTTGAAATTTTCTTCTTGATAAATACCTCAAAATCCCCTCGTTTCTAATAAGCTTCCTGGCTATGTACCTCCATCCTTGATTTCCCTTGTTATATCTTGAATAAAGAATATCCCTTCAACAACCAATTTTGCGAGAATCCTACCAAGTAACTCAAGAGCCTTGTGCGTATCAATAGTAGCATCCTCCAATGAAAATAATACAATCTCCAACCTAGAACCATCAAAATTATATATAGTTATAATGTTGAAGAGTGTAACTAGGTAGGTCTTCCTTATAATGACTATGTAACTAGCATTTGCACCGAGAGGTGCAAAGTAACGCCGGGGAGTGGGGAAAACAATAATTAAGTGAAATATATGGAAATTTTAGTTCATATATATCTTTCAAAGAATGTAATAGGAAGTTAAAATTTAAAATAAAGTTACACTAACATAAAGGAACACTAATATATTGTTCCAGAATAATGGCATAGTAATGATGGTATCAAAGATCCTTCAATAGTCACTCCAAGGAGATTGCTCTATCTCTTCAAATGATTCAAATAACTGTCGAAACTAAATATTCAAACCTGATCTAAATCCATCATCAAAAGGTTTTCAATGTGCTAGAAAGGGGTATTTAAAGGTTTTTTTAAAAAAACTTTAAATTGCTGCTACAAGACTGTTTTAAAGCTGGTCCAAAACTGCCTTCTAACAACTTTAAAAGATGTCATACAAACACCTTCAATAAACTGCTATATAAAAACACTCTATGAAGTAATCCATATAGAGAACACACCAATAGCCCAGAAGAGGGGAAATGAAAAGTTTATCTGCAGTTACATTTTACTCTAAAAAATATTCATATCAAAATCTGTTAACGTCAAACCAAAATTTTGTAATTTTCAAGATCCTAAGTTCAACACCAACTACCCAACAGCCTAGCAAACTTGACAAGAAGACCTTGACTATTCTTGTACGCTATAAGACAAGATGGTCAACAATGTCATGAGTTATAGCAAGCACCTACAATTGTTTCAGCATGTCTTATCTTTTTAACTGATCCATCATCTTGAATTTGTCTAGCATTCTCTCAATCATCAAAATTAGCATTGTCAAGCTTTAAAAATATAGCATTCACTCCAATCTAGAAACAAAAATATGCATTCACAACTCAACTTACCCAGTATTCTGCTGGCCTCATTCTTAAGTTGTAATTAAGTTGATGCCATACTCATGCAGTAAGCTCTCGCGTCATGGACCACCATTCCTACCCACTGAAAGAGGATGGCCACTCAAAGTTAAGCCACTAGTGTATGCCTTCAAAGAAGCATCACAAAATAATTCTAGAAACAATTCAATATCATATTGGAAAATCAATTCCTTCTCATCATGCAAGTATATTAGGTGTGATAATTATTGTCTTGTAACTAACCACCATTTCTGGAGTTGGAAGTTCCCTGTCCTTTCCTCAATGTGCTGTGTATCAAGAAGAATATCAGTTAGAAACATCTCAAAATCTCAAAATCATTTTATGATTCATATCACAACTTTCAGACTGTGTGCCTGTCATGAGAAAGAATGGTCTATTTAGTATTTGGGAATCTCAATACCAGTAATATTTCCTGTCAACAAGGAGACTACAAAAGTAGGACAAATTATCCCTTATATATTCATTTGGAAATGATCATCGCTCTGCCATGCTGCCATCAATTACAATGAAGTTCTTGTTACCATTTGTCTTGACTCCAACAACTCGACTCACAAGAACACCAGAGTTTGCAACAAGAGATCTCCCAGGCTCAACAATGAGTGTAAGATTTCCAGATAATACCAGCTCTCTTACCTGAAGAAATAGCCAATGGTGCAAATATACATCTTTAAAGTGTCTATATATATTCTCAAAATAGCTGTAACAAGGCCAACATAGTAAAGCTGGTCCAAAACTGCCTTCTAACAACTTTAAAAGATGTCATACAAACACCTTCAATAAACTGCTATACAAAAACACTCTATGAAGTAATCCATACAGAGAACACACCAATAGCCCAGAAGAGGGAAATGAAAAGTTTATCTGCAGTTACATTTTACTCTAAAAAATATTCATATCAAAATCTGTTAACGTCAAACCAAAGTTTTGTAATTTTCAAGATCCTAAGTTCAACACCAACTACCCAACAGCCTAGCAAACTTGACAAGAAGACCCTGACTATTCTTGTACGCTATAAGACAAGATGGTCAACAATGTCATGAGTTATAGCAAGCACCTACAATTTTTTCAACATGTCTTATCTTTTTAACTGATCCATCATCTTGAATTTGTCTAGCATTCTCTCAATCATCAAAATCAGCATTGTCAAGCTTCAAAAATATAGCATTCACTCCAATCTAGAAACAAAAATATGCATTCACAACTCAACTTACCCAGTATTTTGCTGGCCTCATTCTTAAGTTGTAAGTTGATGCCATACTCATGCAGTAAGCTCCCGCGTCATGGACCACCATTCCTGCCCACTGAAAGAGGATGGCCACTCAAAGTTAAGCCAAAAGTGTATGCCTTCAAAGAAGCATCACAAAATAATTCTAGAAACAATTAAATATCATATTGGAAAATCAATTCCTTCTCATCATGCAAGTATATTAGGTGTGATAATTATTGTCCTGTAACTAACCACCATTTCTAAAGTTGGAAGTTCCCTGTCCTTTCCTAAAAAGTCTGCAGACTCGCAGACAAGCCCAACAACATCAAAATTTTGAATTTTTGCCTTTGGGGCAGGTGGAGAAATTAGCTCAATGTGCTGTGTATCAAGAAGAATATCAGTTAGAAACATCTCAAAATCTCAAAATCATTTTATGATTCATATCACAACTTTCAGACTGTGTGCCTGTCATGAGAAAGAATGGTCTATTTAGTATCTCGGAATCTCAATACCAGTAATATTTCCTGTCAACAAGGAGACTACAAAAGTAGGAAAAATTATCCCTTCTATATTCATTTGGAAATGATCATCCCTTCAATCATGCATCATCAAAAAAAGTTGGGTTTGCCCCAAGTCAAATTTATGTACTAACTTGGTAAGCTCCATAAAGGCTAGGCCTAATAAGCTCTGCCATGCTGCCATCAATTACAATGAAATTCTTGTTACCATTTATCTTGACTCCAACAACTCGACTCACAAGAACACCAGAGTTTGCAACAAGAGATCTCCTAGGCTCAACAATGAGTGTAAGATTTCCAGATAATACCAGCTCTCTTACCTGAAGAAACAGCCAATGGTGCAAATTACAGAGGATAACAGAGATCACAGTTATCCACAGAGAATGGCGGAACAGAAATCTGAGGAACAGGAAGACAAAGGAAATTGTTTGACAGCCCAGAGAGATAATATCTTTAAACTGACCAAGATTGGTCCAGCTTCTGCTGAGGAGACAAGCTGTAAAGTAACCACAGTTCCTGAAGAGCCTATGGAACATGAAGCTGTGCAGATAAACTGTAAAGTAATCAGAGTTCCTAAAGAGCTTATCGAATGTGAGGTTGCAGGGACAAACTGTGACGTAACCAAAGTCCCTCAAGAGCCTAGGGAGCATGAAGCTGTGCAGAATCAATCTCTAAATACCCATCTCAATGCCCTTGAGTTTAAATATGAGCCTAGAGACAGTTGTCAGGACTTGGGATCTGTACACCTAGGATCAGGTGAGTGTTCAGTCACTGAAGTTCTTACTGAATACAAAGGAAAATTTTCAGTAAGAACTATGCTAAGTGATAGACCACTAAGAAGGTGGCAATTAGTGATAGACCACTTCTCAACAGAAGACGTGTCAGAGATACCAGGGGGTAACTCCTCTAAATCACAGCAGTGGTCCAAGATAAAATCTCGCATTATGGGAAGCTTTAGGCTTGACTGGGAGCTGTTGAACCTGGACATATTTCCAAGCCCTTCACATAATGTCAGAGATATCTTCTCCAAGTTTTGCAATACTTTACTGTGCTCTTGAAGTGGAGGCACATCCAACTTCTCCAAGTGAATAGTCTTAAGCCGAGTAAGTGAAGATAGGGCTGTAGACCGTTCACTGTGGCTTTCTTGTACCCATAATTAAACACTATGAGGACTTTCAGTTTCTTCATGTAACTCAAAAATGATGGAAGAAATTATTTGGTTGCAGAAAAGAGTAATACCAAAGCCTCTGCTTCACCAAAATTCATCTCACACCACTGATCGTCTTCCATTGCACCTACATAGGTGAACCATAGAAGCAAAGCTAGATTAGAACATTATAGGTTATTGCATATATTTTCTAAGAACTTTTGAATCAATGATCAACACCTAGATATCATTAAAGGTCTATGGTCTATCGAAATAGGAAAATTTATTAAAGTTCTTACTTTCCTCCTATTTAGGCATAAGCAACCTCTTCCTACCAACTATGCTACCTCGGGATGCCAAATATAGGGCCAAGTCTCGCATTACATCATGTTGAGAAAAGTACAGCTCAGAGGCACTGCCATAATTGATTGCTTGGCTCCTACTACATCCAATTACCAAGACAACACAATGTATAAGACAGAGGAAGCTATGATCAAATGATATTGAGCACACAATAGTTAGAAATGAAGGCACTTACCTGAGATTGCTTCTTAAATTCAACAGATTTCTGCTTGCAAGCTCTAACAAGATGACAAAAGCATCGTGCCACTCCATCTTTCGCACATAAATCCAAATATCCAATAATGCATCCACTGATATATTTCTATCCTCTGGAAATGACCCCAAGTCTAAGAAGCACTCCCGTGCTTCCTCATCCAGGGCATCAATACTGGTCTCCAAGCATCTAAGCCCTTCTTTGTGATAATCTGATATTGATTCCCCTTTTAAGAGTTTGTTCTTGGCACCCTCCCAGGCCGGATGAGGCTGACCATACAAAGAGCTTCCGATCACCTTTAGAGCAAGTGGCAGACCTTTACATTCCGCTTGCACCTGTGATTCATACATTAGCAACACTAGTGAAAATTCTGTAGGTGGAAACCAATCAAATACCAAAAAAAAAAAGTTGTTGAAAGCATGAATAGTTGCCTAATAATTATAAAGTTCACTCACAGGTTTTTGTTTGATTGTTTATGAAGATGAATATACATATGGCTAGAATCTATTTTAATGGATTACCGATACCATTGTTAAGAGCATAGTAAGTACTAATATGGAATTATGTAAAACTATAATGATATCCTAATATGATATGCCACTGTAGTAATTGCTTGTAATTAGGGACATTTAGGAGAACATTGTGTCACAATCATTAAATTGAACCAAACTTAGTACTTGGTAAAATAATATATTGCATATAAATTGCATTACCTGCTTGACTAGCTGGTTGTCCGCATTACTTGGAATAGATTTATGTCCAAAAGCCCAAAAGCAGAAAAGGGGCAGAGCATCGGCATCATCTAGCAATGGAAATTCATAAAGCCTGGTAGAGGTTGTTGTGCGGATGATAGAACGATCTCGGGTTGTCACAAGGGTCTTATAACCTTCACCTGTAAATGACAATTTTTCCAAAATTTCCATAGACCAGACATCATCCAACACCACAAGAGTTCGCTTGGCTCGCCTGAGCAGCTGCTGCTGCAGCTGTCTATGTGCATCTTCGATATTCTGAAAATCAGGTTTCTTCCTCCGAACAATCTTCTCCCACATGGTCTCTAAAATTTCCCTCAGGTTTGGGGATTGAGAAACCGTAATGAAAATCACATTGTTTTGAAAAACACCTGCCATACATAAAAATCAATTTGTTAGGATTGAAATTCCATAAATTGAACAGAAATATAAATTAAGTGAAAAAGGGAAATCCTGAAGATCCCTTAAGATTCAAGAGACCAACACTCCTATCTGTGATTAATGAAGGGAAATCCTGAAGATCCCTTAAGATTCAAGAGACCAACACTCCTATCTGTGATTTTGACTATGGTAGAAACTTTGGCACCCATAATTATGTGCATCTCCAATCAGCATTTCCTATTAAACAGAAGAGTGGAAGGTCTGATATTTTTTCCTTTGACAGTCATCCTACATATGACATGGACTCTGATGAGGAATAAAAGAAGGCTTATCATATCATCAAGCCGTTTTGTGAACCATATGAGAGAAAGGTAGAAAGGTCCATTCCATTTGTTGAAGGAATCCTTATTGAAGATGAATAGTCTTGTCATATTGAAAGAACAAACCAATATCTAGGAAAACAAGAGGACTTATGCAAACCCATAATTGATTAACTACATTGTGAACAAAATCATTTCCAGGTTTGCCTCTTATTGTTCATGGGTATGATAAATTATCTTCAAAGGAGTTTCTTCTCCTAACTATAAATTATATTCGGGTAACTTTAATTTCTCATATAAAACAGCTCCCTGTCTGCAACAATGGTGTTCATGGCTAGCATACAATTGTTCCTATGTTTGATCCATAAACGTTGGAACTTACAAACTTGAGGATAAAAATGGATATGTGGCTTGAAGAAGTCAAGTATTAGCTCCCCTCAGATTTCCTTGAATAATGTCTGCCACAACATGATGCTATATTTATCAATACCCTACATGTCCAAGAGTATTCCCATCTTGAATATGGGATCCTAAAGCTTGCTAAAAAGATCCCAGCAAAATGCCCTAATCTAAGCCTAATTTATCTGAATGTTTCATTCATGAAGATGGGGTCACAGAAAAATTACTAAGAGAAAGACCTGCAACAAATTTATGGATGATTTGATTATCTATGCTACAACAAACTGTTGAGAAAAAAAAAGACACACTTCAGATTGCTGGTTTTGGGCATATCTCTGAAATGCCTACAAAATTGTGATTTTCAGATCTGTGTAAGCCACAAGAAGAGCCACACTAGGCCTGTGTAGGCTACAGGAAGGGATGCAGTATAAGCTTGTGTTAGGCTGCAGTTAAAGGCATGTTCATGCATGTTTGAGACAATGTTTAAAGGACTGTTTTGAGCCTTATTTACGAACAAAAAAATTCAGATCTGTAGGAGAGCTTCAGAACTGAGTCCTGTGGAAAATAATCTAATCTGTTATGACAGCCTTGTTATGGCATATTTGAGCACATTTCAGGTCTAAGTTTTTTGGAGCAGGTTGCAACATTTTTGGGAGAAGTCCTTAAGCACACACAGTTACATATTTTTGGGAGCCTTTGTGAAGCAGTCTTTGAGATTGGAGAATAATCATTGACCCTTATTGAAGGAGGCTTATTGAAGATTTTCCAAGTTTATATAGGTCACTTACTAAGGCAGACATCCTTGTGGTATTGTTGAAGATCTATTAAAGACTGGAAGAAGCAAATTTTGGAGGCATTCTTGGAGACCGGATGTATTGCTAAAGCCCTCATGGAGTAACAGTCCCATGCTCAGGATGGAGAACATTTCCAAGATCTTGCTTCTCTCCAATTACAGAATTAACATTATCGCTTGTTGATTTAGATTGTTTATTCTTCACATTTCTAAGTTTTGAATGGTTAGACCACTGTCACCTCCAAAAAGTCCCTTTAGGGGTTGTAGAAACTAAAGATAAGGGAAAGGATTGTGTCAAAACTATTTTAGCATCCAAGTACAATGAATTCATAATAGTAGCAAAGATGGTGATCTAACCATCAATTGAAGAAACATTGACATTGTTGTCATAGAAACTATACTCCCCTGGTGAACCCAACCACACCCTGACTTCAGTTTGGGTGGAGAATGTCGAGCAATCAAGCCTAGTCATAATCACAACCTAGAAGAAAGAGGTAATCGATGTGACTATCTTAGCAAGATACTAGAGCTTATGGCGTATGAAGGTAACCACCTCCCTGATGAGCAAAGACAAGAACCTTTGATCAAGGTATTTAAGAAGACAAAAATTTAGGCCTATAATTCTTGAAGAGGAAAATGCATCCTATGTCATTGTGTTCACTAAATTTGAAATTTAAAACTTGAATTTAGACATACCTTAAAGCTGCAAGAAAACTTTGTCAACCGTTTATACAAACTCATCATGTCTTAAAGGGATCAACAATGGTCGCTACTTAATGCAAGCAAATGAATGATTATATAAGTCTAACATTACAGTTAAATTCAAAGACAAACATGAACCAAGTGACTCAGATTCTATCTACAAAAAAATATTGTAAGAAACAGAGCAATGAAAGAAGTGCATTTCTTCAAGTTTCAACAGACCTTGGATATTCCTCACTTGGAACTTTAGGACTATATTATCGAGGAGTGGATCTTTGGAGGCCATGTCTTGCTTGGTAAATTGAAGAACCTAACAGACTCTTGAAAGAAAATGATTTTTACTTTTGAAGACCAACCACACCATTACTCGGTTCTTGTAATCACCCAATTCTTCTTATAAAGATACAAGGCAATTCCATCTTTCCTAGCATATGCTAAATTTATTGAATGATCAAGAAATGTTTGAATTATGAAATCTGACATTCCAATAATAATGGATCAGTTTACCTGGATTTTAGGAAATGGTAAAATATTAATATTTGGAAGTATAACATCATGGGTCACCAGCTGCTTAACTCTCAGGGATCTCACTCCTTTAAAGATATGATTGGACAGTAAGGAGAAAATTCCCTCCATTTCTTCATGGGATAGAGCTTTAGGATTATTGAGAGGGTCGGATTTTGGGGCTCCACCTTCAGACTTGTTCCATTTGGTGGCCTCAATGGAACAAAAATTGCATGGTTGTGCCCTTAAGAACCTATAGGAATCAGACTATAGCGGGTGGGGTTTAGCTGAGTATCCAGTTAAGCAGAGCTATGCCCAACAACTTTCTTGCTGTTCACTTCCCCACAAAGCCTAAATCTGGAGCAAAATATGGCATTCAGATGCCTTGCCAAAGATTAATATTTTCTATTGGACCCTATCTTATGACAACATATTAACTTCAGAAAATATGAGAAGGAGAGGGATCCAGGGTCCCTCCTAGTGTGCTCTTTGCCTTTAGTTTGGAATCTTCTCATTGCCTATTTTTAGATTTCCATTTCACTATGGCGGCTTGGTTAGTGGTGGTAAATGGCCTTGAGATTCGGTTCAAGTAGTCAAATTCACTGAAGCAACTAATTTGGACATGTCATAGTCATTACATAAGGTCCTTTCATTGCAAGGCTCTTTTGAAAGGGTCTAGTTTGCATTGTCTAAATTAGTATGTTGGAAATCTGGCTGGCAAAAAATCGTGCCATTTTCCAAATAGATGATGAGTGAAATGGAGATGGTGGAAATTAAAGCTAAATCACTGCTATATAAACATCTTAATTCAAAAGGGATTAAATTCATTCCAGATTAAGATCTAGACAAGTAAGAACTTCAATTGCTAGATCAATTTAATTTTAAATATTCTTGTTCTTCTTCCCGACCCGGGGACCCAGGTAAGTATGTCCACAATCATGTTGGCAGATTCATATAACTCCACAATTATTTCATGAGTGGAGTCAGACTCAAAAAGCCTTCATTTTTTGTTTTGATGGTGCCTTGAAACGAAACCCTGAATTGGCAGGAGTCAATGGGGTTCTCATTAGTCTAAGAGGGAAGATAGCATATCCCTATGGTGTTGCATATATCGACATTGGGATATAGGAAACTTGGTCCTCCTCAAGACAGGAGAATTCCCTGTTTTATGTAATATTTCTCACAATTAATATACAGATGAATTGTATCGAAGCTAATCATCTCAATATACTTGATGGCCTTCTTATGTGTAAGGGAAATCTAATCCTAGTTGAACCTTCAATTCATTTACTAGTAATACACAATATTATTACAGCAAATTCTACAACATACCTTATCTAGAATATGGTAGACAAAATACACAAGAATGATGCATACAACCCTTGATTACAGCATTGGTGTTTATAACGAGGCATTTCAGCTCTAAAAGCTCCTTTTCCACCCTCAACTAAACTCTTTTCACATGAATATGTCGTTACTGGCAGCCTGAGAGAAGGGAATTTTGACCAAACCAGGTTACACAATGTTCCAGGTAATTGCCCTGCAATCAATACCATTGAAATGTCATTGGAGAGCACATATATAGAGAAATAAAATGATATCCATGGACCATACAAATAAGGCATTAATTAATATACTTTAAGCACATGCTAAGAGTCCTTCACAACATCTAAGCAAGCATTGCTGCTTTCTACAGTAATTGTCTACTGGATAAACAGAACATTGAACAAGAGTCCAAAAGAAATGAAAAGTAATATGCATAACTAAAACAAAAAGGCCATAACCCTAAAATAGCAAACCTTTGGAAGGTGTTACACAACATTCTACAAAAATCACTGAATGTCCTTCCTTAGGACTTGATACACATTGAGAAATAGTAGACAACAAATGACAGCCATGTACCATAACAGGTAGTTTTAACGTATAAAATCGGGCAGAAACATAATCTGGTGAAAGGCATAGGCCTGAAGTAATATGGATGACAAAGGAAATTAACATCTTTAAAGCACGTGCTCATATTCCTATGCAATTTCTAGGCAAGCCTCGCTGCACTCTACATCAATTATCTCCCAAATGACATGAACATGGAATAAGAGTCCCACAAGATTATGAAAAGTGATATGCATGACCAAACAAGAGTATACCATTAAAAAGCAACCCTTCAAGAAATCCACAACACTCTACAAACATTGTTAAATGTCCTACCTTGGTAATTTATATGGATTCATTAACAACCCAAATCAATGGCTTGAAATGGATAAAATGACCAAACAAAGCAACAAGTCCTAAAAGGATAGGTCTTTAGAATCTTGTTGTATAAAAACAATGTGGCACTTCCACACTAAAACACACATTTAGGAAAAGCCCAAAGAAACAACAAAAAATAGTGTGGGGTGATGAAATGAAAAAAATATTAATGGACTTGCAATTTCTCTACAAAATTTTCTAGATTTCGAATTTGTGGAAGTTTTCTACCTTCAGTGCTGAAGCAAAACAATAAAGAATATTTCACTAATTGTATATGAGTAAATTATAACAGTATCCAACTTGCATAATTAGCTAGACCATCTACATAATTAGCAAGACATTTTTATGAGGTAAACCATCTGGAATGCTTTAGCAACAAGTGGTCATTAGCTCTGCTATAGAATGGTCAAAAGCACTTTGGTTCTATCCCTGCTTATATATACAGTCTGTTCCTTGTATACTTCTCCTAACAAATTCTTGCCTCAACAATTTGAACATAACATGTCTTATACCTCAAGATTCTTGATATGAATAGTGCCACTTACTGCCAAGTGTTGTGCCTGAAGATGCCTTTGAGAGATCTCAAGTCTTCCCTTTCCTTTGTCTGAAAATATCATACCATAGGAAATGAAGAAACCTTGACTCACAGTCAATTCCATTTCAGTTACTTGCATAGATCTTTATTCCACTCAAGTTTGCTTCTTTATAGACTTCTGTCAGCCCTTTGAATAGACCCTTGATCAGACCTCAGAAAGGTTTAGATATACTTCAGATTTCCTTCTTCATGGATCTTTTTGTCACTGATTTGGAGATGTCTCCTTTCTACCCTTTCCTTCTGTCACTGATATATCTTTGATTGCAATCTTTGATAATGTCACTGATGTCTTTAGTGTTTGAAATTTTTTATATAGCACAAGGCTCAGATTGTACTCCCCTTAAGATGATTCAAACAAGCTTCTTAAGTTAACACACTGTTATTCAATGACTGAAGTGGTTCAGCAAATATCTTTTGAAAACTGACTCAAAAACCCTTAGACAAGCCCTGACCAGGGTGCTTCTTTCCCTTCAACAAAATTTTTCAGATGCCAACAAAATAAGCATCAGGAAAACAATGAAAAAGCCTCAAACGCCCTTGGATTAGGGTTCAAAATTGTAGTAAAAATTTCCTCAGAAAAATTGCTTGAAAACTTCTAACAAACCTGTGAAGAACCCTCCCCAAGAAAACGTGAAAATTAACTTCAAGTTCACAGAAGTGTTACCTTGTCTGCGTGGATATATTTTTTCTTCAGTGGTCGAAATTTGATCTTAGAGCTACCTCAGGAAGAGGGCCAAACTTACCTCATTGACAGAGCAAAATAGCCTCAGATAAAAATCTGTTGAGAAGGCCGAATAGATGCTACAGGTAGCCGCAGAGATCCTTGTCAAGGGAGGCTAAAAATAATCATAGAACTATGCCTCAGATGGTGCCCTCAGGCAGGCCAAAATGGGCATCAGGAAACCAGATCCGAGCCTCAGAAAAGACCAACGAGAAGTGCCTCAGACAAGTCAGACATAGCATTAAGAAAAGCGAAAAGTCTACCTCAGAACGAATCAGATTTGGCCTTCTAAATGCCAATGAACAGTCACAAAAATGCCTTCTAAAAATGCCTCTGTATTTTCAGTGAATGGTCACAATTTGGCCTTCTAAAATGCCTCTATATTTTCAGACCTGTGTGAAGACTCCAAAAATCTAAATTGTGATCATCTATTCATCTCGAATCTGTGGCATACTCCTGTAAGTTAGTGTGAAAGTGGACATTCTGAGGCAGAATAAAGGGCATCTTTGTCACTTATTCTATATGGGATACAAGACCAAGAACACCATTGAAGCTTGTTGAATTGTATTACAGTGAATCCCCTTGTGTAGGTTTGGTTGGTAAAATGGAAGCACTATATTAAAGGTTGAAAGCACAATATTGAATTTGTTTTGAAAATCCAGAATTGAGAAGAATCAGCCTCTAAAGAGTTTATGTACAACCTTCTTAATGCAGGGTTGAAGCCTTTTTAAAGGAGATCTGAGATTAGGTCTAAGATTAGGATCAGAAAACATAGGAAACTTGAATTGATGCCTAATGATGGCTTAATAAACTTTTAGGAAGTAATTAAAAAAATCCATTTTTGATCTTCAGTCTCTTGTAGTCCCAACCTACAGTAGCCTTCCATAGATAAGTTTTCTAAGGTTTACATGAACTGTCAAACGAAACTACGAAATGGAACTCAATAAGATACATTTTTTTCAATTGAAACTAAGTAAGTCAAGCTCCTTTTATGGTAAACATCACAGTTTCCTATTGCTTCCTTAACAGAAGCTTGATTTGATGCCTAATGATGGCCTAATAAACTTTTAGGAAGTAATTAAAAAAATCCATTGTTGATCTTC
Source organism: Pinus albicaulis (assembly GCA_034641835.2). Taxonomy (NCBI): domain Eukaryota; kingdom Viridiplantae; phylum Streptophyta; class Pinopsida; order Pinales; family Pinaceae; genus Pinus; species Pinus albicaulis. The sequence continues at coordinate 1,132,575,579 of CM076579.1, forward strand.
AGTCTCTTGTAGTCCCAACCTACAGTAGCCTTCCATAGATAAGTTTTCTAAAGTTTACATGAACTGTCAAACAAAACTACGAAATGGAACTCAGTGTGATACATTTTTTTCAATCGAAACTAAGTAAGTCAAGCTCATTTTATGGTAAACATCACATTTTCCCGTTGCTTCTTTAACAGAAGCTTGAATTGATGCCTAATGATGGCCTAATAAACTTTTAGGAAGTAATTTAAAAAATCCATTGTTGATCTTCAGTCCCTCGAGATATGATGAGGAATTTTATTAGTCATATTTATTATCACATGATGATTTTGATGTGTACTAATCTTATAATTGGGCCATGGTTTTAAATGTATTTCCTTTTATCTGTAATATATCTGGTAGTCATTAAAGAACATATTAAAAATATTTGACAATATGTAATCATAAAAGGATTTTTTTATTAAATAACTATGAAAGATATCACAAATCCACGTCCTCATCTATAAGTGCAAATACTTAGCCAATATATCATTATCATTTTATCTCATTAAATTGGTGACAACATTATATACTTCGGATACTTCATTTCTAGCAGACTCACCAATAAATAATTATCTTTAACATGCTAAAATTTAGATAAAAAAACATATAATATGATCTTTGTGTAACTCTTCTATATTAAAAAAAAAACTCTTCTCCACTCTTTTTATACCTATCCCTGTACTCACTTTGGGATTATCCACGAGAAATATCTCCAAGTACTTTGAGTTTGAGGAGGAAATAATCTGGCGGTTCTTATCAACTTAATTCTTAACCAATTCAAATCGGAATAACCAAAGATTGAATGAACCTTATCCAAAATCCTCTGACTCTATGGATGACCTATGTATCCAACCAATCACTCCGCCGAAACCAGAAAGCTATTGTGGGGTCTCACCGGTGTACCAATAGTGAAACAACTCGATAAAAATTCACAACCAGAGAAACAAGAAAAATAATAGATTGATAGGCATTAAAGTGATTATCTTAGCCATCGATTGGCTGAGCCAATTAAAATTTACATGATGCTTTGTTGAAATAATCCCTCGAAATCTGTTGGCTCGTTAATAATCATGTATTTCTGGAGGGAGTCTCTTGTAGTCCCAACCTAAAGTAGCCTTCCATAGATAATTTTGCTAAGGTTTACATGAACTGTCAAACGAAACTACGAAATGGAACTCAGTGTGATACATTGTTTTCAATCGAAACTAAGTCAAGCTCCTTTTATGGTAAACATCACAGTTTCCCGTTGCTATTGCTATGAAAAATCACCTGTGGTAAGCATATTTGTGGAAGTATCACAGCTCAGATCTGAAGCTTGAAGGGTCAAGCTTGTAGACTGAACTTTGAACCAGTGAATTGAGGCTATCTGGCTATATGTGCTAAGGTTCAGTACTAGACTTACACCTTGAACCTGTGACTGTATTAGACTTGGACATGAGCAAGAAATAAACTCAGACGTGTTGTGAAGAGACATTTGGACTAATCTCATGTATACTTCAGACCTGTTGCTGCTGCACCCAAATTGCAGACCTCTGTATTTTCAGACCTGTGTGAAGACTCCAAAAATCTAAATTGTGATCATCTATTCATCTCGAATCTGTGGCATACTCCTGTAAGTTAGTGTGAAAGTGGAAATTCTGAGGCAGAATAAAGGGCATCTTTGTCACTTATTCTATATGGGATACAAGACCAAGAACACCATTGAAGCTTGTTGAATTATATTACAGTGAATCCCCTTGTTTAGGTTTGGTTGGTAAAATGGAAGCACTATATTAAAGGTTGAAAGCACAATATTGAATTTGTTTTGAAAATCCAGAATTGAGAAGAAGCAGCCTTTGAAGAGTTTATGTACAACCTTCTTAATGCAAAATGGCCGAAGCTCTTTAAAGGAGATTCGAGATCAAGTCTAAGATTAGGATCAAAAAACATAGAAAACTTGACTTGATGCCTAATGATGGCCTAATAAAGTTTAGGAAGTAATTAGTAAAATCCATTGTTGATCTTCAGTCCCTTGTAGTCCCAACCTACAATAGCCTTCCATAGATAAGTTTTCTAAGGTTTACATGAACTGTCAAACGAAACTACGAAATGGAACTCAGTGTGATACATTGTTTTCAATTGAAACTAAGTAAGTCAAGCTCCTTTTATGGTAAGCATCACAGTTTCCCGTTGCTTCTTTAACAGAAGCTTGACTTGATGCCTAATGATGGCCTAATAAAATTTTAGGAAGTAATTAAAAAAATCCATTGTTGATCTTCAGTCTCTTGTAGTCCCAACCTACAGTAGCCTTCCATAGATAAGTTTTCTAAGGTTTACATGAACTGTCAAACGAAACTACGAAATGGAACTCAGTGTGATACATTGTTTTCAATTGAAACTAACTAATTCAAGCTCCTTTTATGGTAAACATCACAGTTTCTCATTGCTTCTTTAACAGAAGCTTGACTTGATGCCTACTGATGGCCTAATAAACTTTTAGGAAGTAATTAAAAAAATCCATTGTTGATCTTCAGTCCCTTGAGATATGATGAGGAATTTTATTAGTCATATTTATTATCACATGATGATTTTGATGTGTACTAATCTTATAATTGGGCCATGGTTTTAAATGTATTTCCTTTTGTCTCTAATATATCTTGTAGTTATTAGAGAACATATTAATTATTTGATAATATGTAATTATAAAAAGATTTTCTTGTTAGAACAATATGAAAGATATCAAAAATCCACGTCCTCATCTATAAGTGCAAATACTTACTAATATATCATTATCATTTATCTCTCATTAAATTGGTGACAACATTATATACTAGATACTTCATTTCTAAAGCGTACTCACCAATAAATAATTATCTTTTTAACATGCTGAAATTTAGATAAAAAAACAGATAATATGGTCTTTGTGTAACTCTTCTATATTAATAATAAAACTCTTTCTCCACTCTTTTATACCTATCCCCGTACTCTCTTTGGGATTATCCACAAGAAATATCTCCGTTACTCTTTGAGTTTGAGGAGGAAATAATCCGGGCGGTTCTTATCAACTTAATTTCTTACCAATTCATTTACCAATTCAAATCGGAATAACCAAAGATTGAATGAACCTTATCCAAAATCCTTTCCTCTCGACTCTATGGATGACCTATGTATCTAACCAATTAATCCGTCGAAACCGTAAAAGCTAACAGGTCTCACCTAAAAAATTAACAGTGAAACAACTCGACAAAAATTCACAACCAGAGAAACAAAAAAAATAATAGATTGATAGGCATTAAAGTGATTATCTTAGCCATCGATTGGCTGAGCCAATTAAAATTTACATGATGCTTTGTTGAAATAATCCCTCGAACTCTGTTGGCTCATTAATAATCATGTATTTCTGGAGGGAGTATCTTGTATTCCCAACCTACAGTAGCCTTCAATAGATAAGTTTTCTAAGGTTTACATGAACTGTCAAACGAAACTACGAAATGGAACTCAGTGTGATACATTGTTTTCAATCGAAACTAAGTCAAGCTCCTTTTATGGTAAACATCACAGTTTCCCGTTGCTATTGCTATGGAAAATCACCTGTGGTAAGCATATTTGTGGAAGTATCACAGCTCGGATCTGAAGCTTGAAGGGTCAAGCTTGTAGACTGAACTTTGAACCAGTGAATTGAGGCTATCTGGCTATATGTGCTAAGGTTCGGTACTAGACTTACACCTTGAACCTGTGACTGTATTAGACTTGGACATGAGCAAGAAATAAACTCAGACGTGTTGTGAAGAGACATTTGGACTGATCTCGTGTAGACTTCAGACTTGTTGCTGCTGCACCCAAATTGCAGACCTCTGTATTTTCAGACTTGTGTGAAGACTCCAAAAATCTAAATTGTGATCATCTATTCATCTTGAATCTGTGGCATACTCCTGTAAGTTAGTGTGAAAGTGGACATTCTGAGGCGGAATAAAGGGCATGTTTGTCACTTATTCTATATGGGATACAAGACCAAGAACACCATTGAAGCTTGTTGAATTGTATTACAGTGAATCCCCTTGTGTAGGTTTGGTTGGTAAAATGGAAGCACTATATTAAAGGTTGAAAGCACAATATTGAATTTGTTTTGAAAATCCAGAATTGAGAAGAAGCAGCCTCTGAAGAGTTTATGTACAACCTTCTTAATGCAGGGTTGAAGCCTTTTTAAAGGAGATCTAAGATCAGGTCTAAGATTAGGATCAGAAAACATAGGAAACTTGACTTGATGCCTAATGATGGCCTAATAAACTTTTAGGAAGTAATGTTTCCTATTTCTTCTTTAACAGAAGCTTGATTTGATGCCTAATGATGGCCTAATAAACTTTTAGGAAGTAATTAAAAAAATCCATTGTTGATCTTCAATCTCTTGTAGTCCCAACCTATAGTAGCCTTCCATAGATAAGTTTTCTAAGGTTTACATGAACTGTCAAACGAAACTACGAAATGGAACTCAGTGTGATACATTATTTTCAATTGAAACTAACTAAGTCAAGCTCCTTTTATGGTAAACATCACAGTTTCTCATTGCTTCTTTAACAGAAGCTTGACTTGATGCCTAATGATGGCCTAATAAACTTTTAGGAAGTAATTAAAAAAATCCATTGTTGATCTTCAGTCCCTTGAGATATGATGAGGAATTTTATTAGTCATATTTATTATCACATGATTATTTTGATGTGTAATAATCTTATAATTGGGCCATGGTTTTAAATGTATTTCCTTTTAGCTGTAATATATCTGGTAGTCATTAAAGAACATATTAAAAATATTTGACAATATGTAATCATAAAAGGATTTTTTTATTAAATCACTATGAAAGATATCACAAATCCACGTCCTCATCTATAAGTGCAAATACTTAGCCAATATATCATTATCATTTTATCTCATTAAATTGGTGACAACATTATATACTTCAAATACTTCATTTCTAGCAGACTCACCAATAAATAATTATCTTTAACATGCTGAAATTTAGATAAAAAAACATATAATATGATCTTTGTGTAACTCTTCTATATTAAAAAAAAAAATCTTCTCCACTCTTTTTATACCTATCCCTGTACTCACTTTGGGATTATCCACGAGAAATATCTCCAAGTACTTTGAGTTTGAGGAGGAAATAATCTGGCGGTTCTTATCAACTTAATTCTTTACCAATTCAAATCGGAATAACCAAAGATTGAATGAACCTTTTCCAAAATCCTCTGACTCTATGGATGACCTATGTATCCAACCAATCACTCCGCCGAAACTAGAAAGCTATTGTGGGGTCTCACCGGTGTACCAATAGTGAAACAACTCGATAAAAATTCACAACCAGAGAAACAAGAAAAATAATAGATTGATAGGCATTAAAGTGATTATCTTAGCCATCGATTGGCTGAGCCAATTAAAATTTACATGATGCTTTGTTGAAATAATCCCTCGAACTCTGTTGGCTCGTTAATAATCATGTATTTGTGGAGGGAGTATCTTATAGTCCCAA